>CM041781.1:149614154-149958768 GCA_023374045.1 Limonium bicolor | reverse complement strand
TCCTCTCTATAAAAAGCCACTGCTACTTCATCAAAAACTACTCACGCACACACACGTTCCACCCCCAAACTCAACACTCAAAATCTCTCATTCCATTTACAGAAATCCTACGTACTCGCTCCACTCTTCTTCCTCTTCATTTCTCCATTCACCATCCACACCTCTCGCATTATTATTAATATTACGTCCAACCTCTGTCTGACTTATTACCAGTTAATATGTCAGGCTAAGAAGGATTTACTCCGGGCGAAGGTTTAATTATGGTTTGTTTAGTTGTGTAATCTATATTTCTACTGGTTAAAATAAATTCAGTTTGTAACGATTAAAGTTTTGTTTCTCTCCCTTTTTAATAAATTTCATCGATTTATTAAAAAGCCTTACTAAATCTGTTTTTAATCTGATCGGTGACGAACAGACAGGTTAATTAAGCCGTAAAACTGTAGGAACTTATTTTCATCGTTTAAGTTAGTACAAGTTGCAAGAATAAAATTCCTCACACTCCTCTGCCGTTTACACGCATTTTGCTTGAGTTTTCATCGGACCCTGCATTTTCAGGTAAACGAGTTCTTATGAGTTTTCATCGGACCTTAAGATAATAACAGGAATCTTGCCAAATTATTTTATTAAACCGGTAGAGATAGCACAATTAATCATATCATATTAACCTGAACCCGGAGTTCCGTTTAATTCATCTTCACTCAGTTTTCTTATCTGCTATTTACTTTTCAAAAACAAGTCAATTAATCCCCCCTCTTGTGACAAGCTTAGGTACTTAATAATTCACCTCAGGCCCACGGTTCGATATCCGGTCGCTTACACTTACTATACTACAACGACCGGGATTTGTTTGCAGCCCGACGTTTAATTTGAGTTTTAATTTCTTTTCTTTTAATTTAATTACACCAGTTCTAACCACTCACGATTACACGTCTGCACTACTTAAATAATAAACACCCAAGGCATTATCCTTTCAAAGGAGTACCATAATCAACAAGAATGAACAAATGTCAAGATAGAAAAGAAACATAAATTGTTACCCCACCTGATCATAAGATGGAAATTCTACGAAAGGAGAATGGTTATTGTCACCGGTATACCACCATACCATAGGTGACAAAAAGAGAAGTACGTGCTTAAGACATGTCACCTACTAATGTGACGAGTGTCAGTGATGATGATTATGTAAGTTAAACAATGACAATAACTTAAACAATAATACAGGACACTAGGTCTAACACTATAAGGCACAAGCCTAAGTGAGAATATCTAATGTACTATTAGAGGCACACGAGCCCATGAGAGTGGGATTACCACCTCCGACTACCTCTCCAAGGTATGCCACAAGAGCAACAACACCTAAAATAAAATGACTAATGGTGAAAACTGGTTGAAACCAAACTACAACAAGGATTTCCTTAAGAGAAGGAAACACAAACCTTCGCCACGGAGTCCAAAATTACAACAAATAATATAACCCAGGAAATAGGGTAAAATTAAAAGAACTATGATGCGTCACATAAACTACACAAACAACCTGTAAAATATAAGAATGAGAAATAATGAACAAACACCAAGCGGCACACTCAAAAACTAGCTAACGGTAATTTGGAGTCGATGCACAATCACTCCAATAAGGAACTTAATAAACAATAGACCAATAATGACTTGTCAATACAAGTGGTGTAAGAATCCCTTTAAGATATTAGTGAACTCGTGTCAAAAACAATGACAGAGGAGAAAACCACCTCGTACAGTTACAGTATAAACCAAACTACTTGGACGCAATATCACAAATACTTACTAAACATAAAATACGTAATCATGCCCATTAGGCAAGAGACCCAGGGAACCTAAAATCCCTTTGGGACACACCAACACTGTTTGAGAAAGAGATTGACAAATGAATATTTCACAAGATTGTAACTGTGTGAGAAACACTACAAAATATGTAAAAACAAATATGGGATGACCGCACTCTGTAGGAGCTTGTGGGCTTAACAGACTTATTTGAAAGTTAGTCAAATAAGTAGTAATTTATCAGTAGGATATTCCGTACATATAGACAATTAGTGTAAGGAAAATGAGAAGTAGTCAACTTCGTGCCAAGGTCAGTGATACAATCCAGACCAATGCAAATAACCACCTTGAATGAAATAACAAGAAGGGTCTCGGTACAAAAACGACACTAGAAACTAAAAACCTTAGATACAGCACGACTAAAGTCATGACTCCACAAAGGAGTGATTAATACACAATAGTATAAAAGGAAACCTCCCGAAAGATGAGAGAACTAATAGTCAACTAAATGACAGATGCATGAGAACCCATTAAATCGGCGAGTAAACAGGTGAAATCCTAATAAGGATCAAAAGTGCATAATGGCACAATTCTTGCCATCCAGGAGGAACCTACATAATGATGATAACTGCCACCCGATAAAGGGGCATAAAGAGAACTACTCTCCAAACTAAAAACACAAAACAATACTGTATTATATAACCGTCACCATATGCTCACAAGTAGGGGCAACGGTACGTCTTCACCCAAAAAGGGGTTAAGCATAAACACACTAATAATCGATGAAAGAAAGGTAGAGCTAGTATACTAGCAGATTCCCTAAGCCTTAAAGCAAGTGTAACAATAACCAATAACCGCCGAATCGTCTACGACATGGTGCGCACATAAGCGACCATTATAAACAGCCATTAGAAATAAATACGTTGGCACGAATTAGATGAGTAAAACTCGCATAAAACTCAATAATAAGGAGCAAAATTATTTTAAAGGTAGACTACAATAGTCTTGACCATTCAAAAGACACTCCAAGTAAATACAGCTTTCAACGCTACACACCCACGTGGAGACTCATAAATGTACAAATGCATTCATGGTAAATCAACATGAGAAAGATATAAGATAAACCTAGAGGCAAATGCCTCAATGCCGTAGAGCATACCCACATTGGATGCTGAAAGAAGCATACCACAAAAATAAGAATAACAAATGAATTTCCCCAGCAGAAGCGTAGGGCGAACAATACAAGTATTGATGTTAGGCTGACATACGAGAAAACACAATATACATCCACAAGAAACACCTAACAAATACTACAGCTTACGTATTACTCTGAAACAAAGCAACCTGGAGACACGAAATCACAAGGACTATCTCAATGAATATACCTAATGGTACGTCTCAAGATTACCGAGACAAGTGCAAAGAGCATTGAATGTTAACGATAACCAATATCACATCCCACCTTCTACTTAAAGCCAGTTGGGAAGACAAAGAACACTTGAAGATATAGTACGAGCATGAACACTAGTAATCCGAAATACTAGGATAGACGACTTGAATCTAATCGAGTGTACGTACAATAAAGATACCACTCCGATTAAGATACCTCTGTTTCCAAAAGCATAAGAAAGACCGTGTATAGCACCGTCACATTGGAACGGGGTCAGCAATGACTTGCTACTAATAAACAATCCCTAATACATCCATAAGAACAGAAAAAGGCAAATTGAACCCTATGTTCGTGGGTATGCACCTCACTACGGAGTGAGCGGGCCCATTACAACGTGTTTGAGAGAGCACACAAAATACTTCACACTTTCCAGCTAGAGAAGTACGTGTCTCACTCTTCACATATTTTCAAGCCCAAAAGGCTAGAATTAGACCCGTCTCTTAGATAAGAGAAGACTCCACTCCTTATCCCCATACGGAAATGAGGGAGACCAAGACCAAGACCTTTAAAAGGTTAAAGGTATTTAGTCAAACCATAAGGCAGAAGAGGCCACATGAGAGTTAGAGGACTCTATACGAGCCAAGTATCCAGCACTCTTACTTTGGGGGTCACGGGGCGTAACCCTTTTAAGGGGGGTAGAGCCTCTTGGCGTGCACTGGCGCATACCAAAATTTTGTGTTGTTAATGTTGTGCTTGAAGTACATATGCGGGGCATACTTAGTTGTAATTGTTTGTATGTGAATTTGTGCTCTTGTATGTGTGTTATGTATCCTACGAGATACTCGATTATGTTTGTGAATACATTTATTTATGATGTATCCTTGGAGATACTTATGATAGATATATATCCCTATGTGGAAAGTGAAAGAACCAATATGGTATTGTGCACTTGTGTTGCACCATATGTGGATGTGTGAATATTGTGCTGTGCACTTGTGTTGCACCGTGTGTGGATTATATTTTCGTATGATACAATAGAAGTGCTTTTATTGCACTATGCTTATGAGATATTATGTGCACTTACTACACCTTGAGATATGAAGATACGGGACTTGATCCCTAGGAGTGATACTAGTCATGGAACTAGATTATATAGAACCAATTGAATAGAAATGAGACTTTGGGACAAAATATTTTTAAGGGGGGTAGACTGAAATACCTCATACATTAATTACCTTAATTAATAAGAAATTAAATAAAATGAAGGTTATAATTACCAAATATTCATCTAATGAGTAATACTCATTGTAAACATTAGTGTATAAACATATAGTCCAAAATGGACACCAAACTATACATTAAATCTCTAATCAAAGAGAGAACATTATTAAGGAGAAGTCAACTCCTAAAATCAATGCTACATGTAACACATTAGTGCATGTACTAAATATCATAATTATTACCCATTAGACTATATAAAACATTTTATACAGTCAAACAAATTATTAAACACAACAACCACTTATATACACGCTAAAACAAAAATAACACATGTTAACACCTAACACATAAATTAGGTCACAAGTGTACAAACTTGATGTTCTAATATTAAGTATAGCAACTCAAAATGGTCCCCCCACACATACTTTGGCCAGCTGCTGTAGTAAGGAAAGAAAGGAATAAAAACGCAAGGTAGAATGCAAGAGAAGACAAGGATGTACAAAAGAGGAACAAAGCAAAAGTAACTTTCTACAATTCTTCCTCTCATCTCTTCTCACAAGTTGGAAAGTCTTCCAAATCATCCTCATCATCTCGGATGTATATGCTGTAGAAGGGGACACAAAAATCAGACATGATATATTAGAAAACAAACTAGAAACAAAAAGAAACATTAAAAGACATACTCACCTCACATAAGACAAATCCACCTCCTCTTCTCTTACACACACAATGGAAAAGTAACCCATCCCCACTCATGTCTACGGCTGTATGTACTGGAAAGGTGACATGAAAATCAGATATTAGACATTAGAAGACAATTTAACACTAAAGAAACCAACTAAAGACAAATTAGCTCTTACACACCTAAACCCACATAGGAAAGTCTTTCTCTTCTAATACTCTAATCAGCCGATGCCTCACTCCTTGCCCATACTCTCACTCTATTCTCCCTCTCTCAGCCGTCATCAACTCATCTCTTCACCATCTTCAACCTCCATTAACACACCTTAAGCTCTAATGGAGTCTTAAGGCTCATTTCACCTCCAAACTTCAATTTTCTTGCATCAAAATCACCACTCATTCTTCCTCTATCATTCTAACCGAAATTATAAGGGAGTATGGGCCATTGATGAACTGAAACTCAAGGGAACCAGATTGGTAAGCCAAGGTAAGAAAAATGTGCTTTAAGACACCCTTCTTTCTTTAATTATGTTCATGGCCGAATTTAACCTTTTCCACTCCATATAAGGCACCAATACTGACTTGTAGGACCCCAAGCCACATCCAAGATCAACACAAAGGCTGGGGGAACCTCTTAAGAACCTTAAGGTAAGGAAAAATGCCTTAAAACACATTTTTTCATCCCTTCAATGATTAGTCCGAAAATGAACTTCCAGTTACTCCTTTTTCTACATATTTTTGACACAATTATCAATGGTGTTTCTATCCTTCTTCATTAAGCTAAAGAGCTGCCCCAAAACACTAATTAAAAGGCTCCAAAGAAAGATAAAATCATGAATCTCTATGGCTGTTCAAGCCCTTATTTTCCCTTGATTTTTCCCACATAAACTAAGGGTGTTATTACCTTCTGTAGGTGGTTGAAAATACCACCAGAAACCCTCCAAAATTCTAAGGTAAAATCCTTCCTTAATCTTGCTTAAAAACTCCTTAAACTAAGTACCTTGTCAAAGTTATTAACTAAACCTTTGTTCAATGTTATTATACTGACCGAATGGGTCTTGGAACCACCCATGGTGTGTGGAGGAAGTAGGGACATCATCCCAAAGAGAAAACCATCTTTAAGAAGGCAAAACACTCATTTAAGGTCTTAAGGATTATAATAGTGTTACACTTAATGTTATAAAACAAAAACTAACTTAAGGCTGTGTAAATTAGTGCCTTGGAGCATGGGAGTGGCTGTGTGGGCTGCCTTGTGATTTTAACAAGGTAATGTTGCTTAAAACCTTAATTTATATACATTAAGGTTTTAATGTTATAAAAGAAATAGGGCCGAAAATGTACATGTGTATATGTGGTGTTTGAACCATAAAAATGTGTAGAAAATTATGGTTACATGTTTAGTTGGTGAACCTAGGTGCTAATGACTTATTAAAGTCAAGTTTATACGTTAAAAATGAAAGAAAAATGATTTTTATAAGTTAAATGAAAAATCTGTAGCAAGCCATGTATAACCTATAGTTTATGGATATTTTAATGTCATTTTATGGTTAAGTTTATGTTATGTTTAAGGCCATGTGTTTAGGCCATTTTTATTATAGCTATTTAAAGCTTTAAATATTAAATTATTAAGTTTTTGGGTGGTTAAATGAATTAAACATGTTTCTGGTGCTAAAGTGTAATTTTAGTGAACATAATCATCTAGGGACATTTTAGATGAATCTTGATGAATTTAGGTGTTACATAAATTAAAGATAAAGTTATAATGAGATTTATAAATTTTATAAGTGTTAAAATGAGAAAAAGGCTTACCATGGGGGTCATACCGTAAATAAATAAAGTTTAGGGTGCTAAACAATAAAAAAACCGAGCGGGAGCTGTTTAGGAATTTTAAAAACATAAAATGTAATTTTTATAAAGTTTAAACACTTAAATGTAAAACTAGTGAGATAAGAGGGGTATTTTCATAATTACTGATAAATGCTGGTCAAAGGAGTGTTTGGGTGGTCAACTTTGACCATATATGATGTTTGACCAAGTTGGAAAAAAATAAGTTGTTGATTTGGTAACTTAAATAAAGTATTAAGTTGAAAAATGAAAACTATAAAACTATTTGGGGTGTTTATGTAATTTTTGAAAGTTGTAGGCTGGAATGAGGTTAATATGACCAGTAGGGGTTTGTACATAAATTTGGTGAATTTTGGGTTGATTTTAGTGATTTAATAAATTAAGTATTATAATATATAGTTTAAGTATTAAAATGTAACATTTATAAAACTTATGGGGCTAATATGTAAATAACTGAAAGTTTGGGATGGAAAATAGTATTGGGACAACCTAGGGGCTGTTAGAGAATTTAAGAAATTATTTTGGGAGTTTTTGGAATTAAATAAGTTAATATGTATAATATAAAGTTTTAGGTATTAAATTGAAAGTTTACAAAAAAAGAGGGGTAATATGTAATTAAAAGAAGTTGTGGGTGAAAAGAATAAATCTGGAAAATAAAAGGGTGCTGTTCGAATTTATATATGTATGTATATGCTTGTATATTATAATGTGCTGGGTTCTTAGGTTGTAATTAAATAAGGTTAGAAATGTAACAAGAATAATGTTTGGGGTGATTTTGTAAATAACCTAAAATGAAGGGGGAAGGAAATTAAATGCCGAAATTAATATGGCTGGTTTGGAATTTTCAGAAACAATGAATGATATATTAAGATGATATAATGTGACCTTATGTTAAAATATAAGATGGTATATTATAAAGGGATTAATGGAGTATAAATATACCTTACAAATAACCTTATAGAATAATGGGTTTTAAGTTGGAAATTTGGGGAGTATAATATATGATAAGAAACCTTATAATATAAGGAGTGTGATAATGTATAAAATACTTGTATAATGGTAAGATGAATTATTAACAAGAGATTTGTGAATAAATAACACAAATAGATAAATGTGTAATCCACGTGAAATTATGAATAAAGGCATTATGGGAAAACCTAATAATTCACATGATATGAATTTATAATATAAGGTGAAAAATATAATATGATTGATAAATCATATAGGGTTAATGTGGAGAGAATCATAGAATTGGAAATATGATTATAAGTGTTATAATATGATATAGTATGAGTTGATAAAAAAATATTGGATATAATGAAACATTGACCGAGTCAAACTAGATTGACCAAATCATCACAAATTGATCAAGTGGTTAAGTTGACCAACACATAAAATGATATGTAATTAAAAGTTAGAATATAACTTAGTCAAGTAAAGTATAACAATGGACTACATTGTATGGATATAAATATATATGTATCAATACATACGATTATGAGTATATGGATATATAAGTGGAATTTAATTTGGTCGAACAAGTATAACAAAGAACTATGTATATAATATATAATATATATATATATATATATATATATATAGAGAGAAGAGAGAGAGAGAGAGAGAGAGAGAGACCAATATGTATGCGTGTGTATGCAAAAATACAAGGGTCAAATAACCCTGGTAAATAGCATGGATTACTAGGAATTTAATCCTTAAGTAATGAATATTATTGCGTTACGAAATATTATACTCTTACAACTATAGGGTATGGTAAAATTAAATCCTGAGACTTAATAAAAACCCGAGCCAAACAATAACCGGTTAAGGGTATAACTACGAGGCAAAGATTAAAACCTATCTATGACGGCTAAGTAAACTCTTAATGTAGACACTGACATTAGGGTGATGTATTTCAGAGGTATGGACTGTTAAATACGAGCTACGGGATTGCTAGAGGATAGACGTGAATCATCATGCTAGCATTATTCAACGGTGAACGGTATGTGAATGTGTGGTCTGAAAGCCCCAAGGGTTTCCTTGGGTACCTGACATAATTTTGTGCTTGCATGTCAGATAAATAAATGTTATGCATGTGTTTGTATGTGCTTATGTTTTCCAATCGTCAAAGCATTTATTAACTGTACGCGTACGTTGTTCGGACTTGTGATATCAATTATTACCTAACTGTTATGAACTATTAGGAGAGGGACTCCAATTATCATCTTATGAGAGTGAAATACTCCTAACAGTACTAAGTGAGAAACTTAGTTTAGAGACCTGGTAATAACCGTCTCTAGAGCGATGACTCGACTTTTGAACATCACCTAGCAGACTTCTAGGTTGCGTGTAAGACCCGATAGGGCATCTAATAAAAATGTGTTTTCTCCAATAACGAGATTGAATCTCCAGGAGACTAATTAAAATACGCTAACTTATGAGAGTGTGATAATTAATTAATAAAACAGTGTTTAATAAATCCTGATCTACATACGTCCCAGCAGGTTGCGCATAGTGATCACTCGAATTTTAACACCGTTGGAACCAAGGCTTTGGCCTAATGGACATCTACCACTGTATATAAGTGAGTCTATCTACCCACTGTAGATAGCACCGGACTACTGTCCAAAATATTAATGCGTGAGGTTAAACGGAGAATTATCCTTAACATGACACCCGTATGTTTATGTGAGATTGTTGGAAGCGGGGCTTCATGTGATGGAAATAAACAAGTGAGACTAACTAGACATCAGCTAACTCTTACCTTACCATTGATATGAATTCAATTGTTCAATTATAAATTTCGTAATAGCACGTCTTGATGTGTGAATGTTTGAATACCTGTTGTGCGTTTTAATTCCGTATTTACAGTTATGTTATAAGCATGTAAACTGTACAACATGAAACGAACCCCATGTTAATCAAGATGGCTAAAACGACCTAAGTGGCCTAAAGGGTCTAGGATCACAATTAGCATACCAGCAGTTGGCTGAGCCTTTATGGCACCACATTACAGGACTTGATCGAGCTATGAAGCCGGAGTGCGGGGCTTCGGGGTAGTCAACGATGTTATTTATGTATTGCACCTTCAGAATTAGTTTATATTTATTAAGATGTAAACATTGGGATTACCTTAGATGCTCACTTACCTTATGTATTAGTTTAAACTTAGGATGATGTAGTATATATCTCGTTCATCACTACGGTTAATTATTGTCATTGTTTTATTATTATTTCTTTTATGCTTCTTTACTCGCATGGGCGAGTAATGGCATGTGACACATGAGTGAGAATTATTAGTGTTTAATTTCCACTTTAAGAAATCTTTAATTATGCTACGAGAGTGATTATTACGCGTTTAATGTGAGGGGTGTTACACTCTCTCTCCCTTTTACTTATCTCCATGTTTGAGTTGTCTCATTTACCACTTTGGGATGAGGATTTGAACTTAAATCCCCCAACTAGCTTGTAAAACCTATACTTCATATATTGTGATTCTTTTCTCTCTCTTGTTCTTTTAATGTTATAACTTGATCATTTATGGCATTTATGGTGATTCCCAACAACACATGATTTTGAGTTGGGAGTTGTGACCAAAAAGAAAGAGAAACCCTAGATTATGCTAGCTTGATTAGTTGGTGAACTTTGGGGCTATTATTATGGACTTACAATTAGTGTTATCTAGTGATTTGAACTCTACTTGATTTGAGAGTTGGAAGTAGCTAGGTAAGAGTTGGCTCTTCCATGGTTTGGAAGGTAATTATACTAGTCCAAATAGACAATTTGAGTGAAGTGGGTTTATAAGTGAAGTTGGGGTGAATTTAGGTGATAATAACCATTCTAGGGTGCTTTTCCATCCAAATCCATCAACAATCGATTTTAGTTTCCGTATATAGTTTACAATTTGTCTTGAACCGAATTACTAAGCTTGCCACCGGCTAAACCCCCGTTTTAATTGTTGTTTCTTTACCGTTTACCGAAGCTAGGGAGATAGATAGTCAATTTCCTAGTGGAATGACACTTTAATTACTACTTTGATTAGGTCCACTTGCCCATAAATTGTGATATTGACCATCGCATAATTTTCCTAACAAGTTTTTGGTGCTGCCGCCGGGGAAATTGATAGTCTTTATCATTTTCCCCAGTTTCGATATTTCCGGTTTTATTTATTTTAGTTTCCTTTAGTTCTTGTTTATTTTTCCTACTTCTAATATTTAGTGTTGCTTGTTATTGAGTTTATTCAGGTACTTTTTTGTAACACCCGGCGTGGTGTTCCTCCCACATCGGTTGGAGAGGAGAATGAAGTGTGACTTATAGGTGCATGGATACCTCTTCCTTGTGTGACGCATTTTGGGGCTAGGAAACCCCAGGAACAAATCCGTGTGGCCTGCGTTCCAAAGCGGACAATATCATACATGTGGGCTGATTAGGTTGGGCTGTCACATATGGTATCAGAGCCAGACCCAAGTCGATGTGCAAGTGAGCCCATGAGGGCACTGGGCTCCCTGAGGGGGGTAGAGTGTAATACCCGGCGTGGTGTTCCTCCCACATCGGTTGAAGAGGAGAACGAACTGTGCCTTATAGGTACATGGATACCTCTTCCTTGTGTGACGCGTTTTGGGGCTAGGAAACCCCAGGAGAAAATCCGTGCGGCCTGCATGTCAAAGCGGACAATATCACCATGTGGGCTGATTAGGCTGGGCTGTCACATATTTGCTTCTCTTGTGTATGCTAAGTACCCGCTCTAGTGACTCTCCTCTTGCCAGCCCGATGTCCGAGCTTGAACGTTCTCTAAGAAGAATCAGAAGGGATTTGAACAATCGCACCATGACCGGTATTCACATTGAGCCAGAAATTGAGGACAATGGTCATGGGGATGAACAACCACAAGGCCAACACAGACCTCTCAAGGACTACCACCGACCAAGCACCGAAGGGAGAGCCTCAGCAATAGTTCTTCCAACCTTGACACAAGCTGAAGCGTCTTAATGGGCTTTTCAAACCCACTTCATCATCGTAACCTGAAATCATGGAAATTATAGTGCGGTGAATCCAGATGATGCTCCAAACCACTTGAGCCTCTTCTTGGAATTTTGTAACTCCTTCAGTAAAACGGGCAATCTAAACGAGAGGATCAGGCTATAACCCTTTCCCCTCTCATTGTCCGACTCAGCTTTGAGGTGGTACCGTAGCCTCCCATCAAGGTCCATCCATACATGGGAGCAAATGGCTATCAAATTTCTTGCCAAGTACTACCCCACAAGTAGGACAAGACAATTAATTGGCGAAATCAACACGTTCTACCAGGATGAGACTTTATATGATGCTTGGGACCGGTTCAAGGAGTTGCTCATGAATTTCTCTTATCATGGTTTAGATGACCAATCCCTGTGTTTATCATTCTTCAATGGACTAGACGACTCCAACTGCCATCTTGTTAATTCCTCCGCGGGAGGGAGCTTCATGTAAAGTCTCTCGAGGAAGGAATAGAACTTCTAGAGATGATGATGAATGACACAAGACAATGGTCTAGAGCCAAGGGAAGAGTACCAAGAGCATTTGGCCTCCTCAATCTGCAACCTACCGATCATCTCTCAGCTCAAATCTCATCTCTCACTAAGATGGTAGAGAAGCTAGCTACCGCTCAAATTGAAATTGTCAAGACCATAGCTTCTTTATCTTCCGGTCAATCCTCGGAGGGATGTGCCATTTGTGTGGGTCCCCATGACACTCAATGTTGTGAAGGGGAGATGAGCATGAACCAACAAGAGGATGTGAACTTCATAGGTAACTGAGCTTATAACAGCAACAATGCGCCATGGAGGAACCATCCGAACTTTTTGTGGAGGAATGACCAAAACCAAGGAGAACCAAACAAAAACTTCAACAAATCTCAAGGGTATAGACCTCAAGCCCAAAACCAACCATCAAATTTTCAATCCGGTTATAGACCATAAGGGACCCCTCCCGGCTTTCAACAACAACAACGACAAGATTCCTCCTCTTCTTCTTCAAGTGGGATTTCAAGGTTAGAGAACCTCATGGCGGATTTCATTGTCACCGCCAAGATTAAATTCTCATTGTCATCGCCAAGATTAAATTCTCAGAGCAAGAGGCTATCAATGCTAATCAAATTGCATTTGGGCAAATATTGCAACAGCTCGCTCAAAGGCGTCCAGGCTCTTTCCGAAGCCATCCCAAGCCTAATCCGAAAGAGCAACTCAATGCTATTTTCGTGAGAGAAGATGTTGAAGAAGAAGTTGGAAAGATAAATGTGATTGAGACTTCAAAAATTCACCCTCTTCATCTAGGATGGGCTATGTCTATTGAAGCATAAAAAAGAAAGATAGCCCAACTTGAATCTACTTCAAGAATTCATGTAACACCCCTACCGCTAATCTCGTCATTAACATTTAATCTCCTCGTACTTCATTACCTTCGCAACGGATAATCCAATACTACGGCGGGTGAAACAATGCCGTTAGTCACCCACGTGACTAACAAGGCCTAAATTAAATGCGGTAATATTCTCATGGACCGGAATAACCAAGTACTTAAACAAATACAATCCTCATTCCAAATATAAACCGAGTCACATACTATCTTTAATTCAATAATATACCTAGTCTTTCATGTTCTCTATGTCGATAACACATTCGGACTTACCCTACCAACAAATACAAATATACATGTATTAAAATCAGTTACGCATGCTTAACCGTCATCCTCGTCCTACTCTCAAACGGTAATCATCTCCATTGTTCCTAAAAAAGAATGGGTGGACCCAAAGGGGCTCAGCACCTTTGCTGGTACGGTAGACGTGTAACCCGCTACTACCGGGTCACACCCAGCTAATTCTCTTCTTGACATGTGATTGATTTTATTTAAATCAAAACATGAAGTGCAATAAACATACAACATGCTCGCCTTCATAACAAGTATTCAAGTAAAGAATACAATCAACAAGGATGTCACATCAAGTTCATTAGATTAATTTACCTTGTTCTTTAGGCCCCGAGAAACCCTATCTCAAGTAAGCCTCGTTCTCATTATTCACTAACTTACCCATTTCAACTGGATAGTTTTACTTGTCTCCTAGATCTATAGACACTCTCGGTCTCGATCTAGTTTTCTCAATTATTCTTCTCTTGAATAATTCTTAAGTTAAGCCTCATAGGCCTCCGGGCAGAGACACATATAGATCTCACCACTAGGCTTTTACAATCTCAATACGGAATTAGAAACATTCTCTCATCATCTTCCTAGCCCAGAATACCCAGCTTACCTCTTTAGACGGGTAAGCTCTGCCAGTCTCACTCTAATCAGGCACCACTATGTGGCACACGGCCCCGCAGGGCACCACTATGTGGCACACAACCCTGTAACAAAGGAGTTCGACCACGGAATCAGAAACAAACACTCTGTTATTTCCACTTCCTTGCACGCGTGACTCACAATCCCCCTAACCCAACTCTCGGGTTAGTAACAATTATACTTATATATATATTAGTCAGTAGCATCTCTCTTGATACTATCTCACAACTTTAGGAGGTTTTCCTAATTCGTTGTATACACCGATTTAAGGGTCACCCCTACATTTCCATTACTTAAGAATTTAGTTGTTTTCCCACATTAAGTCACACCCTCATATAGGAGGTCGACTAGTCATTATAAGGGAGTTCACTAATCTCGTGTGTCGCTTTTCTCGTTTCGAGTATGTTCATAATTTGAGTCATCGTTGTTTACTAATTGATAATTCTCATGTGTTTTCCACGTTTAATTTGTTTTGTGTATTGACTTTTTCTACGAGTCACTAACCAACCATTATTCAATTTCAAGATGGTCTACAACACTCAGTTAGACCATACATTCAAGCAAGGGTGGTTAGTACACACAATATGCATCAAGATAGATATATCAAATGTAGTAAACCTTTTTGTGATATTGTCTTATTAGGTCGGCACGTAAAGAAAGCAACACACAAGCTGAGCGAACTCGGTAGGACACAAGTTGCAAGAAAACCATACCTGTGACCGAGGATTTACTCTAACACGTCATCTCATGCTCCTCAGGTAATTCCCGAACAACTGGTAACATTACAACGTTTCTATTAATGATAAGGTGTTACTGTAACACCCCTACTCCTAATCTCGTAATATCGCAAGTCGTAACACAAACATAAACATAATTCGCAGCAGAAAATTAAACTAACTAACGCTTGGTGTTACACGCCGTCACTCACCCATGTGAGCAACAAGGCAACCTTATTCCATCAATCAACTCCAAACCACAACCGCTGTGACGACTAGATACTGAGCAATCTTAAAGTTACAACCCAAATCCAAAACCACAAGAGTGAGAAACTAAACCCGTTACAACAGAAACTCCATAATACGATACATCATAGTAATAAGAGTACTTTATTGAAAATACTTTAACTACCCCACATCCCGCACTCCGTCTTCGTGGCTCCGTTCAGTATCCTGAAATGTTTGGCCCAAATGAAGGGCCCAACAAACTATATGCTGGTATGCTAAATATAGTCTTAAATCATTTGGATCCCTTAAGTCGTTTAGCCATCTTGATATTAGATTCATTACATGCTGAACCGGTTTACAATAATAGTATCAACTGTAAATGTTTAAATAAACACACAGCAGTTCACCCAACAATATCATCACAAAACCAATAACCAATAACCAATACCAAACAAGATACGCGTATTAATTAACCGTTCTTGTTACCTGGCCTTATGTCCCTTATCCTTTTAACCAACCACTTAAACCTTCCAATTAATTTCCACTTCGGGCGTCATGTTAGGACAACCCTTAATAACTTGATACTGGACAGTAGTCCCTTGGGTCCCAAATAAATGGAACCATCCGCCAGCTAACCCTTTGGTACTGGACTTCTTATTTGCCTTGAAGGCGTCCAATTCGGCCGAAGCCTGCACCAACAGCAGTGCCCTCTGCCATCATCGAGTGTGGATGTATGGATTTCTTTGAGTTACTCTTGATACTAGTCCCTCGTAGTGATCACGCTGCGCAACCAGGTAGTCGAAACTAGCTGGATTTCTCTCTTCCAAATCTTTACGTAACTTAGTCCTTTAGATGTATAAACTTTCAGTCACAAGACGTTCGCATAAAATACAACGCAATGGTGTCGAGCAATACAGTTTACAAGATCATATGCGTAAATCACAGATATCGCTCTTAGCAATTAAACACACAACGTCTGGACCTCAGGAAAATCCTTAGGACATTCAGACCACACAATTAACATACCGTTCACCGTGACAGTTGCTAGTGTGACAATTCACGCCCTGTAGCTATCCCCCGTAATGCTGTCATACGTACATGCATACACCGAATGACGTTAATACGACTAGCGCTAACTATTACAGTATAGTTGATACAGAACTAATACCCGTGGTATGCTAACCCCGTATGTTCCTTAATTTCTCTCAGTTATAGAACAGTGGTTCGAGGTAGTTATAAGTTCGTTATTTTATGTAGCAACTACATGTGATAATGAATTTCCACCTTATAGTATATCTCCTTCTCATTAATTACATACTCATGATTGTTTTCACTCATTCTATATATTAATACAATTATGTTATTTTCATTATAACCACAATTATTTTTATAAACTTTACATTACACTCCAAAGTACATAATTAATTTCTTAATTAATTAAATCACAAATCAACTTCAACAATTTCGATATTTACTATTTGGACACAATAACTTTTGTAAATTACTAAATAGCCACATAAATTTCAGCTTTGGCAATTATTTTCCTATAATTGCATTTTAACCCCAAAACTTTATATAAGTTACATATTAACTTATAAAATATAGTTTTAATATTTAATTTCCTTAATAACCAAGTGGACACTTATATTTCTACTAATTTGCATCCGCCCCTATTTAAATTCCAGATTTACATATAAACTATTATAAATTACAATTTCAACACTTAAGCACTTGTTTAATTTAACCAAAATTCATAATATTAATTCCTACCTTATATTATATCATAATTATGCCAATAACACCATTAACTCCTGGAAGTCATCATATGTTCCCCAAACTTTTCAAAATTTACAATTTAGCCACATAAACTAGTCATTTAAACACTAGTAAATATTTTTAACTCAAAAAAACTTTATAATATAAGTTTGTACACATATGTAGCTCATTAAAACCCTTTTAACACATAAAGTGTTCGACCATATATATCACTTGCCATATAATTTATAAAACTTGATTTATAACTTATAATAAATACATATAATGGCATATAAGCCATATAACACTTCTAAAAATTATGTTAATGACTTAGGATGATTATAAGCTCAAAATTAAACATTTAACTCCTAAATAATTTGGCTAGAACTTATAGGTATTATATTTAATTTTGTTACCTAAAAATTGTATCTTAAGGTGATAACCTTACCTTGTATGTTACAAGTTATTTTCTTGGTATTGTAACATATAGTTTTCGGCTTTAATTTAATTAGGGGTTGTACATAAATTTGTACCCAAGTTTGAAGCTTAAATCAAAGCTTAAGATGTAATCACGTAATATAGAAACTTACTCTTTAAATCAAGGTGATTCTTGCACTTGATTTCCTCTTGAATAGCAAGCTCTTCCAATGGTATATTGATGTAGAATTTTCGGCCTCCGTACATGGATTTAGGGGATCCAAGCGTTAGACTTCTAACAAGGATTTCTAGGTAAGATTTGGAGTAGTTTATAAGAGTTTACCTTAGATAATTTGCCGAGGAATTTTCGGTACACCTTAGAATGGATGGAGATCAAATTTCCTTCATGGAAATTTGATGAAGAAAATATTGTTTTAGAAGATAGAATTTTCGGACATATAAGATTAATTTATCTAGGATTTTCAAACAAGAACAATACCTTAACTTGATCTTGTTTGTTCCTTGAGTTGTTGTAGAATCAAGGCAACTCCCTTGGTGTTCTAATGCAGCCGAATTCTTGCCTTAGAATTAGGATGAATTTTGCTTCAACACTTGATGGAAGTTGCTAGGAATTTGACAAAAAAATGGAGTTTAAGGTTAAATCTCCATCAATGGAGCATGAAGCTCACAAGAAGAAGATGACTATGAAAGAGAGAAAAGAGAGGAGAGCCTTACCAATTTTCGAACAAGGGAGAGCAAGGAGAAGGTTTAGCTACCGTATGGAGTTAAGAGAAAAGACAAGAAAGGAATTCTCACATCATGACACAATAATGTCAAAGTTAGGTAAGCTTTTAGTTAATTAATTTGCTTGATTCTTGGCTCCAAAAGTCATTCAATCAGCTGCAACTTTCGGCAATGGAAGGAAGAAAAGGAAGGACTTTGTGTGCCACTTGAGAACAAGATGACAAGGCAAGGTAGGTAGCTTGTTTCTTTAGAATTTTCTATGTTGATTTGGTCTTGTTTTTCCTTGTAGGCTTGCGAAAATAAGGCTGAAAGTAGCCACTTGAATTCATTTATTGAAGTCATGAAATCAAGCCTAATTAGGTAGGTGCATTACTTTGATTTTTATACAGCAATCAAGCTCTTTTTCCCTTGGTCATTTTCGGAAACCATGGCTGGAGGATAGGCTGATTCATTGACATATATTAGACTAATATCTACATGTAACTAAAGTAGATCTAGATCTTAACTTTATGTATTAAATTCATGACTTTTTCTAAAGCTAATCTCCTTGTCTCTTTGGTGCAGATTTTCGGTAATGGGAGGCCATCTTGGACTAATATTCTCTTGCCATAATGTCACACAGCATGTGGAAGGATGAGTCATCAAATTCCATGACATTTTATAAGCTTGAAACATGCCAAAGACACGCTAAAAACGGCCACATGTGTGACCAGATGGGGTTTATTTTCAACTTGGTTTTTGTCACATTATATTACATTAAGATCATATTGTAACATTTTATAGGTTACAACATTTATTTGGTACATTTATACCAAGGTAAAAAATGAAAGTTTCTAAGGTAAATGTTGAATTTATAGTACTTTTTGAGTAGATTTTCGGCCCTAGTAGTGCTACTTGTTTAGCACTGTATTTTATTGATTAAGATGGTCAATCCATCCCCATTTAAGATTCCCAATTCGTGGCTCCTCAAAAACTTCAAGGTAATAGCATAGATCACGTTTGTACGACACTTGAGAGTTCGTTTTTGTGCTCTAAGGATATATTGGAAAATAAATTGTTCCTATGAGTTCCCAGTGTTTATAAAATTTTTTTATGGTCAATAATGATATATTAAGGTGTCACATTGAGTTATATAGGGTTATATCAACTCATGACACAATTCCTGGCTACCGGGACACTCCCGGGCCAAAATAGGAGCGTTAAGAATTTCCCCTGAGCACTTTATGTATTTTTGCAAACGTAGCTTGAGCATTATCTTTATAATGATGAATAATGATGGTATGAACTCTAAGAATGAATTGTATAGGAGTTCGCGCCACTTCGGCACCTCTCATAGGCCTTTCCGGGCGTTTATAGGGCCCTCACGGGTTCCTCCAAGCACTTTGCGTTTAATTAAGAATTTGGTGTGAGAAATTCCCTTTATATGTTTAAAAAAGTGTTATGGTGCATTTGGAATGAAGTGTAATGAATCATATCATCTTATAAAGCATTTCCGGGTGTTTCCGGGGCTTTTCGGGTCTTAAGGGAGGTGTGTCGACTCTCCCGGGCCTTTTGCATTTTTACTTAGTTCTAGATGAGGTCCTATGTTTTAATGGTCATATAATGATCCTTAATTGACTTGGTATGAGTTTTATAGTTTATATATCATGGTCAGCTTAAGGTCCGGCTTAGCGTGCGTTTTTGACCTTAAGGAGTTTCGGTGCCTTTTTAACGCCTAAGTGTTTACGTGCTTTCTTAGGGTTTCATAATCCCCCAAATAAACTTTTAATTCCCATTATTAATTATTTAATGGTTAGGGGTATTTCAGTCTACCTCCCTTAAAAGGACTTCGTCCCGAAGTCACAACTTCTACTTACTCATCCTATGGAATCAAGTTCCTCATATATATTCACCTCATACTTATCATTCCTGGGTGTCAATACCATATTGATACTTCTACATTCGATCAGTCATCCGAGCGTATGCAACTCGTATATACGCATAACCTTTTCTCATGACAATCAATGTTATATAACATAAATATCCTGATAGATACTGTAAATAAGTGTACTTCTATAACCATCCAAGTGTCACATAGAACAGATCAATAACTATTCAAGTGTCACATAGAATTACTAACATTCAATCAAGTGCACACATGCGCAACAACCAAACACAAAACCAGTATGCTCTGCATACACATTATCTAGACTGCAAATATGCAAGTCGCATGTGGTGCTCTACCCCCCTTAAAAAGGGTTACGCCCACTGATAAGTCGGGAATTTATCTATCTTTATGGGGTTTATTTGTGTTTAATTCATCATCATCTGTTAATAAATTCCTGCCTTATGGTTAGTTTTATGATTTTATTTGCAATTGTCTTCTATGATGGGCTTACGTGTTATTTCAGGCGAAAATCTCAAGAAAACGCATTCCCAATCATTGTAATGTATTTTGGACGGTCAAGCATGTTGAACAGAGTGAAGACTTGCATGAATTCTCAATTTCAGGATGGGTCCGGGACCTTGCACATACCCTAAGTCCCAGACCATCCATTGGAGTTACTCTCGAACTGTTTTGGAGACTGGTTTGGGACTTGTTACAAACCCTAAGTCCCGGACCAACCAAAGGCAGTACTCTCGACCTATTTTCAATGACCGGTCTGGGACTTGATACGTATCTTAAGTCTCGGACCACACCTGGAGACAAACTCTCGGCATATTTCAGAGACTGGTCCGGGACTTCATACTTGGACCAAGTCCAGGACCACACCTGGGGACAAACTCTCGGCGTATTTCAGAGATTGGTCCGGGACTTCATACCTGGACCTAGGCCTGTCAAACGGGTTATCCGTTCGGGTTTTGGGTCATATCTTTTTGGGTCAATATCCGTTCGGGTCATTAAACTTTCGGGTCATTTCGGGTTTGGGTCATTCGGGTTCGGGTCATTTCGGGTTCGGGTTGTAATAGTGTCAAATAGAATCGGGTTTCAGTTATTTCGGGTCATGGTTAATATTTTTTGAAAAAATTATAATATAAATATATATCTAATTTCTATAAGAATATACAACATATAGATTGTAGAACTTTCAATACAATGACTATTCTGAATTTCATTCGGATATACTAAGTTTAAATCAAATTTTTTGTCATATTTATTTAGGTCATTCAGGTTTGGGACAATTTATGGTCACTATTATTTCATATTATTCGAGTTTGGATAATTTTTAATTACTATTATTTCGGGTCATTTCGGGTTCGGGTCGGTTTCAGGTTATAAATTTTTCGGGTCATTTCAGGTTTTACCCAATCGGGTTTCGGGTTTATTATTTTTAAATATTTTTGGGTTCAGTCGGGTTTCGAGTTCGGATAAAACGGACGGGTTTTCGGGTTGGGTCAAATTTTGACAGCTCTACTTAGACCAAGTCCCGGACCAATTAGATATAACGCAGCCAGAGAGTGCGTGGAAGAAGAGAATTAAAGATAGATTTCTGTTTGTTATAAAAGGGGAGTATGGCCAACGTGAGAGGGGAGGCTGGAGACCACAGAGCTTAGTTCTACACAGAAGATAAGAGCGAGAGAGAAAAGGCTGAGTCTTTGGGAGTTCTTGGAGGCTATTAGAGAGAAGACTAAGGCAAGAATGACGGAGAATCCATGACGGTTGTGGACATTAGAGTTCCTTCTTGTTCTTGTTTCCCTGAGTCTTTATAATTAAACTTGTGCACTGTCATTATGAATATGTCTGAGTAGTCTCTTTTAGATTCCGGGTTGTTATGTATCCCTAAATTAACTATTCTTGTTCCTTTGTGATTTAATACAATCCAATTGAGTAAAGTTATTTTCCTTGCTTAATTTCTTTAATCGTTATAATTTGGCCAATTATAAAGTTTAGTATTTTGTTAGCTTATATGTGACGACAGCGGCTTTCAATTGAATTCAGGAAAATAACCCGTTAGTTTAGAGACGGTAATTCCTCTAATTGCTAATTGACCGATAATCTAGGTTGTTCTTAAGGTGGTTAGTAAACAGTGGGTTCGTAACGAGAGTTAGAATTCGGTCTTTGCTGACTAGAATTTGCTAAGCGGGAGACCGGAGGTGAATTAACTTTGTTCTAGGGTTTTACTCAAAATTATCTTGGAAATCGCTTTGGGATAGGAATTGCAGATTTAGGGAGTAATAGTAAACCGGGATCTCTTTCCCAAATCAGTTTCGTAACAATTATTTTCTTGCTATTTATTGTTTTACAATCTGTTTACAGTTTTTAATTCTCAAATCAAACCCCCAATTTCCTGTTTTTTATTTGTTAATTATTCTTTTATTTCCTTTCCGGTTAGTAAAGATTTAAACTAGACATCGCCTCCTCTGGTTCGATACTTAGGGAATACTCTCTATTAAAACTTGCTAGAATTGACCGGTACACTTGCCGTTAGGTTTTACCCCAACACCCACGTACCCCCACAAGTATACACAAACTAAAGGAAAAGTTCTGGATACTCGCATGGAGTCCTCTAACTCCCATGTCGCCTCCTCAATGGCGTGGTTTGACCACAGAACCTTGACCATCTTAATGGTCTTGTTCCTGGTCTCCCTCATCTTGGAGTCTAAAATGCGGATTGGGGTCTCCTCATATTTAAGCGTTGGATCTAACTCGAGTGTCTCGGGCTCTAAGATATGCGAAGGGTGAGGCACATACTGCTTTAGTTGAGAGGCTAATGGGCCCACTCTCCCAAGCCCGTCAGGTAAGTCTAGTTGGTAGGCTAATGGGCCCACTCGCTCTGTTATAAGGTACGGCCCTACATACTTCGGGCTAAGCTTGCCCTTCTGCCCAAATCTGAAGATGCCCTTCATCGGTGAAACTCTGAGGAAGACTCGGTCACCTACTGCGAACTCGAGGTCTCTCCTCTGGACATATAGCCTTATATATATTTCGCACTTATCAAACTTCCCCACACTTAGCTTTTGCTTTCCTCAAGCAAATAAGAATAAAACCTTCTCGAAGTTGTAGCATCAAACCTCGGGATCAAACAAGTGCAAAGGAAATCAAGCGAAATGACAATCAAAAGAATAATCCTGCTTTAGCGCTGTAAGTTTTCGCAAACAGTTGAAAGAAGAATAGTTATGTAAAAGCATGGAGAAGTTGATTGCATAAACTAAAAATTAGTAGCTTGAGATCTTCCACCAATTTCTTTCCTCTAACCTTTGGATGACAGGGGTGTGAAGTAACACCTATTCCGTGATACCTTCAACACCACGTACTCATGATCAGAAACAAAAATTAAATCAATTAACTTTTCTTTCGCTCTGCAAAAACATTCTTTTTCAAGAAATATATACAAAACAAACAAATTATTGAGAATTGCAGAGTTATTCCGCAAACCCAGACTTTTCTCTCTATCCTTGTAACGGTGTTGGGCCAACTATCCAGATCCCGTGACCTTAGGTAGATGTGAGGCACCCTAGGACTTAATACCGGATAGCTCGAGGTCTGCTTTTGTTAGGAAATTTCTGATCAGCGGAGTACCTTGCCTTACCTTCATTCCAAACTTTCACATCATTTCTAACTCCCAAATAAACTAATTCAGTCTACACAATCAGCTAATCCCCCAAATTTCAGTGAAAAAAGAATTAGTTTGAATAAAAACAAGTTAGGTTAGACAAACAGCTTTAAGCAAGAGAATTCTTGAGGTTGTCACCTGGCTCAACTTCAAATTCCACAAACATTTTCACCCAAAGATTCAACATTTATAAGCACTCAGGGAAGCCATTATCTCAAAGCAAGAGACAACAAACACAAGTGTTGGCATTTAAGCGCAACTGCATATTTCAGGGAAAGGTTCTACTTCCTCACACTTAAGAGGAGCAATGTCCTCATTGTTCAAAAATAAAATTCAGAAAAGACCTTTCAAAATAGGCCACTCATGAGAATTTCATTAGACCATAGGATTGATAAATAAATAAGCATTAAAAGCATTGTAGGCCTGATAACACAATACATTAAAATTAAGAAACTGCAACTCCCCTGATATCGTAGATTGAGGAAGGTTCCCTTCCTCACACTTAAGCTCGAACAAGGGGGGCTAGCACGTTCCTCACACTTGCGTCCAAGCAAGTGTCCAGTCTTGGAGAACATCAAACCATAATAAAAAATATCACCTGCACACACTCACAACTACCACAAAAAGCTTAAAGCGTTGCATTAAAGCACAAGAACCATTTCCACTTCTAAATACAAGAAAACAAAATAAACCTAAGAAAATAAAAACAAAAACAAAATATTAATTAACAAACTGGGTTGCCTCCAGTAAGCTGCCCGTTATAGTCTTTGGCTAGATCTGCCTTGTATTGGATCAAAAATAAAAGTAGACAACAACTTCCAGGAAAACGAAATAGGAAATAATTAAAAGCAAACCACCTGATCAAAACAAAGCGTTACTTCGGCAAATAAAATAGGAAAGTGAATACTCCACAAAACCTGATGTTGAGGAGAGCACCGCTGGGGTAACGTATTTCTAATTGGAGACCAGGTGATGATGGATTGTATGCTCTCAACTGTTAAAGGCTCAATGGAGATTCTTGTGGCAGACAATTGTTGAGGGAGCTTCAACTTCTTCAATGTCTCTGGAATCAACCCATCAAGTACTCCACTGGTTCACCAGATAGGTGCAGACGGAATATCTTCAAATACTGGTTGCTCTATTTGAGTGAGGTTGAAGGAGGAGGGGAATAAATTCCAAATAATCGCTCAATCTTCATCAGGATAATTCATTCCTGGTATGTCGTCCTCCTTCAGCTTCAGAAATTATAGGCTTGAGATGGTCTTCACCCATCGAAGTCTTTGCTTGAGATTGGGTCCAGTGGGTTCGAATGACTTGATTTTGGAGGAAAATTTGTCTGCTCCTGTGCTAGCTGATTGCGGACACTGATTAGTTCCTTTCCCAACTTGGTTTATAGCTTCTTGCTCATAAATTTGACATCAAACTTAGATTCAATTTCAACAAAATTTAGCATTAGTGGCTTTTCTTTGCTCTAGGATAGGAGTCCTCCGGGCATTCTCTATCTTGCTCGGTATCCTCCTTAGGAGGCTCCTGATAAGGTAGAACTGCTCGACCTCATCTGCATCTAGTCTGCTCACCTTCCCACCAATAAGGCTGTCGAAAGACGATTGTTGTGGCTGGTATAATCTTGTCGCCTGAACTGGTTGTAACTTGAGTACCCCGTGATGATTATATTCAAATTCTGCTCAAGGTTCATTATTGTAATCGTCGTTCCAACTGTGTCAACACTCCCTCAACTCATTCATGTTATCCTCCATCTTTTGCCTACAAAAAAAAAGTAAAATAGACTAACAAAAAAAAGAAACAAAAAACAAAATTAACTAAACTAAACAAAACCAAATACTAAAATATAAAATAATTAATAAATTAAGAATATATTGAAAACAAAAAGGAAAGAAAATAACGAAAATGTCAGTAATCGGAAATCTATGATAACTAACGATCGAAACAAATGAATTCTAATTGAAATTATAGTCTACGTAACGACAACGAAACAAAAAAAAAAAAATATAATAAAAAAACTGAAAAGAAAAGTTATGAAAGAGAAGACGTGCAATCGAAAGCAATCTAAAAATCGAAATCAAATTCAAATTAATAGAAAACTGAACGGAAAATACAATTTACCTTTACTAACTAACAAAATCTGAATGGAATTAACGTAAGGAAATAAAAACAATTCGAAAGGAAAGTAAACTAAATAAAATCTCAATCAAATAACTAAAAATGTCATTAACCGTGTCAGAGGTCCCCGGCAACGGCGCCAAAAACTTGTTAGCAGAAATTGTACTTCTCTACCTAGGTAGTGTACCTATCGTTTTTGCGGAATAGTGAATTAAGTGGGGGTTGTCGATCTCAGGGACCATTCAATTAACTGACAATTTATTAATTAACTGGAAACTAAAAAGTAAACAGGAAACGTCACTTTTCAGGTTTTACTTAATTTAATGAAAAGAAAACTCACCAAACTAACATAAACTAATAAAACAGTAAAAAAAACTAAGAAAGGAATAAAGATTGAACTTTTAAAATCTAAGGAAGCACCCCGGATGTTCTGCAAACCTTCACTTTATTAATAATAAACTCTTCCCTAATTCTGCAATAAACTCAGAAACTTAATTAATTCGTCAACGGCTAAGTCTAACGAATCTAAACAGTTGCGTTAGAACTAGCAGCAGACTAATGCTCTAATCCGGACACAACTAATCGCATAAAGAACAGTTTCTATTTGAGACCGATTAACCTATAGGCGGATCATGTTCTAGTCGTTAATCAGGTTTAATTCCTATGTCTTGTTATCTATCTCAGCTCTCTGCGTGTTGATTAGCAAACTACAAGTAGCTTTAATAATTAGCTAGAAAATTCACGGCATAAAGAACTGGAATTAAACTACTGCAGATTGAATTAGTAAAGGGATGTACTTACAAAATAAATATACAGATTTGGTTTGCTACCCCAATCCGGGGAGCTAAACTAACTACTCAAAATAATAAACATAAAAATACAAGGAAGAACACATTGACAGTTTAGATAAAATGCAAGAAGAAACTCTGTTAAGATGATCCCGATCTGTCTTCGTCGTCATGTGTCTCTGTATTAATCCTCTGTTAGAAGTGTAGAGTGCTAACAATGCAAATTGATGTGGTGTGGGTGTGGAGCGAGGACCGAAGCCCTCTGTTAGGTGGCGGCGGACGTGAATGTGAATGATCATCCCCTTCAGGAACCCTAACTTCCCCTTTTTATGCAGCAACCTTTGTTAAAGATAATGTTAATCATGATGTATAACAAAAGATAAATTTGCCACGACGGGTGCGTAAACCTTGACGTGAGTATGATGGTGTTGTGGCTATATTATTAATCAATTAGCGTGAACGTGATGAGTATGTTAATCATCCGTGATTGCTTGCGCGTATATATATAATATTATATTCTACAATTAACCATAAAATATATCAGCTCTTATCTAAACATAAATATAAGGAAAAATATATGATAAGTGAGAATATGACATGAATTGTTATCAAAATAGGAAGAATTAAAGCCCTAAAAATATATATATTTCGCACTTATCACCTGGGTGCCTTCATGTTCTTGCGTATCAGTACAATGTCCTACTTCATTTGGTCTAGGTACTCCGGCCCTAAGATGGTTTCTCACTGGCGTGCCCAACAAAGAGGTGTCCTAAACGGCCTGCCGTACAATGCCTGAAATGGTGGCATATGAATGGATGCATGATAGCTGTTGTTGTACGCAAACTCGATTAGGTGTAGGCGGTCTATCCATCTTCGTTGGAAGTCTAAGGCACAAGCTCTAAGCATGTCCTCTAATGTCTGAATGGTTCGCTCACTCTGGCCGTCTGTCTGAGGGTGAAAGGCGGTACTTAGCTTCAGCTTTATACCCAATGCTTCCTGAACTTGCTGCCAAAATCTCGAGAGAAATCTGGAGTCTCTATCTGACATAATCGACTTAGGTACACCGTGGTGTCTAATGATCTCTTTCTGGAAGAGGTCCGTCAGCTTGGGAACTTTCCAAGTGTCCTTGATAGGAATAAACCTTGCTACCTTCGTCAGTCTGTCGACGATGACCCATATCATGTTTGCACCTCCTCTTGTCGGTGGAAGACCGGCCACGAAGTCCATGGATATATCTTTGAATTTCCAATATGGGATGGGCATCGGCTGTACTAACCCGCCCGGTCTTCTGTGCTCGAACTTTACCTTCTGACAAGTCATACATCATGTCACATACTCCACAACATCTTTCTTCCTACCACTCCACCATAAATGTAACTTCAGATCCTTGTACATCTTAGATGACCCTGGGTGTACGGATAAGGAAGAGCAATGAGCTTCCTGTAATATCTTCTCCTTTAGGTCGGGGCTAGACTCTGGAATGCACAAACGACCATTTAGTCTGATTAACCCATCTTCACTGAGTACAAAATCGTACTTCTGTCTCTCAAAAATACCGTCAGTCAGCTGCTGCTTGATAGTCTGCATGTACTGGTTATTATCCTGAGCACAACGTACTTCCTCGATAAGGCTGCTGTCTCCCGTCATAGCAAATAAGGAATGAGCTCTACGGCTCAGGGCGTCAGCAACGACATTTGCCTTTCCCTCTTTGTACCTGAGGTCGATGTCGTAGTCCTTTAGAAACTCGACTCATCGCCTCTGTCTCATGTTTAGCTCTTTCTAGGTGAATAGATGCTGAAGGCTCTTATGATCTGAGTAGACTGTAACTATAACTCCATACAAGTAGTGGCACCAGATTTTTAGTGCAAATACTACTGCTCTCAATTGTAAATCATGTGTCGGGTAGTTCTCCTCATGTTTCTCCAGCTGACGTGATGCATAAGCGACAACCTTGCCATGCTGCATGAGTACACACCCTATCCTAGTGCCTGAGGCATCACAGTATACTTCAAACCCATTGGTCCCCTCTGGGATGGTGAGTATGGGCGCCGACGTCAGTAGATCCTTTAGTGTCTGAAAGGAATGCTCGCAATCCTCGGTCCATACAAATGGAATGTCCTTCTTCATCAGATTAGTCATTGGTTTCGCCAATCTGGAGAAGTCTTGGACAAATCTTCGGTAGTAACCAGCTAACCCTAGAAGCTATGGATATCTGTCACTGTCTTCGGTCTGGGCCAAGTCTTAACTGCCTCAATCTTTGCAAGGTCGACAGATATACCGTTGGCAGATATCACATGCCCTAGAAAAGCTACACTGTCTAACCAGAATTCAAACTTTGAAAGCTTGGCATATAGTTGGTTCTCTCTCATGATCTGTAAAACTTGCCTCAGATGCACCTCGTGCTCGTCCTTAGTCTTGGAATAGACTAGGATGTCGTCAATGAACACAACCACTGATGAGTCTAGATGTTCTCTGAATAATCAGTTCATGAGGTCCATAAATATAACTGGGGCGTTTGATAAGCCAAATGGCATTACTGTGAACTCATAGTGCCCATAACGCGTCCGAAAAGTCATTTTCTCTATATCCCCATCTGCTATTCGTATCTGATGGTATCCAGATCTAAGGTCAATCTTTGAGAAGACCGTAGCACCTCTCAATTGGTCGAACAGGTCGTCGATCCGTGGTAAAGGGTATTTATTCTTTACTGTGACTGCATTAAGCTCCCGGTAGTCAATGCAGAGTCGCATGCTACCATCTTTCATCTTTACAAACAGTACTGGTGCTCCCCATGGCGACGCACTCGGTCTGATAAAACCCTTATCAAGCAGATCCTCTAGCTGGATCTTCAACTCCTTCATCTCTGCCGGTGCCATTCGGTAGGACGCCTTGGCAATAGGCCCCGTGCTTGGTATCAAATCGATGGAGAACTCAACATCCCGCTTGGGTGGTATCCCCGGTAATTCTTCGGGAAACAGGTCAGGGAAATCTGATACAACTGGTATGTCCAACTTTGTCTGCTCTTCGTGCCTCAGGTCTTGGACATAGCATAAGTAAACTTGTTGTCCCTTCCTCACCTTCTTCATCAAAGCTATAGCAGATACCAGCTTGATAGTCGGCTCTATGGGAGTACTACGATAGGAGATTGTCTTGCCCTTCGGGCTCCTCAGTAATAGTCTGTGCTCTGCGCAATGTAGTCGACCCTTATACTTCTGTAGCCAATCCATGCCAATGATGATGTCTAATCCCAAATTATCAAGTTCAATCAGGTCTGCGTGAAAGTCTTCAGTCATGATATTAATCTAAAGTCCCGTGTGAAGTTTTGTGCACCTCACTCTCTCCTTCGTCGGTAGTGTGACTAGGAAATCTGAAAGAGGCTCAGGGGCTGTCTCTAACTTCCTTGCCAAGGCAGAGGATATGAAGGAGTGAGACGCCCCTGAATCGAATAGTATCGATGCACTCACGCCATTTACAGTGAAGGTGCCTGTGATGACATTTCCCTTGTTCTTTGCTTCCTCCATGTTCAATACATCCAGAACAGCTCCCTCATTAGGCTTGTGTCCTGGGGTTAACAATTCGTAGATAGTGAGGTTGGGGTGTACGACTCAAAGGAATTGAAAATGCCATTTATTAATCCAATTATTCTTATATACACTCTCCATAATTACATCAATATTGTCTAAACGTCAAATTTAACCGTCTGGGTTTCAGATGGGTAGTGTTCACTAAGGTTGATGGGGCAGTATTCAGCTTAATGCATTTAATCCCATGGTACACTAGTCTGGATTCTCCACCAAATATCAACACGTCCCCTGACCTCAAAACAATCTTGCTCGCCTTGTCCATCCTTTTCTGATCACCGTATAGAAATTCAGCATCATCTCCAATGGAGAATGATACAACTGGTATCCCTTTGGTAATTGACTCGGATGTCTCGTCTCGGTCCTGGTGTAACCCAAGTTTTCCCCCTTTCCCATAGAAGTTCACAATGCAAACGTCGGCTTTCATGTCTGGTATGGGGTTTGTTTCTAATTGTTGTGCAATTTTGACCGCTCCCGTTACCAAGGTTTGCAAAATGTTGGGTATCCTAGGCACTCGTGCTCCATCTATCTTTCTTACCTCTCCATACAACCTAGTTTGTGGATCCCAATCCTTACCCATGCACATCATATACAATTTAAGTTTTGACCCGCTCTCGAATCCTGGAATGTAAAATCCTCCCAGACCTATTCCCAATGCCCTACACTCATTTACAATGGTTATTTGTTCATCTAGGGTTAGATATTGCTTGAGTAGGATCATGCCGGGTCGAAGCACTTGGCATTCTTCCACTGGATATCCCCGACCTTCGCTCAAAAGTTCAGGTGATCTCGGTCTCATAGGTAAGGGGTAATAGATGTCAAAGTGTCCTATTAGGTGAGAGGTTTCCTAGGTTAGGTTTCTCTAAATTTTGAATCGTACTAAACACATACAAGTCTCATCGTTTGTGTGAGCCTCGATTTTAAACCCTATCCTATGTTGATTAAAGTTGATTAGGATCCAATCGGGTTTTAGGTCCACTTATAACCTAAGATTAATAACTATGTCATATAATAATTATTAAAACCTAAGCTAGCTCACTGGAACCTATTATGAGTCGCCACCTAATTTTAACCTAGATCAAATTAGGAAAGGAGAGTTCGGGTTCGGGGGCTTGATAGTCGACTTAATTAGGGTTCAATTACTTTCATTACCCCTAGAAGTCGTTTTTCCTCTACTTAGTTTAATTACGGCTTATTACAAGTCGTTTTTAACCTAAGTGCGCGCTTCTGTTTTTTTATTTTTTAACATTTTTTTGACAGAAAATTAAAATGGAAATTAAAATACCAAAACTAGGGTTTCGGGCAGAGAATAGGTCAAGTTTTGTTTTCGTCCGTGGCTACGGACCTAATGTCCGAACCCACGGACCCTAGTTAACTTAATACAAAAAGTCAAATTTAAACAGAAACGAGATTTTGAAAAGTCCGGGGCCACGGACAGGACGTCCGTGGGCCCGGACATGCTTTATAAAACCCTAAATTTTGAAAATAAAAATATCCCGCCACCGTCCGGGGGCGTCCGGCTTTCGGACAGGGCGTCCGGGACCCCGGACATAGCGTCCGTGGGGGCGGACCGCCCTCGGACAGCGGCGTTTGGGTGGCTCCCGGCGGTGTTTCTGGCTCAAATTTTATGGGTAGGTAGCCTGAAAGATTCTAAAACGTTAGTGATTGAAAGTTTACAATTTGAATTCGAATTAAACACGAAACTTAGCAAACAAGTTATTGGGCTGAAGCGAAAACAAACACTAATTCAGAAGCGATAAAAAGTCAATTCGATTCCAAATTTTAACACAGAGTAGTTAAAGTTGAACAAAGTCAGAAAAACATGACTTCAACCTGTTTTACCTTCGGATTTAATGAGACTCTTCACAACGGGGATCTTTTGGTGCCTCGTTGATGCCGGTTTGGATTGACTTCGAATTGTGCTTCTGACTCCTTCTTCTTTATGCTTAAGACGTTTCTCTTTGTTTTTGTGGTGGTTTTTGTGTGTTTTTAGTGCTTGGAAGTTCAATAGGAGAAGAAAGGATGAGTTTTGGTGATTTCGGGTGATTTCTGCAGTGTTTCGGTATTGATTGAGGCTTGGAAGTGTTAAAACGTGGGGAGAAAGTTTGTGGCTGTGTTATCTGACCTTGGAAGTGTTCTCCTCTGCCCTAGGTCGTTTTTGGAAGGTCCTTTTATAGAAAGAGCAAGGCCATGTTTAGAACAAGATTTTTATCTAAAACCCTGATTTTGTGCTCTAAGGGAATCTGATTTTTTAAAATATGTTGGCCGATAAAAATTATGAAATTTTAACTGAAGGTAAAGGATGAATTTTAAGAATTTGAGAGTTAGAATCGGGTTATTTTGATAAATAACCGATTAGATAAAAATCTCACAATCTGGAATCTCCCAAATTCATAACTTATTATTGGAAAGTTGAAATAAAAATTCCAACGGCATTAGTCTTTAATAATCATCCTCTATCTTGTGTTAAAATTTCATGACGTTTTGTTTTGATTTCGGTATTTTCCATAGGAGAGAGAGAAAATTGCAAAAATGATTGAATTTCTCTTTTAAATTTTGGGATAAGGTTCCAAATAAAATAATTTCAGGTTTATGACTGTATGTAGTCATGCTAACCATGTGACAATTTTATTTTAATTTTGGAAACCTTTTATTATTTCTATTTCGAGGTTATTTCATGTGTTAATTAAAGAAATTAGCTTATAATATGAATTAAAAGCTAAATTTCCAGATAAATATTATCAGAAAATCATGAAATATCTTTCATAATGACTACGATATTTGGAATTGTTGGTGATGATGTACAAGTCATATGAAAATAGAAAATCCCGAGAATGTCCCTGGAAAATCCTGCATTGGTGCACTTTGACCATTTTGCCCTTTGTAACACGTATGCCTTTGAGACTACTAGGGGGGGTTGAAATTTTGGGTATAACAGATTGCCCCCCGTCAACTAGGCTTTGTAATGAAGATGAAAAGACTAGTTGATGCTTGAGTGATACCCCAAAATTTTTGATCCTAAAAGACCTCGTATGCCGTTTGAAATCTAGTGGGTTGTGTCGAGCTATTCGAAGGCGCTGACTACCTAAAGGAGAGGAGATGTTGTTGAACTATTCGAAGGCGCCAACTACCTGAAATGATGATATGTTGTTGAGCTATTCTAAGGCGCTGACTACCTAAAGTGATGAAAATGATGTCAAGCTATTCTAAGGCGTTGACTACCTAAAGTGATGAAAATGATGTCAAGCTATTCTAAAGCGTTGACTACCTAAAAATGGTGAAAATGATGCAATGTTTTTGATGGAAGCAGGTAAACTAGGGAGTGGTGCTAGGTCTTACTACGAGCCTAAAGGGATGATTCTAGGTCTTATGACGAGCCTAAAGGTTGGATCTAGGTCTTATGTCGAGCCTAAAGTGAATGAATGTAAGGGAGGTCTTATGGGTGCCTGAAATGGTTGAATGTAGGGTAGGTTATGGGTGCCTAAGGTTGTTTTTTTTTTTGTGGTGATAGGACTTATGTGTGCCTAAGGTTTGGAGGTGAAACCCGTCCTAACTTGGTTGCTTATGGAGGCCGAGACCCACCTAACTCGGTTGCTTATGGAGACCGAGATCCATCTAACTCAGTTGCTTATGGAGACTGAGATCCGTTCTGCTCGGTTGCTTATGGAGACCGAGACCCATTCTACTCGGTTGCTTATGGAGACCGAGACCCGTTTACTCGGTTTGCTTATGGAGACCGAGACCCATCTAACTCAGTTGCTTATGGAGACTGAGATCCATTCTACTCGGTTGCTTATGGAGACCGAGATCCGTCTAACTCAGTTGCTTATGGAGACTGAGATCCTTCTACTCGGTTGCTTATGGAGACCGAGATCCGTTCTACTCTTAACTAGGCTAATTGAGGAATGCAGTATGTTTGATGATGCAAAGATGTGAAGTATGTTTTATGCAAATGATTGTGGCAAAAAGCAAATTGTCAAAGTTCCAAACATGGAAATGAAGAGGTTTACGTGGGTATTGCAAAATGAAATTGAAGTGCTTGAAAAGACTGAAAATTGTCCAAAGTAAGAAATTGCTAGAAATATGCCAAACATGGCCATGATGAGATTTATGAAACCGAAGTGTTTGATGGAAAATTGTCCAGGACAAGAAGTTGCTGAAAGAGGTGCCAAACATGGCAATATTTAAAGAAAATTCTGTCTACTGAAAAGGAAAGTGAAATTATCGTTTCCTGACTAAAGATTTCAGATTCGTAATTTATCTCCTAGGAGATGAACATGCCACTGGTGTGGTGTGATGTTTGACGTGGAGATGTCTTTGGTGGTGATCAAGGCTTATGAAGGGCCATGGAATTTATGTGGAGGTGAAGGCTTATGAGGTGCCCGTGGTGTGATGGTGTTGGTGGTGCTTAATGTTTGGGTTTCAATTGGTGTTGTCATAGCAATTGTTGGAACCAACAATTGCCCCCAGTATTTTCCTTTAAGACAATCTGAGCTAGAGTTCATGGCAATCTATCGGAACGATCGATTGCCCCCAGTATTTTCTTTGATTAAACATGCGAACAAGTCTTATCCTCACATGGTCAAGGATTATTTCTTGATGTGGTGCTTTCTATCCTACACTCAAAGTGTTTGATGCTTGCACTCGTGCTCTCCTTTTGGTCAAAACATCCCAACCATTGAATTTGACATTTGTTAGATTTACGCATTCAACCTGCTACTTTCACGTGATTGGATACACAACTACTAAGTCGGAAGTCTTTTAAGCTTATAACGTGGCTATGGGGTGTGATGAAAGACAATGGGACGATGGAGGAATGTTTAGGATATATGGAGCTATAAGGGTGACCAAAGCTGCAACTTGCACCTTCTCTCGGACTTTCCTTCTTTGTGTTGAAGTCATTTGGCTACTTCGTGATGACTTCGCTTGTGAGCTTGGAACTTGGGACTTTTGAATTGTCCCTTGCACCTTCTCTCTTTCTTCTGATTTTGGATCACTTCGAGGCTTTCCAGATTTGCCTTTCTTTGAATCTCTTTTTCCTCGGGGTTCTTGTGTTTCCCGGTTTTAAACTTTGAGAGTTGTTTTATGATGTGAGCTCATGGGATCCTGTGTCGCTTTGGGACCATTTGCGGATCATTTCATTGTCTTGGTAACGGCGTTGCTTCTTTGGACCTGTGAAGTTGCTGTTCGGAAGTCGGGCTCCTTGCTTCCTTTGGTCACCGGGTCGGTTGTTCATCATTGGTTGCCTTGTTTGTGGAGTTTGTAATGTTGTAAAAGATGATGTATACGAAAAGCTCAGCGGGGGTGCCTAGGGTTTAATGTCAGGGTTCACAAGCTTTTGGTTGTGTGGTGCTGTACCTAGGTGCTTCGTCATCCCTAATAGTTGTGTATCCGTTCTTTGTTACTTTTCAAAGGTCTAAGCGTAAATTTACAAAATATCTCCTTCGGTTGGAGTTATGCCGTTTACCTTACCTTTGAATGTGGTCGCACTAGAGTCATGTAAAAAAGGCACGCTCGTTCACTCATGGTTTTTCCGCTCAAGACACTCTCTTGAATTTCACTCAGAGACTAGTTCACACGCTTAAACGAAAGATTAAAGGCGACGATCCCGAGCTCAGATTGCCCCCAGTATTGATTAGGGGTTTACGACAACACTTAAACAGATGTAGAGTTTGGACCGCTTTGTGGATTGTTTGGATGTTTTGTGACGGTGTTTGGACGGACATGTTCACCCTTTTGGAAGCAAAAAGACGACTCGTCTTGTTCTATTGCCAGAAGATGATTGTTTCATGTGCCTTTATCAGAAGACATACTCAAACCATTTTTTTGTTTTGTTAGAAAAAGCATTTTATTACGAAACATTTGTACATGACTTTCTTAAAGATGTGAAGGATGTAGAAGCTTTATTAATGGCAAATAAATTGAACAATACTGAGTACATACATCGAAAAGCTACTCAAAGTATACTAAAAAGGAAAACAAAATGGAAACGAAATATTCTAAAGTCTAAACTAAGAACTATGAATTTAAAGTGATTTCTAACAAAAACATTCTCCTAAATACCGCCGCATTGAAATCCTGGTCAAAGAAGTCCTGGATCGTGTGCCTCAAAGCCTTGCAATCATCGGTGTCGTGACCGGGTAATTGGTGGTACTGGCAAAACTGACTTAGATTCCTTCCTTTCTGAGGGACCCCAGGCCGGGGGTGAGAGGTTGTAGTATGTTTCGCTCCTGGAGCTTTTTAAAAGCCTGGCTCAACGGTTGGCCAATGTCTGTGAACTCTCTCTGACGGAGTTTCTTTCTAGGTGGCTCTGATGCTCCAATGGCCCAACCTGACTCTCTTAGCTGTCGAACGGTGTTTACCTCATGCTGTCTGGTTCTCTTTTGGATGCCTCTTTGGATGCAAGCTGCTGTCCTTGAACCATTCCCGGTGTTTTCTGAGTTCCCAAGCTTTAATTCTCCCTTATTGATCAATTCCTCTAGGACACCAACTTGTCCCATCAGCAAGTCGAAATTAGGAAAGTATGTGAATTTCAGCTTGTCATTGTATTGCTTCTGCATATTCTCGATTACCATTCGGATTTGCTCCTGTTCGTCCATCTTTGTGAGAATAGCGGCTGCTTTTGTCCTCCAACGCTTACGAAGTCGGTCATTGATTCACCTTCTGTTTGTCGTGTGCTTGCAAGATCAGTCCTGGTGACTCCAAAACTTCTGGCGTACTCGAAATGATGCAGAAAAGCTTCACAGAGCTCCTCGAAGGTCTTGGTATTTATCCTTTGAGTTATGTACCAATGCTGAGGAATTTCATCAAGATAGCGAGCGAATACCTTGGCCTTTGCATGTCGCTTAGCGAAAGAATGGACATTTCTCTGTCGAACATTGCCAAATGAAGCTGTGGGTCGGAGGAACCTTTGTATAGAGGAAGTGTTGGCAATTTCAACTTTGGAGGGAGATCAACCTTGGGATATAATCCAGTGGAGAAGTAGTCAAAACCGGCTGGCCTGGTGGCCCTCTCCATGCGCTCAATCTTTTTCAGCATCTCATTGAATTCTTCGGCTAACTGGGCATCCATGTTGATTAGATTTCCTCCCTCTGCCATACTTGAGATTTGGGCTTATCTGTTGGAAAACAAAGTGACCTGAGCTAAAATTCTCGGCCACAAAGAAGTTTTAGGCTAAAACTTGTTTGGGCTGCAAGAAAAGCATATGAGCTGGAATGTTTTGAAGATTGTGGGTAGGCACTAAGGCCCGAAATGAGTTGGAAGAGAGGCACATGGGCCGGAATGATTCATGAGCTGTGAATGGAATTTGGGCCGAGTGTTTGGTTGGGCTTAAAAGATGACACTAGATCTAGGGTTCTGGTTAGGGTCATGATAAGAAGTCTACCTAGACTAGAATGAGCCCTTGGGCCGGAATGGGTTGGGGCTGAAGTAAAGCACATGAGCTGGAATGGTCCTAAATCATAAATGGGCCTAACTTTCTTCGGGCCAGAGAAGATGGTTGCTAAGCCGAAAAAGATTTTATTTCCAGGGCTTGTGAGTATTTCAAGTTCAGGTGGATTTCTTTTTTAGGGCCTAAAGCAAATTGGATAATTCAAATTGGGCCAGAAGAGAAATCACCTAAGTCTAGGCTTTTGGGCCGAGCCCAAACGACTCACATGTTAAACCAAACAGGGCTTCTGGGCCGCAAACAAATAGAGCTGTCAATTCGTGTTGGGCTAGGTGATGTAGGAGAAGTTCCTATCAATCTCTAGGCTGGGTAGTGGGCCGATCACACAAGCAAACAAGGCCACACAAATTCAACATGTCCTCACTAGAGTTTAAATTGAAGGGTATGGATCGATCCGAGAGAGGTGTTGGGGCGCGGGCCCAGGTCACCACAAAGGAATAGGGCTTGCACGTATCTTTGGGCTTCCCCACTCCTTTCACATCACCTGAGGTGTGCGTCTACGGTCGGGTCTTTGACTGACCAAACAAAGGGCTAGGTAAGGGCACTGCCAGGAAAACGCTTGGGCTAAGGCCCAGGTATTAAGGGGGTTGGGTTAGACGACACCTCCTCTTTTCCCCGCTTTCACATCACCTAAAAGGTGTGAGAGTCCCTGACAGGGGACCTCAAACGGGTCCCGGGGTGAAATGGTTGTGTGGACCCTCGCTCTCATATGATGCAAAGGTGCAGAAAATTAAAGTGCGCATGAAAGAAACAAACAGAGTATAAAGCCATAAATAAACATTTTCGAGTTAAGCCCTCTTTCTTAAAATTAAAACAAGTTACAATTAAGAAGTTTTGTCCCAGAGGTCGCCAGTCTGTGAGCTCGATTTTAAACCCTATCCTATGTTGATTAAAGTTGATTAGGAGTAACCGGGTTTTAGGTCCACTTATAACCTAAGATTAAAACATTGTCATAAAAAATTATTAAAACCTAAGCTAGCTCCTGGAAACCTTTAGAGTCGCCACCTAATTTTAACCTAGATCAAATTAGGAAAGGAGAGTTCGGGTTCGGGGGCTTGATATTCGACTTAATTAGGGTTCAATTACTTTCATTACCCCTAGAAGTCGTTTTTCCTCTACTTAGTTTAATTACGGCTTATTACGAGTCGTTTTTAACCTAAGTGCGCGCTTCTGTTTTTTTTATTTTTTAACATTTTTTTACAGAAAATTAAAATGGAAATTAAAATACCAAAACTAGGGTTTCGGAGGCAGAATTAGGTCAAGTTTTGTTTTCGTCCGTGGCTACGGACCTAATGTCCGAACCCACGGACCCTAGTTAACTTAATTACACAGAAAAGTCAAATTTAAACAGAAACGAGATTTTGAAAAGTCCGGGGCCACGGACAGGACGTCCGTGGGCCCGGACATGTTTTATAAAACCCTAAATTTTGAAAATAAAAATCCCGCCACCGTCCGGGGGCGTCCGGCTTTCGGACAGGGCGTCCGGGACCCCGGACATAGCGTCCGTGGGCGGACCGCCCTCGGACAGCGGCGTTTGGGTGGCTCCCGGCGGTGTTTCTGGCTCAAATTTTATGGGTAGGTAGCCTGAAAGATTCTAAACACGTTAGTGATTGAAAGTTTACAATTTGAATTCGAATTAAACACGAAACTTAGCAAACAAGTTATTGGGCAGAAGCGAAAACAAACACTAATTCAGAAGCGATAAAAAGTCAATTCGATTCCAAATTTTAACACAGAGTAGTTAAAGTTGAACAAAGTCAGAAAAACATGACTTCAACCTGTTTTACCTTCGGATTTAATGAGACTCTTCACAACGGGGATCTTTTGGTGCCTCGTTGATGCCGGTTTTGGATTGACTTCGAATTGTGCTTCTGACTCCTCTTCTTATTGCTGTTAAGGACGTTTCTCTTCTGTTTTCGTGGTGGTTTGTGTGTTTTTGGTGCTTGGAAGTTCAATAGGAGAAGAAAGGATGAGTTTTTGGTGATTTCGGGGTGATTTCTGCAGTGTTTCGGTATTGATTTGAGGCTTGGAAGTGTTAAAACGTGGGGAGAAAGTTTGTGGCTGTGTTATCTGACCTTGGAAGTGTTCTCCTCTGCCCTAGGTCGTTTTTGGAAGGTCCTTTTATAGAAAGAGCAAGGCCATGTTGATAGAACAAGATTTTTATCTAAAACCCTGATTTTGTGCTCTAAGGGAATCTGATTTTTTAAAATATGTTGCAGGCCGATAAAAATTATGAAATTTTAACTGAAGGTAAAGGATGAATTTTAAGAATTTTGAGAGTTGGAATCGGGTTATTTTGATAAATAACCGATTAGATAAAAATCTCACAATCTGGAATCTCCCATAATTCATAACTTATTATTGGAAAGTTGAAATAACGAAATTCCAACGGATTAGTCTTTAATAATCATCCTCTATCTTGTGTTAAAATTTCATGACGTTTTGTTTTGATTTCGGTATTTTCCATAGGAGAGAGAAAATTGCAAAAATGATTGAATTTCTCTTTTAAATTTTGGGATAAGGTTCCAAATAAAATAATTTCAGGTTTATGACTGTATGTAGTCATGCTAACCATGTGACAATTTTATTTTAATTTTGGAAACCTTTTATTTTTCTATTTCGAGGTTATTTCATGTGTTAATTAAAGAAATTAGCTTATAATATGAATTAAAAGCTAAATTTCCAGAATAAATATTATCAGAAAATCATGAAATATCTTTCATAATGACTACGATATTTGGAATTGTTTGGTGATGATGTACAAGTCATATGAAAATAGAAAATCCCGAGAATGTCCCTGGAAAATCCTGCATTGGTGCACTTTGACCATTTTGCCCTTTGTAACACGTATGCCTTTGAGACTACTAGGGGGGGTTGAAATTTTGGGTATAACAGTTTGATAACTGTAAACATACCTTCATGCTTTAAGCTTTTGGTTTAGGTTTTAGGCTTACCGGTATCGCGTTGAGTGCTAGTCTCAGCGCCCAAAGCTCTCGCTGAGTAAAGGGTGTTTCGGCCTGGAACGACCTGCTTTCCCTTCTGATTCACAGCTGAAGATGGCTGTCCTGTTGGACCTCGGGTGTAAGTGTTGTTCTGAGGCGCCTAGCCTCCTCGTGGTCCGCCTGCCTCGATAGCTGAGGTCCTTGGTGAGTCTCTGGGTCCCTTGTACACCCGACTTCCGGGGTAGGAATAGCACTCGTATTCTCTGTGGCCCTCCTTCTTGCAGTAGTAGCACTCTACCTTTTTGCCCGAGCAGTCTACACCAGGGTGATCGTTTCCACAGCGCTTGCAGAAGTAATGGCGTTGGGGTGGCTTAGTGCCTATTGTTACACAACATGGTTTAATAAAGGTACAACTATTAAACATTTTGGTTAAGTGAGAGGTGGGTATCCTTACCCCTGGGTGGTGCAGACCTAAGCGGCTGTGCATTAATAGCGGGGCCGGTCAGACGAGGGACCTGCTCCTTCGTCTTTTGACCTTGGTAGTCTTTTCGCCCTTTCTTTTTGTCGAAGAATTTCTGGCTGAAGGTTTTAGGGTTAGTGACCAATTTTAAGTATAAGTAGTAAATAGGCAACTCATTCTCAATTAAAAGTTTCTTACTTTCCCCACTTGCCGTAACCGCTAGAAGTCGCTCCCCCATCCTTGCCCTCGAAATTCTTCCTCTTTTTCCCTTGGGCCTCATCTCTGGTCTGAAGCATCAGCTCGGTCGCCGACGCGGCGTCGTAGCACTCCTGTATGGTGGCAAAGCGTATAGCTCCGATAAAGCCCTGGATACGGTACTGTAATCCTCCTCTGAACTTCTGGATCTTTACTATGTCTGAGTAGTCAACCCCTGGTATGTAGTCCAGTAGATTGATGAATCGAGCATAGTACTCATCTACTGTCTGATTCCCCTGCGTCAAAGTCTCGAATTCCCGTCTTTTCCTCTACTTTAAATGCTCAGGGTAATACTTGTCCCGTAGCACTTGTACGAACGCTGTCCAGCCAAAACCTGGTGTGGCTCGATGGTGGTCCTCGACCGACCGCCACCATATATCTGCAGCATCTTTCAGGTTGTAGGCTGCGATCTCAACTCTTTAGTTTTCAGGAACTCGAACAGCTTTAAACGCCTTCTGATGTTCCACAATAAATTTCTCTAGCAAGGCGGGGTTTGGTTCCCCCGAATATGTTGGTACCCATGCGTCTGCTACGCTCTTTAGCCAGTTAGTTTCCCTGGGTAGTGGTGGTTAGGGTATGGCTCCCGCGAACTGAGTCCCTAACTGCTCGGAGAAAGCAGCCATGGCCTCTGCCAGGCCTGGTATCTCTGGGATGTCCGCTGGTGTCTTGCCACCACGCCCACTATTGCATCCATGTGCTCTACCACTCCTCGACATCTATAGGATGGTATATTATCATTACTATTCGGTGCTATACCGTTTTTACATTCTCAATCATAAATGTGCAAGAAAGACCAATTACTAGCAATAAGATATCCCTAAAATTTTCCTTTCTAAGTCACGAATCCTCACAGGCGTTCCTGTATCCCAAAATTCCTATGCTCACTGTTCTTGACTCAGTATCTTGTCATCAGAGCGGAACTCCGCTCTGATACCACTTTTTGTAACACCCCTACTCCTAATCTCGTAATATCGCAAGTCGTAACACAAATATAAACATAATTCACAGCGGAAAATTATACTAACTAACGCTTGGTGTTACACGCCGTCACTCACCCATGTGAGCAACAAGGCAACCTTATTCCATCAATCAACTCCAAACCATAACCGCTGTGACGACTAGATATTGAGCAATCTTAAAGTTACAACCCAAATCCAAAACGACAAGAGTGAGCAACTAAACATGTTACAACAGAAACTCCACAATACGGTACATCATAGTAATAAGAGTACTTTATTGAAAATACTTTAGCTACCCCACGTCCCGAACTCCGTCTTGGTGGCTCCGTTCAGTCTCCTGAAATGTTTGGCCCAATGAAGGGCTCAACAAACTATATGCTGGTATGCTAAATGTAGTCTTAAATTATTTGGATCCCTTAAGTCGGTTAGCCATCTTAATATTAGATTCATTACATGCTGAACCGGTTTACAATAATATTATCAACTGTAAATGTTTAAATAAACACACAGCAGTTCACCCAACAATATCATCACATAACCAATAACCAATACCAAACAAGATACGCGTATTAATTAACCGTTCTTGTTACCTGGCCTTATGGCCCTTATCCTTTTAACCAACCACTTAAACCTTCCAATTAATTTCCACTTCGGGCGTCATGTTAGGACAACCCTTAATAACTTGATACTGGACAGTAGTCCCCTAGGTCCCAAATAAATGGAACCATCCGTCAGCTGACCCTTTGGTCCTGGACTTCTTATTTGCCTTGAAGGAGTCCAATTTGGCCGAAGCCTGCACCAACAGCAGTGCCCTATGCCATCATCGAGTGTGGATGTATGGATTTCCTTGAGTGACTCTTGATAGTAGTCCCTCGTAGTGATCACGCTGCGCAACCAGGTAGTCGAAACTAGCTGGATTCCTCTCTTCCACATCTTTATGTAACTTAGTCCTTTAATCAATGACACAAGATCCAATCCTTAAGTTTAAGACTATGACAATTGACCGCCGGTTAGGTTCTCGTAATACCTAAAGGTCATCTAGTCTTGTTCGAGTTTAGATGTATAAACTTTCAGTCATAAGACGATCGCATAAAATACAACGCAATGGTGTCGAGCAATATAGATTACAAAATCATATGCGTAAATCACAGATACCGCTCTTAGTAATTAAACACACAACGTCTGGACCTCGGGAAAATCCTTAGGACATTCAGACCACACAATTAACATACCGTTCACCGTGACAGTTGCTAGTGTGACAGTTCACGCCCTGTAGCTATCCCCCGTAATGCTGTCATACGTACATGCATATACCGAATGACGTTAATACGACTAGTGCTAACTATTACAGTATAGTTGATACAGAACTAATACCCGTGGTATGCTAACCCCGTATGTTCCTAAATTTCTCCCAGTTATAGAACAGTGGTTCGAGGTAGTTATCAGTTCATTATTTTATGTAGCAACTACATGTGATAATGAATTTCCACCTTGAAGTATATCTCCTTCTCATTAATTACATACTCATAATTGTTTTCACTCATTCAATATATTAATACAATTCAGTTATTTTCATTATAACCACAATTATTTTTATAAACTTTATATTACACTCCAAAGTACATAATTAATTTCTTAATTAATTAAATCACAAATCAACCTCAACAATTTCGATATTTACTATTTGGACACAATAACTTTTGTAAATTACTAAATAGCCACATAAATTTCGGCTTTGGCAATTATTTTTCTATAATTGCATTTTAACCCCAAAACTTTATATAAGTTACATATTAACTTATAAACTATAGTTTTAATATTTAATTTCCTTAATAACCAAGTGGACACTTATATTTCTACTAATTTGCATCCACCCCTATTTAAATTCTAGATTTACATATAAACTTTTATAAATTACAATTTCAACACTTAAGCACTTGTTTAATTTCACCAAAATTCATAATATTAATTCCTACCTTATATTATATCATAATTATGCCAATAACACCATTAACTCTCGGAAATCATCATATGTTCCCCAAACTTTTCAAAATTTACAATTTAGCCACATAACTTAATAAACTAGTCATTTAAACACTAGTAATTATTTTTAACTCACCAAAACTTTATAATATAAGTTTGTACACATATGTAGCTCATTAAAACCCTTTTAACACATTAAGTGTTCGGCCATATATATCACTTGCCATATAATTTATAAAACTTGATTTATAACTTATAATAATTACATATAATGGCATATAAGCCATATAACACTTCTAAAAATTATGGTAATGACTTAGGATGATTATAAGCTCAAAATTAAACATTTAACTCCTAGATAATTCGGCTAGAACTTATAGGTATTATATTTAATTTTGTTACCCAAAAATTGTATCTTAAGGTGATAATCTTACCTTGTATGTTACAAGTTATTTTCTTGGTATTGTAACATATAGTTTTTTGCTTTAATTTAATTAGGGGTTGTACATAAATTTGTACCCAAGTTTGAAGCTTAAATCAAAGCTTAAGATGTAATCACCTAATATAGAAACTTACTCTTTAAATCAAGGTGATTCTTGCACTTGATTTCGTCTTGAATACCAAGCTCTTCCAATGGTATATTGATGTAGAATTTTTGGCCTCCATACATGGATTTAGGAGATCCAAGTGATAGACTTCTAACAAGGATTTCTAGGTATGATTTGGAGTAGTTTATAAGAGTTTACCTTAGACAATTTGCCAAGGAATTTTTGGTACACCTTAGGATGGATGGAGATCAACTTTCCTTCATGGAAATTTGATGAAGAAAACATTGGTTTAGACGATATGATTTTTGGACATATAAGAGTAATTCATCTAGGATTTTTAAACAAGAACAATACCTTAACTTGATCTTGTTTATTCCTTGAGTTGTTGTTGAATGAAGGTGACTCCCTTGGTGTTCTAATGCAGCCGAATTCTTCCCTTAGAATTAGGATGAATTTTGCTTCAACACTTGATGGAAGTTGCCAGGAATTTAACACAAACATGGAGTTTAAGGTTAAATCTCTATCAATGGAGCTTGAAGCTCACAAGAAGAAGATGACTATGAAAGAGATAAAAGAGAGGAGAGCCTTACCAATTTTCGGACAAGGGAGAGCAAGGAGAAGGCTTGGCTACCATATGGAGTTAAGAGAAAAGACAAGGAAGGAATTCTCACATCATGACACAATAATGTCAAAGTTAGGTAAGCTTTTAGTTAAGTAATTTGCTTGATTCTTGGCTCCAAAAGTCCTTCAATCAGCTGCTACTTTCGGCAATGGAAGGAAGAAAAGGAAGGATTTTGTGTGCCACTTGAGAACAAGATGACAAGGCAAGGTAGGTATCTTGTTTCTTTAGAATTTTCTATGTTGATTTGGTCTTGTTTTCCTTGTAGGATTACGGCAATAAGGCTGAAAGTAGCCACTTGAATTCATTTATTGAAGTCATGAAATCAAGCCTAATTAGGTAGGTGCATTACTTTGATTTTTATACAGCAATCAAGCTCCTTTTCCCTCGGTCATTTTCGGTAACCATGGCTGGAGGATAGGCTGATTCATTGACATATATTAGACTAATATCTACATGTAACTAAAGTATATCTAGATCTTAACTTTATGTATTAAATTCATGACTTTTTCTAAAGCTAATCTCCTTGTCTCTTTGGTGCAGATTTTCGGTAATGGGAGGCCATCTTGGACTAATATTCTCTTTCCATAATGTCACACAACATGTGGAAGGACGAGTCATAAAATTCCATGACATTTTATAAGCTTGAAACATGTCAAAGACATGCTAAAAAACGGCCACATGTGTGACCAGATGGGGTTTATTTTCAACTTGATTTTTGTCACATTATATTACATTAAGATCATTTTGTAAAATTTATTTGGTATATTTATACCAAGGTAAAAGATGAAAGTTTCTAAGGTAAATGTTGAATTTATAGTACTTTTTGAGTAGATTTTTGGCCCTATTAGTGCTACTGGTTTAACACTGTATTTGATGGATTAAGATGGTAAATTCATCCCCATTTAAGATTCCCAATTCGTGGTTCCTCAAAAACTTCAAGGTAATAGCGTAGAACACGTTTTTACGGCATCCGAGAGTGCGTTTTTGTGCTCTAAGGATATTTTGGAAAATAAATTGTTCCTATGAGTTCCCAGTGTTTATAAACATTGTTTATGGTCAATAATGATATATTAAGGTGTCACATTGAGTTATATAGGGTTATATCAACTCATGACACAATTCCCGGCTACCGGGACACTCCCGGACCAAAATAGGAGCGTTAAGAATTTCCCCCAAGCTTTTTATGTATTTTTGCAAAAATAGCTTGATCATTCTCTTTATAATGATGAATAATGATGGTAGGAACTCTAATAATGAATTATATAGGAGTTCGCGCCACTTCGGCACCTCTCCTAGGCCTTTTCGGGCGTTTATGGGGCCCTCAAGGGTTCCTCCGAGCACTTTGTGTTTAATTGAGAATTTGGAATGATAAATTCCCTTTATATGTTTAAAAAAGTGTTATGGTGCATTTGTAATGAAGTTTAATGATTTATTTCATCTTATAAAGCATGTCCGGGTGTTTCCGGGGCTTTTCGGGACTTAAGGGAGGTGTGTCGACTCTCCCGAGCCTTTTCATTTTTACTCAGTTCTAGATGAGGTCCTACGTTTTAGGGGTAATATAATGATCCTTAATTGACTTGGTATGAGTTTTATAGTTTATATATCATGGTTAGTTTAAGGTCCAGCTTAGCGCGTGTTTTTGACGTTAAGGAGTTTCGGAGCGTTTTTAACGCCTAAGTGTTTATGTGCTTTCTTAGGGTTTCATAATCCCCAAAATAAACTTTTAATTCCCATTATTAATTATTTAATGGTTAGGGGTATTTCAGTTACGGATTCTAAACGACTAACGCACCCGTAATTAACCCTGTTGTCCCGTTGTCTTTACTCATGTGATTTTAAGTTCTCAACTTCCACATTCAATCTAACACTTGTTTATACTCCTAATGACATTTACATGTCATTAAACAAGTCTTAATTATCAGATAGTAGCATTTCCATTCAATTCCCCATCTTAAAATATCATTTTTCAACATTCTGGAGCAATTTTGTATTGGTCCGGGTTTGTGTCCGGGGTTGTAAACCCCGACCAATACCTGTGGTCACTTTTGGCCTAGTTTTCATGTTGGTCCGGGTTTGTTTCCGGGGTTGTAAACCTGGACCAACCCCTGGGATTAGTTTATGCCTAGTTTTTAAGGTGGTTCGGGTTTGTGTACCTATTTGTAAACCCGGACCAAGTCTGGAGTTGTTGAAATTGACAGTTTTTGAACTCTATTCCAACCACAATTCTTACCCAATCTTTTCCTAATCATTCAACATGTTTCTAAACATGTTATAAAACCTTAAACACTCCTTTAACCTTCCTAAACCATTAATCAAACTCTTTACCCAATCTTGCTCAATTCTACAATTTTTCACCCAAAAATTCTGCACTTGCACACTAGTGCATTACCAACACTCTCATGACAATTTACAACCTTCTACCAACCATTACAAATTCACTTGTTAACCATGACCATTCAATCCTAGTCATTTGCATTTCCAATACCCAAATTCACACACAAGGTCAAACACAGTAGTTCATTACTACCCATCAAAGGCATTCCTATATCATGTTTTGCTACAGATTTTCACACAATCCATTTCCATCCTTTAACAAGAATTTCTAGGGTGATTAACCAATCAAATTCACCCCTTTCAACTCCTAGTTAGCCTTAGGTTCTCCAAGCTCATAAAATCACTTAAACCACTTAATTTCTACCGAAATTTCGCCATAGTTCACCAATAATCCTAGCATGCCAATTGCACCATTTTGCTCATCTATATCAATTTAAACTAACCAAATCCATAAGGGATTCTACCAGCACACAAACTCCATCCAAAATTCACCAATCAATAATATAAGCCTTAATCACAAAGTGCATGGCTCCAAGGCCCTTAAATCAATATAATTTAAACAACCAACTCACTCTAGCTCAATGGCATTATTTGTATTTTCCTAATTCATTTTCAATCCCAATTATACCCACCTAGATATAATTCTCAAAGGATACCAATTCAAGGTTTAAGGTAGAGCATTTACCTTAATTTCCCTATTTCTTTTCTTTCTCATTTCTCTTCCTCATTTCTCTTGCTTGGAACCGGCCAAGGGGGTGTGTATCCCTTGTTAGCCTCTAAATAAGATTCAAATAAAGATAATGAGTAGTAAATAACACACCTAAACTCATTGGAATAACCTTGGAACACTAAGGGGGTGCTTAGTGCATTAAAATGAGAAATTTACCTTGGAACCCTAGGATAGTTTTCTGAAGGGATTTAAGACCGGGCTTCCACCAGCTTTTGAATCATGAAATTGAGCTAATACAAGGAAAGAAACAGGGCACATGAGCAGCCCAAAATCGGAAAGGTATAAGAGAGGATGAAAAATGAGTTTTCTTGAATTTTATTACCTTAAATGAAAGAGGAGGCAACCTAGCTCCTTAAAATCTGATTTCCTCTTCAAATGAGGCTATACCCATGGAGGTCATCTTCATCCTTTGAAGATTTTGAAAAGAGAGAATGAAAGCTCTTGATGAGGGGAGCTCAAATATGTAATTTGTTTTTGATTTGGAGCATTAATGTGGCTTGGGAAAGGAGAGAAAGATGAAGAAGCCATGGTTGAGCTTCAAAATTGTTCCAGTAGCAGATAGACGAGGAGGGATACGGCTGAAGGAAGAAGAAATAGGTGGGAAAGGGAAATAGAGGAGAGAGAGGGAAAAGTGAATAAATAACTTTTTCACTTTTTAACTTCTCTTCTACATATTAGCTAGTTTACATATTGAGAGAGAGTGCTGATTCACCCTTAAAAACCGGTCCAACGGCAGCATTTAAGCAGGGGCGTTTTTGTCTTTTCACAAGAAATGCTCACAATTTTCCCGGTTTTGGCACTATTCACTAACCGGGCCCGTTTTCCAGGTTTTTTCTCATTTCTTTAATTTTAATGGTTCTTAGGCTTCCATTAATGTTTATTTATAGTTATATGATCAACTATAATTTTTACGGGTCCATTTGACCACTTAAAGTCGTGTTTCCGGGTCTTCTGTAAAAACATGCTTTAAAACTCATTTGCGTTTTTAACCCACTGTGTGGATCTATTTTCTTCGGGAATTGTTCCCTCATATTACTTAGGTGTAATTAAGCCTTAGGAATCCATATAGGACCTTAATCGAGGTCACATACCTCCTATGGTTGCGTAACGCTCATTTTTACGTTTTTCTCTTTTTTAGTGTTTCCTCTTTTCTTTTGGTTTTATTTTATTCACCAATATTCTTTAGGCACTATTGGGACCTTAAATACCATATTTTACTAATTCAATCACCATAATTAGGTCTGAGGTATTTCAATTTACCCCCCTTAAAGAATTTTGCCCTCAAAGTTGGTGAATATAATATTGTTAATCATTTAGACATATCATATACCAAGATCAATATCTATATAACCCTACATGCTCAAAGCCTGTTCAACCCGTGTGTACATACCAGTACAAAACAAAAGTATTCCACAAACAACAATCAACCGTGTGTACATACCAGTACAACACAAACGTACATCACAGTACAATATAACGCGTGTACATACTAGTACAACACAAGCAATTAACAAACGTGCACATACCAGTGCAATACAACCGTACATCACAGTACGATTCAACCGTGTGTATATACCTTTAAAACCCAAACATACATAACAGTACTACATAAACGGGTGTACATACCAGTACAACCCCCACGTGCATAACAGTACAATACCACGTGTGTACATGCCAGTACAACACAAACGTATCTAATAGTACAATACCAATCTAAACCCAATTCATGCTAATTTCACCTATTCCAACAGGATTACTTATGGCCACTTACAGGGAGCATCAAGAATCATTCAACCCCGATGTGATCAACATCAGTGCTGAACTATCCTTCCGCCCTAATTTATGCTCTATTTCCCTTGATCACTAGTAAATCAAGTTCAACTTTCCATTCCAGTTTCAAACAATAGAATTCAATATTTACCCTTTTCTATCTTTTTGATCATTCTAGTCATAAAGACGAACCAATACATCTCTAAGGGATAGAACTCAGTCCATCAATCATTCTCAATTCAACTCAGAACAAATCACCTAGGAAATTCAATTCCTACTAGGTTCTACGTCAGTTTCATACCAACTCGTACATCGCAATACCATGTCTACTCTCAAATAGACATAAACTATCGGGGTTTTAATTCCCCAGGAGTTTCTCTACTCCTTATCACTTGTATTCTCACACCGGAGTTACAAGATAAGTATATTTATATCAATGGTTTTCGCATCTTCTGTGCGCGATAACCATAATTACATAATGAATGACAACATATGTTTATGCAACATAAGTACCAATCGTCAAAACAATTTCTTTTGTGCTATGCACACAGTAGTTTACGTACTTAATACGTACGACATACACTACGCGGCTTTTTGCTCTATCCCCCTTAAAAGGGATTACACCCGTGTAATCTACCATATGTCATCATTGACCATTGGTCTAAGGCATTCAGCTGCCATGAAGTATTTTAGCTTCCATGCGGTCTATTACGCAATGTGCTCTAGCCAACGGGTCATAACCATATTTATGGATAGTCCCTGCACCAAGAATTCTCATCAGAGTCACCTTTTTAACTCACAAATTGGTTCGGTTCTAGCCTCTCAGGCTTCAAGGGATTGATAATTAGTCATCCACTCGTATTTACTAGGTATATCAAACCTTTGAGCTACGGCCCACAAGCTTCTACTGCGCGACCCTGATATCTCTAGAGCTTAATTTGCCCCTTTCATCATTCTAAATGTATTGTGTATCTCCTTTTTATCCCTTTTTACTTGGGAATAAAGTTTTCTCATCTGCGCATGGTATCGCTTACCGTAAGCGAACTCGATGAGTTGTAGATTTGCTATCGAGTTCTCTGGAAATCTATTGTACATATCATTGTGTACCTCCGTGATTACTCACTTGGTTCTTCCGACTTACTGTCGGTTAAGGTCGAGCTACTACGTAGTATGTAGTGCTTCCTCTGTTGTTATTAGCTCATGATCATTCCTTCTGAATCACGCCCTTTTATTTAGTTCTATACAAGTATTCTCATTTGTAAGACCTTGCATTTTCTTATGCATTGGTTATTATAGCATTCATAAGATTCTTTCCTCTTTTATTTAGGCGGAATCATTCATTGTGGTTGTTGGTATGTCCAACGCTCCTCGTGCATCTTTGGCCCATGGCCGCACGGTTTTATTTCTAGATTTATGTTTAACCGGCTTGCATCATATTCATTGGTGTGTTTGCAAGTCTTCCGTATCTAATACGGCTTGGTTATTTAGCAACAGGGTACTCTTATCCCTAAGCTTATTACTTATGTTATTAACTGATCCTCTAAGGGTACTCCTTCAGTTCCTTATGTATTTGCAATAGGAATGAACGTTGCCTTCCCTGTGAGCTCTTTTGTCACATGGCATAGGTTACGGGCTTTACTGTCTAGTTTATCTACCATCTCTTGTTTTTTAACTCCGCTGAGTCTAGCCCATAACTTCGCTTGTCTCCATATCATTGTCTAACTATACTCTTGCAATGGTCGCTTCCTCTGTACCATATTCTTACTGATTCTACAGTATTAACTCACATGGCGTCCGTTTCTTCATGAGCTTCCGCTCATGTACTTCCACCATTATACCATGGTTCGCCATTTACTTGGCTGGCTATAGAACATGCTATTCTTAAAGTTTCTATGCTCCTTGAGCGTTGTTCACTCTACAGTTCACATTGTACACATAATATGTTCGCTTCTAAACCAACTACTCTTCGGTTATCAAACGATTGCTATAAAAGCCTTTTCCCTCAAACTTATCTTGGAACCTCTCCTTCTTGTTCATATTATCCCTTGGCAATAATCACATGCTCAAGCTTCAATATACTATTGGGTGGAACCCTCTTTCTGAAGGGTCCGCATAGTCACTGCTCCAGCGGTCTCATGATAAAGAGAGGTACTCCCACTCTCCTAATTTCTCACAGCGCCCGAACATGGGCCAAATCATTGGTGTCGTCACTTAGATTCTTATGTCTTGGTACTACTATTACTACAGCGAGTAGGAAAAGTAACTAAAAGCCTTGTCAACTATATACTAGGCTGATGCTCTAGTGACAGTGACGCTGAAGTAGTCTTTACTTGCAGCTGCTCATTACATCGAATTCAAATTGAGTGGTTCATTCGCCGCTCTATTCATTTACATTAAATACTTTTTCTACTTCACTGGTGCCATTCTCGGCAATCCTTTTTATTTAATGTGGGTTTTTCAGCCGTTTAAATCTACACAATGTAGTTGGTTCATGGCCTTTAAGCCACATTACCTCGAGCTATGCTCTCTGCAGGCTGCTTATGCAAGTTCTACTTCTCTGTATACCATCAAATGGTTGGGGGTATTCCTGGGCTTCATGGCAAGGTTATTGTATTACACTTCCGTTCATGGGAGGCCCTAGGGCAATATCAGGCTGCCTTTGGTAGCTTAAGGTACCATCATTACGTGGATTCCCTTCGGTATCTTAACCGAGTATTCATTTAAACTTTTGTGCTCTTGTCACGGTATTTCATTCAACTATTGTTGACTCAAACACATTTCAAAGATTAACCTGGGTGTTACTGAGTTACGCCATTTCATCTGGCTTGTGCTTTTGATATGTCCGGTTAACTAACTGCATGGTAGTACTGTATACCGAACTCTCTTGTTTAGAGTGGTAATGTCTCCCATCTTGGGTAGTCCATTAACGCTTCCTTCTCTATGTTCTTGGCTGGGTTTAATATCTTCATGGTGAAGAATAATACTTCCTGTAGCCGTAGTGATTGTTCTGGGATTTCTATATCACTCATTGAACATTGATGAGTCCAATTTAGGCATCTGTCGTACTGTCTAGGCTGGGTATTCATTCCAGCCATTCTGTTCCTCTTTACAAATCTTAAGACATGTTAGATGTCCATGCTTAAGGATCGGTGCTCTTCGCACTCCCAAATTCTTATTCATTTTCTTGAGATAAGTTCTCTGATTCCTTTAGGCTCGTTTAACTGAATACTTTCTCTCAGTCATTCGTGGTATCCAGCTATTCTGGCTTGCACTTAATTCGCTGACCGTAGAACGGAGTTAACTACTTCTCGTGTGCTGTACACCACTTGTATACATATGTGACGTACCTTACTGATACATTGCTACTTACCCGACTAACCTATAAGTAGGTCTATCAGGCCCGTAAGCTCCTCTAGAGTGCGGTCGTCCCACATCTCGTTTTTGTACACTCGTAGTGTTCGTCACACACCTAGGTGAAGTATTCTGTTCTCAACCCCTTTTGTAACATCCTATGTTGACTTGATGTGGTTCCTCTAGTTCTGGTTTTTAAAAATTTAGGGGGTTTTTTAAAAATTCTGAGTTTTGAAAGTAAAATCTTCATGGCAATTCAAAGCCGGGTGGTTCTGACCAAGTCTAGCTTCTCGCTGACTGGTATATCTTTTAATACAATGGTCAGGCCGTTAGGCCCTTCTGAGGTTTCATTTTTCCAGTTATTAGGATTGTGATCCTATATTTGCTACCTCCATCATCGTGGTACCATACTAAGGACTTCTTGGCTGTTACTTGTTCTCCGAGTAGCCATGTTACTACTGCACTTGCCACGACAAGTGCGCCATGAAGTTTGTTTTCGGGTTAGCATATACCGGTTACAGTATTGTTTCCATCCATATTCGGTAGCCTGGTGGGCTCTTCCTTTGACTCTTTAGTCTTGACAATCAATCTCCTGAGTAGCTTCTCATTATTCTTGACACGATGGTCATTCATCCGGGTGCTTCTCCACTCTCGAAGACCCCTATTACTTAGTTCTGTGTCTTTCCTTGTTGCTCATTCCCAAACATTTACCGTGGTTACCGAGACTTAACTTGTTTATGCACTACTTCTGTAGTCCTATCGTAGTGTATTCCGTAATTGTTCTCATGGTTGTCTAAGCTATGTCAGCCCGGTAATGTAACCTCTTTGGCATCGTAATTTTTGGAGTTAACCGTTCCCGACTATATCCTTAGTTGGTTAGTACACCGTTTATGGTATTATCAACAATTGCGGTCCCGTAGACTTGTCTTGGGTTTCATTACTGCTCCTTTATCCTTTTTGTTGCACGCTTAGTACTTCTGTTCTTGCTGGCCAAGCAGGGTTCCCGCGACTACTAAGCATGTCGCCCCATGCTACCGTAAATTCCAGTCTCTTGTGGTTAGGATTTCTCAATCTTCCACCATTAAGTGCGATTATAGTCATTCCAACGGATCCGTCTCCGGGATTTCTAGTTCTAGAAATCTACCGTATGACAGGTTCTGGTTCTTACCGAAGTATTTATTAACTGCCAGATCGGGTTTTTTTCCGAGTAAGAGAGGACTTTCCATCTCTCTTGTGTTTATTCCCGAGCTTTATAACGGTGGATGTGGAGGGCGGGTTTGGATATTGTAGGCATCCAGATCACACTGGAAGTTCCTATCTAGCGTATCTCTCACGCTATCACTCAACCCTTAGCCCTAAGTCCTTAATTCCTAACTCGATATTTCCTAAGCTCGGTATTTCCAGTCATCAGAGCGATACTTCGCTCTGATACAACTTTTTGTAACACCCATACCGCTAATATCGTCATTAACACTTGATCTCCTCGTACTTCTTTACCTTCGCAGTGGATAATCCAATACTGCAGTGGGTGAAACAATGTCATTAGTCACCCACATGACTAACAAGGCCTAAATTAAATGCAGTAACGGTCTGATGGACCGGAATAATCGAGTACTTAAACAAATACAATCCTCATTCTAAATATAAACCGAGTCACATACTGACCGGATTGATGATTGTCATGTCGAGACAAAGGAGAAGCAGCTCAGAAGATTGATTATTAAGACTAAAGATCAAAGGAAAAGCCAATAAGGCTACCGGATACGCTTGGAAACGATACTGTAACCGGTATAGGCTAACCCAAAAACTACCTGTACCGCGCACTTGCCACGGCAAGTGTAGTAATAATAGGACTATTCCGAGAAACTTCTAACAAGCAACTAGTACTTAGTAAAGTACCACAATGACGAATGGAACAATTATAGGATCACAAATCCTAAGGACTTGAAGAACGAAACCTCGGAAGGGCCTAACGGCCTGACCACTATGTTAAGAGATATACCAGTCAGCGAGAAGCTAGACTTGGTCAGAACCACCCGGCATTGAAATGCCATGAAGATTTTACTTTCAAAAATCAATTTTTCTTTCAAAACTCAAAATTTCTTTTAAACCTCAGATTTCTAAAACCAAACCAGAAGAATCACGATAAGTTATCAAGGACGATACGAGAGGAGTTGACAACAGAATACTTCACCTAGGCGTGTGACGAGCAGTACGAGTGTACAAAAACACGATGTGGGACGACCGCACTCCGAAGGAGCCTGCGGGCCTGATAGACCTATTTATGAGTTAGTCAGGTAAGTAGCAATGTATCAATAAGGTACCCCACATATGTATACATGTAGTGTACGAAACACGGGAAGTAGTAAACTTTGTACTACAGACCGCAAGTAAGTTCAAACCAGAATAGTCGAACACCTCGGACGATCGAAGAGAAGGAACACAATTAAGCTAGCAAGTTTAAAGGAATCAGAGAATTCATCTAAGGAAATGATTAAGAATTAGGAAGTGCGAGAAGCACCAGTTATCGAGCAAAGGCATTGGATATGTCTCAAGAATTCCTAAGTAATGCATGGAAGCTGGAATGTACACCCAGCCTGAGTACAATAAGGCAAATGCCTAGCATGGACACGCCAATGCCCAACCAATGGGATAGAATTTCCAAAACAACCACAAAGACCAATGGGAAATATCATACTTCATCGAAGAGGATGTTAAACCCAGTCAAGAACACAAGGAGGAAACGTTAGTGGTCTACCCTGAGAACGGGAGACATTATGACTCTAAACAGGATAGGCGGAATACGGTACTGCTATGCGGTTAGTTAACCGGACATAATCATAAATGTTAGCCAGATGAAATGGTATAATTTAGTAACACCTAAGAGCAATCCTTGAAGGGTACTTAAGTCAACAACAGTCAAACGAAGTATCATGATAGAACACAAGAGATAAAGTGAATACTCGGTTATAACACCGAAAGGACCCACTTAACAGGGGATACCCTAAATTGCCAAAGGGCATAGATTAAGGTCAAGATACCTAAGGGACCTTCCATGAACAGAAGTGTGATGCAACAACCGTATCAAGGAGCCCAGTATAACCTCCAAACCATCTGATGGTATACGGAGAAGTAAAAACTTGTATAATCAGCCTACAAAGAGCATAGCTCAAGGCAACGCGGATTATAAGCCATGAACCGACTACGATATGTAGACCAAACGGTTGTGAAACTTATGCATTGAATAATAAAGAAGAATTTCCTGGAATGGCTCCAATTAAATTATGAGAAAGTATTTGATGCAAAGGAATAGAGCGGAGAATGAACCACTCATAATACGAGTGGGGATACCTCTCATTATTGTGAAACCGCTAGAGCGGTGATTATGTGGACCTTTCAAGAAAAGGGCACCCACCCAGTAGTATAATAAAACTTGAGCATGTAGTTATTGCCAAGGAATTATTTGAACAAGAAGGAGAAATTTCCATGATAAGTATGAAGAAAGGAACTTTTGTAGCGATTATTGAAACCGAAGGAGTAATCGGTTGAGTAGTAAACACTGTATGTGTATGATGCGAGCTAGATAGTGATAACGCTTAAGGAGCATAAAGGCTTAAAGATAACATGTTGTAATTAGCCAAGTAAATGGCGAACCACAGTATAAATGGTGGGAATACATGAGCGGAAGCTGGCTGAGTAGCAGATGCCATGTAAACTAATATTGTATAATGAGTATGGTGCGCAGTAAATGACCAATATGTGAACTTAGTCAGACAACGATATGGAGTATAAAGAGGAATTATGAAGTAGACTCAGCGGAGATAAGAAAGCAAGAGATGGGAGATAGATTGGGCAGTTAAGCCCGTAGCCTGTACCACGTGACGAAAGATCTCACGGGTAAGACATTGCTCATTCCTATTGTAGTTGCATAAGGAACCGGAAGTGTATCCTCAGCGGATCAAATTAATAACAGAGGTGATAAGCTTTGGGATAGGAGAACCCAATTGCTAAATAAACAACCGTACTGGATACGGAAGACTTGTAAACATACCAATGAACATGGCGCAAGCCAATTAAGCGAAAAGCCAGAAATGAAACCGTGCGGCCATTGGCAAAAGAAGCATGAAAAATGTTGGACACACCAACAATTACAAGAAATGAATCCCACCAGAATAAAAGCAGAGGGAAACCTATGAAATATAAGAGGACCAATGCATAGAAAATGCAAGGTGGCACAAGTAAAAGAATCCTTGTACAGAATCAGTTAAGTGAGCATAATTCAAAGCCACTAAAAACCGAGGAAGCACTACACATTAGGTAGTAGCTCAACCTCACCAACAACAAGTCGGAGGAACCAAGTAAATAATCACGAAGGTATACAGCGGTATACGAAATAGATTCCCAGAGAACTGGATAGAAAATCTATAACTCATCGAATTTGCATACGGTAAGAGATACCACGTGTCGATTGAGAGACCTTTATTTCCAAGATAAAAAGGGATAAGAAGGAGATGTATAATACATTGAGAATAACAAAAGGGTGAATCAAACCCTAAGTTATCAGGTCGCGCAGCAGAAGCTAGTGGGCCGCAATTTTAAGGTTGAATATACCTAGTACGTATGAGTAAATGGCTAATTATCAATGCCTTGAAGCCTGAGAGGCTAGAACCGAAACCGTTTATGAGTTAAGCAAACTCCAATAAGAATTCTTGGTGCAGGGTGTAACGCCCCTACTTAATGAAAGTGCAGCGGAAAATAAAATACTAAGGCGATTACAGATCATCGGGCTCCAAACACCCGGCAGCAAACCTCACCGATTACAACCTATAAGATTATAAATGCTACGGTCTGAACTCGAGAAAACATAATATAAAGATAATAATAACAAAAGATAATAGCTCTCCAAAATTCCTAATTCCCATCCCATACACTCATACTCTTCGTGGTCACCTGTATAACAATTCGTACCTGCAAGATGAAACCAAGCAGCCCACCCCGGAAGGGGTGAGTCAGTTCCCTGGAATGGAACTGGTACAACTCTCTCCAAAACGAAAGTTAAAATACATAACTCTTAAAATAAACAATAACCTGAAACCAAACGCTTAAACAAAACCAGAAGAACAAGGCACTTCCAAATCACCAAGTCAAAGGTAACAAGTCAAAGATAAGGATAAATAACAAGTAAGTAAAGTTAGTCAATTAAAAGAAACCACATCATAAGTCAGTGATCATCCATTGCCCGTGTTAGATTCAGTTCCAATTAGGAGTAGAAAGACCCAAGTGGTCACAAGGACTAGGAATGGAAGAAGAGATCCAAGACCCATAACTCAAGAGTGGAATAAACCCAATTCGGAGAGATGGCCCCTACCGCCAGTCAGTTGTCACAAGGACGAGGTAAACAGACCTCCGCTGTCAGTTGTCCATATGGACGAGGTATAGCAGACCTCCGCTGCCACCGACCCGTTCTCAGTCATCGGTGAAAAGTGAGTGCACCACTTATTAGAAATAATCCATACCCAATACCAAGATTGACATTTCCCATATTCCCACTAGATTATTAGCTGTACAAGAGCAATACCAAAACACTCAGTCCTACAGAGTGCAGAGGCGTAAACCCTCAACAGTCAATATCTAATGAGGCAACCAGATAAGAGGAACTAATGATCGTGTAAGTTATACATTCAAGGCTCAGTTAGTCACATCAAGCTGAATTAGTCACACAAATAGTTTCCTTTGAAATCCATCCAAGCTCAGTTAGCGTTTCTCAAAACATTCCATAAAGCTCGTTACCAAAAGTATCTGAGTACGAGAAATCGTACCTGGTATATGTAGAAGCAGTAACCAAACTTGAAAATGCGAACTACTTCCACTAATCACCTATAATTAAAGTATTCCAAGCATTGATTAGTTAAGGCACTATAATGCTACCCATCTTCCATTCTTATTAGTCTATAGTTTTGTTTTACAGTTACTCTCTCCTAAGGATCTGGCTAGATCTCGTAATTAAATCTTTAATGTATACTTAACTTATTCCATTTACCTACTCCTGATTATAGGTTTAGTTTAATTAAACCCTTTGGTTACGCTTGGCTAACTTACTTTGACACCTATTTAAGGTTTAGGAATGTACTTCCCCCTAATAGTCCACCTAGATGTCACATTAACATTTAATATTTTTAATTGTTGTCACGTATGAATTAGGTTTATCCCAATTTTTCCCTCTTTATATGTTTCCCATAAGGTGTGTTAGTTCTTTTATTTACTTCTAATGTATTTATATATACACTAATATTTTCCTTAGGATTTATCCAAAACATTCTTTAAGAAATTCTTATTGTATTTAATTATATTTAATATCTTTTAGACATATCCACAACTGATATATGGTATATAAAATAAAGTGTTTGCCCTAGTTTTAATTAAGCATATTAACCTCCATAATAATAATATGTAGTTTAGTTTAATACCTTGATTTAACATAAGTTCCTATTTTATTTTTCTCACATAGGTATATATATATATGTAAACAACTTTACTTCACTTAAAAGATATACCCAAAATATTTATAAACACACTGGTACAAAATATTAATTTAGGTTTAATTATTTTCCCCAACCTAAAAAGCTTATTAACAAACCATACTTTAATTTTTGTTACATTAAAAACCATATATTATAAGTTATTCTTATGAAAATTCCATAAACATAATTTTTAAACCCATTTACCCTTGACCAAAAATTCCCAAATTTAATATATAATAACTATAAAATTTTAGACATATTATAAAAATTTTATTTCATAAAAATATCTTCTTAAATTACCCAAATAATTCCATAATACTCATAACTTGCAAAAATCATAACTTATGTTTAAAAACTCAAAACCCATATTACTTACATCAAAATAAACTAGATTTTATAAGGAATCTATGGTTAAAATTTCAAGTCAAAATACATTCGGGAAGGCCATTAAATAAATCTAGCAAGTTAGGACTTTATTCTGGAAAACATATTAACTTATTACAACTTAAAGCCCCACGGTCTAATCTCGGCCGTCCATTTTTATTAACCGAGATCGGACGGCCCAGAACTCGCGAGTTCATCAGGAATCTCCAATTCGCACCCGAGTACTAATCACTCGATATCTCACAATCTACAGAACGAAATTCGATGATTCTTGTTCCTATCGATTCGTAATCAAATTCCGGTTCTAATGGTACCGATTTCCCCAATTATCATGCAGAATTGAATAGATTCGAATCTGGGTTCGAAGTTAGGGTTCATATTCCGGTTTCGATTTGAATCCAACAAATTCTCCTATTTTAATCCGTAATAGACTAAATTGGCATGTGGGTTTGAACGGTAATGAAGTACGATTGGAAAACAACGGAGCAATTTGATCAGAAACCACCGGAATTGCATTAACAGGGAGAATCAAAATCGGGAAGTTCTGGAACTAGTTATTTTATGTGCGGTTCGGGTATGCCTTCTCGAATCAATTCGCGCCAATTGAGAGGGATTTGATTCATGGAACCTATCACATCCAAACTAGACATGTAAATCTAGATGTTAGTGGAAGAATCATTGAATTTGATGAACTAGGGAGAAAGTTACAGATCTCACAAGATCTGTGTCTACCTAGTTGGTTTCGGGATGAACTGGGCAGAATTACCACCGTGATCGAGTAGGCAACTTTAGACAGATATATCTCCCAAACCAGTGTGAATCAGCCTTGGACATTAACATGAAAGTTGTAGAGGGATTAGAGATCTTCAAAAAAAGCTGAAGAACACAAAATTTGGATGAGAAACGAAGAAGTTATGGCGAGACGAAGTTTACCCGATTTCAGGAAAAATTGGAATTCTGGGTTACGAAATCGCATGGAGGCAACTTTGGATCAACTTTCCGGTCATTGTAGAAGGAGTTAGATAATGTGTGAGTAATGGTTGGAAAGAGGAAATATAGGAGAATCGAATGAAACAAACGGCATACCAAATGGTGGAGTAGAGAAAAAGATATAGGTGTCTAAAGATCGACCCCTGACATGCCAAAACTGAAGGAAATTCAACCGATTAAGTTAACTTGGTGCTGACTGGGCGCGACACATGTCCCGAGGCGCGCGGCTGAGTCAGCTAGCCCTGGACACGTCAGCAACCTCCAAAATTTTGGCTCTAAACTTCAATTTATCATAACTTTCGCTAGGATGATCCGTTTTTAACGTTCTTTTTATTAATCTTCTTGGTTTTCCATAACCTTTTTATTGGTATACTTTTCATGGCCTGATTTGACCATTCTGAAAAGGTCAATCCTAGCAAGGCTTTTGAAGCTTTAAGGTTTCTATGATTTTATTTTGACTTTTAAGCCTTAAATCAATGTTCAAAATATTTCTAAAATCTTTATAATATATTTGGAGTGTCTTGAAATTTTCCCAATATTTATTGACTCATAAATCTCACTATTAAATTCATAATACCATAATAAATTAATATTTAATAGTATCATTTAGGGTTTACTAAAAGAAATCCCCTAAATTAATTTAAATTAATTTATGGGGTATTTCAGTCTACCCCCCTTAAAAGGAACTTCGTCCCGAAGTTTAACACCAACTAATAGCTACTCACACCACCCAGGTGTGCTGTCAAGAATTACCAAAATGTTCATCCAATAACAATTCCAACCAAAATTCCATACCAATTGTGATTTCTCCCACAATCTATTTCCACTCATTTCCATTTCCAAATTACACGCAAGATTACTCATCGTCACACCAAAACCAAGATTTTTCAAAGATAGAAATCAAGAATCACACAATGTATAAATCAAGTACATGCATACACCTCTCCATCATTCTACTAACAAAACAAACTGGGCATAATCTGGATGAGGTGACGAAGAAAGAGTATGCACTACCCCCCCCCCCCGAAAAGAGCCAAGGTACGCCCTCGTACCGCCATGAACAAGTACCCAGTAAAAAAAAATCATGGGAATAGGTGTGGGTACTTCACTCTCATAGAGTCCTCCGTCTCCCAAGTAGCTTCTTCAACCCCATGATGCTCCCAAAGAACCTTCACTAGCTTGACTGATCTGCCTCTCGTTTCCCGGACCTTCATGTCCAAGATCCGAATGGGGGTCTCCTCATATCTCAGTGTAGGTTCAATCTCTAATCTCTCTGGCTGTAGCACGTGAGAAGGGTCAAGTACATACTTCTTCTGCTGAGATACATGAAACACGTCATGTACCTTCCCCAACTCCGTTGGTAGGTCTAGTCGATATGCTGCTGGGCCCACACGCTCCGTAATCCTGTACGGACCAACATACTTAGGGCTGAGCTTTCCTCTCATCCTAAATCTGAAGATGCCTCTCATCGGAGACACTCGTAAGAAAACCATATCACTGATATGAAATTCAAGCTCTCTGGTACGCTGATCCCCGTAAGATTTCTGCCTAGACTTTGCCGCCCTCATGTGCTGCTGGATTCCTTTGATATCATCCTGCAGTCTCTGAATATATTCCGGACCAATCAAAATTGTCTCAGCAGGGTCACTCCATGATAAAGGTGTCCGACACGGTCGGCCATACAGAGCCTGAAATGGTGCCATGCCGATAGACGAGTGATAGGAGTTGTTGTAGGAGAACTCTACCAAGTGTAGACGCTCTACCCAACTCCCCTGATAGTCTAAGGCGACCGCTCTCAACATATCTTCCAGTGTCTGAATCGTCCTCTCGGTCTGCCCATCTGTTTGAGGGTGGAAGGTTGTGCTAAGTCGCAGCCGAGTACCAAATGCCTCCTGCACCTGACGCCAAAATCTACTAAGGAAACGTGCATCACGATCGGAGACGATCGTCTTCGGTACCCCATGGTACCGGATGTGCTCTGTGGTGAACACCTCAGCTAATTTGGGCACCTTCCATGTGTCCTTGATAGGTATGAACTTAGCTGTCTTAGTTAACCTATCGACTATCACCCAAATTGTGTTCAATCCACCTCTGGCTGGAGGGAGACCAACCAAAAATCCATACTAATATCGTCAAACTTCCAGCACGGTACCGGTAACGACTAAATCTGGCCTCCTGGTTGCCGATGCTCGAACTTCACCTTCTGACAGGTGAGACATCGCGAGACGAAGTCTGCTACATCCCTCTTCATCCCGCTCCACCAGAATAACTTCTTTAAATCCTTGTACATCTTGGTGGCTCTAGGATGTACTGACAATGTAGAGGAATGAGCTTCAGAGCGAATCCTGGTCTGAAGTTCTGTCGCATCCTGAGGAACGCAGAGTCTGCCTCTGACTCGAAGGTGTCCCTCGCTGTCTAGCTCGTAGTCATACTTCAGACCATCAGTCAACCCATCTGCTAATTTCTGCCTGATACCCTGTAGATACACATCACTGTCCTGAGCTGCATATGCCTCCTCAGCTATCGTGGTCGTCTCCATGAGAGCAAGAAGTGAATGTGCCCTTCTGCTCAGAGCGTCTGCCACGACATTACCTTTACCCTCAGTGTACTGGAGGTCGATATCATAATCAGTTAGTAGCTCGATCCACCGTCGCTGTCTCAAGTTCAGCTCCTTCTAGGTCCAGATGTATTTCAAACTCTTATGATCTGTCATAATTTGGACCGTGGCTCCATACAGGTAGTGTCGCCAGATCTTTAAGGCAAAAACTATGGCGAGGAGCTCAAGGTCATGTGTGGGATAATTTTCTTCGTGCTTCTTCAGCTGTCGAGAAGCGTAAGCCACGACTCTACCATTTTGCATCAATACTCCACCAATCCCCTTGCCTGAAGCATCACAGTAAACCTCGAATCCCTCATTTCCCTCGGGGATCACCAATACTGGAGCTGTGGTCAGAGCATCCTTCAGTGCCTGAAAGGAGACCTCACATGCCTCTGTCCATATAAACGGGCTATCCTTCTTCATCAGAGAGGTTAAGGGCTTGGCTAGCCTGGAGAAATCCTTCACAAAGCGTCTATAATAGCCAGCCAACCCAAGGAAGCTCCAAATCTCAGTCACTGAGCGAGGTCTGTGCCAGCTCTTCACCGCCTCAATTTTAGCTGGGTCCACTGAAACTCCCTCAGCTGAGATCACATGACCAAGAAATGATACCTTGTCCAGCCAGAATTCACACTTGCTGAACTTGGCATAGAGTTGCCTCTCTCTCAGAGTCTCCAAGACTATTCTCAAATGCTGCTCATGTTCCTCCCTACTCTTGGAGAAGATTAAAATATCGTCTATGAATATGACCACTGACTTGTCTAGCTGGGCTTGGAAGACCCTCTGCATCAGATCCATGAATCTCGCTGGTGCGTTAGTTAGTCCAAATGTAATCACTGTGAACTCGTAGTGGCCGTATCTGGTTCGGAACGCTGTCTTCTCTATATCTGATTCAGCTACTGCTATCTGATGATATCCAGAACGCAGATCAATCTTGGAGAACACCCTTGCTCCCTTCAGCTGGTCAAATAGGGCATCGATCCTGGGCGGTGGGTGTTGTTGTTGTTGATCGTGACATTATTCAACTCCATGTAGTCAATACATAATCTCATGCTTCCGTCCTTCTTCTTGACGAACAGCACAGGAGCACCCAAGGTGAGACACTGGGTCGGATGAAACCCTTATCTAGTAACTCCTGCAGTTGTTTATTCAATTCCACCATCTCTGCAGGGCCCATCCGGTAGGGTGCTTTGGCAATCGGTCCTGTACCAGGTATGAGGTCGATGTTGAACTCAACCTCCCTCAATGGTGGTAGTCCAGGTAACTCCTCCGGAAAAACGTCGGGGTACTCCGACACAACTGGTACGTCACTCTTGAACTTTGGATCTGTCCTCGGATCCTGGGCATACCAGTAGTAGGCGGTCGCTCCCTTGGACACCTCCTTCATTAGGGATAATGCCGATACAACCTTCACAGTCGGCTGCTTGGGCTGCATTCGGTATGATACTGTGATCCCTGTAGCTGACTTCAAGAGGAGACGATGCTCTGCACAGTGTAGCCTACCTCTATATCGCTGTACTGTGTCCATGCCCACAGTTATGTCGAACCCTATGCCAGGGAAGACAATGGCATCAAAGAGGAAATCTGCTCCCTTGATGTGTATGTTCAAGTCCTTACATTGCTTACTGCACTTGATTAACTCTCTAGATGGCAATAAAACTGAGCAGTCATGGATATCCTCTGTAGGGGCATCTATCTTAGCATGGAATGCCTGGGATATGAATGAATGAGAGGCTCCAGAATCAAACAGAACAGTGGCTTCCACCTCATTAATTAAGAACGTGCCTGAAACCACAGAGTAAATTCTAAGATTCTCAGGCATCACTTCCAAGGTAATAAATCAGGCTAGTAGTTTATACCTGTGATGACCACCCCATTGCTCTTCGCTTGAGCGTGGTTCAACACAGTCAACCTGATCTCTGAGTTCCCAACCCATACAACGACGAAACAAACTCATAAGATTTCCATTCTTATTAAGGTCTTCATGAGCATTTTAATGATTATAATGCTGAAATTGCATAAATTACAAGGCTAGATCTGTCTAAAGGTCAGGTTTAAACGGCCAGGTTTCATGTGGGTTTGGTTGATGATGGATGTGGGGGCTGTGTGGGGCTTAATTCTCTTCACCCCATGGTAGATAAGTCTGGCTGCTCCCCCGAATATCAGCACATCACCCGACTTCAGGAGGATCTTTGTAGCAAGATCCATTCTCTTCTGATCTCCAAATAGGAATTTCGCGTTGTCTCCAAGTGATATGGACACCACTGGAACTCCTCTGGTGATGGACTCTAGAGACTCGTCCCTATCCTGATGCATTCCAAGTTTACCTTCTTTCCCATAGAAGTTGATGATGCACACGTCTGAGGTTAGGTCTGGGACGGGCTCATCCTCCAATTCCTGGGCTGCTTTAACTGTAGCTCCAATGATGGTCTGCAACTCTCCTGGAATTGGTGGCACCTCCACCTCTTCATAGCTTTTAGTGGTGTGGTCCCACTTCTTACCTAGGCACATGATCTTCACCTTCATGGTTGCACCGTTCTTGAAGGTAGGGGTGTAAAAGTTTCCTCCTTTCACACCTAATTCTCCGATCTTGAGGATCAATGCATATTGGTCAGCTGGGGTCAAAAATTCTCGTAATAAGACCATCCCAGGTCAATATCTCACACTTCTCTGGTGGGTGTGGTTTGGCTTCAAAGGGAATTGTGGGTGTGGAAATAGGCAATACAGGAAAGCAAATATCGAAAGCTGAACGAAAACAACAATTGCCATTAAGTAAACAAGTCAAGGTTCAAACTGGTCTTAGCACAAAGAAGTAAAAGAAAGAGGGATTTATAGTTCATCCCTTTACATTGCAGAGGAAAAATTACTTGAAGAAATGAAGCGAAACGAAGGTCTAAGCTTCTTCAGTAGAAAAGTAGTCCTCACCAGGTGAACTCGGGTCATCACTCGCTGATTCGACACGGTCCACCAGGTTGAGAGCTGGTGCTTTGCCTGGCCTCTGAGGGTAGTTCTAGGCAGGGCGATGGGTAGATGGTCCAGCACCTCCGGTGCCACCTCTACCTCCTCCTCCATTTGTATTAGTAGCTGGGGCTTTAGTCGCTGACCCGGTGTGTGGCTTGTAGTTCCTGGAATCCGGGTTCGAGAAGCACTCAAAGGATCTATGCCCCTTCCTGCCACAGTGGTGACACGTCACCAGAGTTCCGTCACACTCCTTTCCTGGATGGTCCCTCTCACACTTCCTGCAGAAGTATCTTCTTACGGGTTGGTTTCTTGTTCCAATTCAAGGTCAGTAACGTGATAGCAATATGTAACCACATTGTAGATTCTGATTTATCTTACCACTAGGTGGCTGGGAGCGGATTGGCTCAGCATTGGTATGTGAGGGGACTATGGCCTTTTCATTCTCCCCTTGTAGAACTTGCCCTTCCTCTCATAGTTCTGGGAAGAGTTTCCTCCACTACCTCCTCCAGCATCTCCCTTCCTCTTGCCTAGCACAGAATCCTGATAGGCAATGGTGGTTTCGCAGTCGTTTGCATCATCAGCTAGTTCCTGTCATTACAATATGTGTTATTGGGAAAATCTTATCGAACCAGAAATTCCAAAGTCATATTTCATACCTGTAAAGTCTTTCCCCTGGTGGAACCGATCATGGTCATGATTAAAGAAATATAATGAATTAAACTTAACAGTCAAAGTATTTTGACATACGAGTTTTAGTAACAAAGCCGACCGGTTTAGAGAAACCCGTAACAAATAACTATAGAAATCCGGGGATGAACTGTCGGGGTTACTTGTTATTCGGAAATACTGGATGTAGTCAGTCATGGAGACTGACATATAGTTTTATTACCGTTTAGATCATACTTCAGACAAGGACGCTTGACGAGCTAGTGGACTACACTGCACATCCTAGGTCTTGGTGAACGGTATGTAAAGGGTTTAATCCGGGTTGTCCTAAGGATTTCCTTGGGCTCGGATTTGGTTGATATCACTTGTGTGTTAAGTGTTTTGGATACATGTATGTGATTGTGTGCTACTGCATTAATTATTTATGCACGAGCGTCCTACGGGACTAACACTACGTCGACTATAGATCGACTTATATAAACATACATATATGTTAATGTGATAACATGACGGTTACTTGATATAATACCATAGTATTAATATTAAGTATATGGTAACCTAAGTAAAATACTTAGGGACGAGTCACGACATTGTCGGTCTCTAGAGCATAGATCTCGAACATGAATATGACCTAGATTACTTCTAGGTATGCGTGAGACCCATTGGGCAGCTAACTAATAATTATATTCTCCATAAGACTAAGAGCATATCTTAAACATTATGAGAGAGAGATGGTATGAGTTGAGGTGAGGAATCCCGGTAGTTTACGAACTACTTGGTTGCGCATTTGTGATCACGGAGGGGTTCCCGATCGGGTTCCGCTCCAGGTTTATACCCAACGAGCCCTATTTGGATCGTGGGTCAAGTGGCTACGGCCTTTTATATGGACGTCTTACGAGACAAAAGAGAATAGTCAGGGGCCTCCGGACCTCTGGCGAAATGAGCACCTATGTGTGTACGGGAGGACTACTGTCCATGGTAAGGTTATCGGGTTGTCTTAACATGACGCCCAACTGGTATTAATTAAACATGGTTGGATGGGGCCTTAAAGGCCAAGGTAAATTAACTATGGAAACTGTACGCTACGGCGATTGTACATTGTACATTATACTGTTATTATTTCGATACGTTCGATATACAATTGTTGTTGGTAATATAAATGAATGTTTGAATTGGATGGATGGTTAAGTGTTATGAATGTTTGGATGGATGATTATGTATATTTATGCATATATATTACAGTACTGATTATAACTGTAAATGGAAAAGCATGAAACCAATCTAATAATAAGATGGTTAAAATGACTAAGTGACCATTAGGGTCAAGGCCCGGCATACTCAGTGTCTATCGCTGATACTACACCATTATGCAGGTTGTTGATTATTGTGGAAGCCGAAGTGCGGGAACAGGTAATTAGAGTTTATTTCGATTACCACACAAGGAGTTTATTTGTATAGCAATGAAGATGGTGAAATGTATTGTGGTACAATTATGTATATCTGGGATTTGGGTAGACGCTCACTTGTCGACGTTTATGAGTATGGAATTAGTATGATGTATAGGATTTATCTCGTTATCATAGCGGTTAGTAGTTTGTTTTGGTTGGTTGTTGGATGTAGTTTGGCTTCGTTGCTCGCATGGGCGAGTAATGGCCGGTGACACCCAAGTGAGTATTGTTTTTATTATTTATTCTTCCGCTGTAAGACGTTTTATTTATTGCTACGAGAGAGATTATTACGTGATTATGGATAGGGGTGTTACAAAAGTGGTATCAGAGCGGAGTACCGCTTTGATGACGAGAATATAGGTTAAGACAGTGAGCTTAGGACTTGGGAATTACAGGAAACGTTTGTGAGGTACGAGACGATTCATCTTAAAGATATTGTGATTAGTAACGCAAATTGCGTGACATATTAGCCTTAAAAGGCAATACAATATCTACTAGTTATGTATGGTAAACTACCGAGTATTAATGTGACATACTGTACTACAGATGTCTGGGGGAACTAGAGGGCGTGGTACTGGTAGAGGTGGAGGCGGTGACCCCGCGAATCCAGGAGTAGCAGAGACAATTGCTGCTGTTCTTGCACAGCTGGGTACTCAAATTGGAGGAGCAGCAGCCCACCCGTCACAGCCCCGGGAGACGAACTGGCTGAAGTCAGTTACCGAGACCCGACAACCTCATATTGGGGGAGCCAGACCCTGTAGCTTTGGAGCGTTTCATTGTTGAACATGAGAAGGCTTACGAAGCTTTGCAATTACCTGCCGGCCAGAAGGTCGTCATTGCTGCTTTCCATCTGAAGGATGCAGCCAGCACTTGGTGGAGGTTGGTCAAGGACCATCACCTGGCTATGCCCGACTTTTTGTGGGCTGCCTTTGTAGAGTTACTGAGGGGGAAGTACTATCCGGCACATCTTAAGCAGAAGAAGCGCCATGAGTTCGAGACATTATCCCAGGGAGGTCTGACCGTGGATGAGGACTATGCTCGATTCATTGGTCTGTTGGACTTCATCCCCGGTGTTGATTGCTCAGAGACCGTGAAGGTCGAGAAGTTCCGGGGGGGATTGTTATTTCACATTTAGATGGCGATGGGTGCTACCCTCTACACTACCATCCAGGTATTAACATGAAAGCCATAAATTCTTTACTTACTACATTACCGATTAACTTTGTGAGAACTTACCAATGAGATTCCAGAAGTGTTATGATGCTGCCTCGGGGATAGAGCTAATGCTCCAGACTCGGGAAGAGACTCTCGGGGCCAAGAAGAGAAAGAACCCTGAGGGAGAGTCTGAGGGTGGAGGAGCATCTCCAGGCGATAGCCTGAAGAAGGGAAAGTAAGGACTTATCCCATTCTAAATTGTTACCATATTAAATACCTTATGAATGCTGACCCGAACCTTAAACAGGAAATTCTTTCAAAGAAAGGGCAGCAGGGTCACCAGGGAGCAAAGGGGAAAGAGCCCGTCCTTCGGTTGACCGGCCCAGCTATAGATGCTCAGCCTCTGAGATCTGCGCCTCCTAAGGGTGAGAACACCTACCTCTTAAATTCAATTGTGACCTTAACCTTTATATCATCAGATTGTAACTTAAACTACATACTACCATTAGGCACCGGACAGCCCCAGCGCCATTTCTATTGTAAGCGTTGTGGGAAGGACCATCCTGGGGTCGACTGCAAAGACCGCAAAGTTGAGTGTCGGTGCTGCAAGAAAGAGGGCCACCGGGAGTTCGAGTGTTGGATGAACCCTGAGAGCCGCAACTATAGGCCACCAAGGAATACTCAGAAGACCTCAGTTGGAGGATCTGGAGTACCACGAGGCGGTCAGGATGGCCAGTCATCAACTGATGCTGGAGCCCTGAAGGGCAAGGGAGTCGATAGGGCATGAGTACCCTGAACTCCATGAGACCGCTGGTGGAATACATTTGTTTACAGTGTTATGTACTTACCTTGGATGTTAAACAAAGAAATGTTATAAGTATGTGGGGGGTGTGTCATTGACCACTCGCCTTTTTTGTGTACTACTTTGGAGACTAGTTATGTGGACTCGATGCGAGTAACCTTGGAACCTTGACGGATTATATATATGAACAGGATGTTAATGCTTACACTATCATGTAGCCTATACTCTACGACGCGGAGTCAATGAGACTGGTGATTGCTGAACCAATATTTCTACCTGCATGGCGCACTTGCTATTGCAAGCGCTATGACGAGTAAACCACTGAAATTTCCATCTGCCTTGCGCACTTGACAGAGCAAGTGCTGCAACTGCAACTACTACTTTTTAGTTTTTATTATGTATATACCAAAAAAAAAATTCTCATATTTCCGTATAAACCTTAAGATTAGAAACCAATGAAACCTTGGGAAGACCGTTAGTCCGACCACTGCAACTGAAGAAATTATACAACCACTGTGATCGTAAACCATACCAGTAAAATTGTTCGAGAATTGTCAGACAAGGCTTATTAGCCAAACACCATCAGAGTATACCTGCATTTAATGCTAATCACTACTAGTGATAAATGTTTAGTCCTTATGGACAAACATACCCTTTGTAGATGCACCACCGTCAGTGAAGATGGTTGGGAAGTGGAGAGCCAAGTTGCTCAAGCTATTATGCAATCTGCAATACATCCAATTAAACGGATGAGGGAACAAATATGAACTATGGATGAGATATGATCATGATAAACAGAGAGAAAAGGTAATGTGTGTTGTACTCAATGAGATCGAATTAGGAGGATCAAGTTTGCTAAATATAGCACGAATTTTACTTACACCGAGCTGAATAACGCCGGCTTATGACACGAATTACCACTGATGCCACAAGGAAATAACACTTAGTACAAGATAACTGATAACGAAAAAAAGAGAATATCCATCAAAGGGGGATTGACAACAGAATACTTCACAATACCCGTGTGACAGACATTACCAGTTTACTAAATGAGACATGGGACAACCGCACTCCGATAGGAGCATGTGGGCCTGACAGACTTATTTATGAGTTAGTCGGGTAAGTAGTAATGTATCAGTACGGTACCCCATGCAAGTAGACAAGTAGTGTTAGGAACACGAGAAGTAGTTAACTCCGTACTACGGACAGTAAGACAGATTACCTCGAAGATGGACGAGAAGAGCCGCAGTTAAAACAACGGGCTAGAGAAATCAAGAACTTTCAACACAAGAGAGCAGTAGACAGTATACAGTGAAGACAAGGAAACCTATCAAGGACGTGAAACGAAGGAAAGAAACATGAAAACCATTATGGACGAATAATATGTAGAACCCTCAAAAGGATCGAGCAAATTCTTGCAGTCTAGAGGAAATCTACCAGATGATGTGGACATAAACGCGTGACTATGTAATGATGAGAGACAAAGCTAATATACTAGCAGATACCTTAAGCAAGAAACAATGGACTTGGAATGTACCACTCACATGATAATTCGCTCATCTTATCTGTGGACTCATTAGATAGTAGCTGCTGAGAATTTATGCCTCTACACTCTGTAGGACTGAGTGTTTTGGTATTGCACTTGTGCAGTTATTAATCTAGTGGGAATACAGGAAGATGTAATGGATATCAACACGAGTGTGTACCAAGAACTACAATAGTGTGTTACTCCGGAACAAAACCACTTGGAGACGCGGATGACAAGCTTTATCTCCGTGGACATGTAGGCTGGTACGTCTTGGTATTACAAAGACAAGTGCAAAGAGCACTAAGTACTAACAATAGCCAATGTCATATTATACCTCAAGCTGAATATCAGTGAGAGAAGACACACGCATGTATGCTAGTGATCCAAACGAGAGGATACACAGCAATGGAAAGAGGCAAATTGAGCCTATGTTCATGGGTCTGCACCTCAATACGGAGCGAGTGGGCCCATTAGAACGAACTTGGGAGAGAGCACAAATAGTTCAGTGCTTCACCCTTTATGTATTGTGGAGCCCAGAAGGGCTAGAGTCATACCCGTCTCTCTGATATAAGGAAAATCCACGAGTTGGTGAACTCAGAGCCAAGTATCCAGCGCTCCTAGTTGAGCGGCTGTTGTATGCTTGTGGGGTACGGGGGCGTAACCCTTTTTAAGGGGGGTAGAGCCTCTTGGCTATGCACTTGTGTGCACTAAGTTTTGTTGTTGTTTGGTATGCGGGGCATACGAGGTATGTTTATTTGTTTGTTTTGTATGCATTGCATACAGTGAATTGGTGGTATGCGGGGCATACGTGGTTTTGTTGGTTATGTTTTGGTTTGTTTTATGTGTGATGTGCACTTGTATGTATGTATCTTATGAGATACCTGTATGAATGATTTGTATACACCCATGTGTGTAATACTTTTGTTATGCTACTTGTGATATATATATATATATATATATATTTATATTGCTTTGTAGAATGATTACATATGGTATCGCCTAGATACAGAATGAATCATTAGATATGGAATGTGGAAGGATGGTATGTTATGGGACACCTCGGGGAGGTTGTCAGGGTTTGTAGAACTGATAGGAAATAATGGTGCTGATGGATCACCTATATCCATATATGATTGAACTAACGCCACAAAGTGATGGCTATGTGCTGTATAAGTGCAATACGATGTGTGTAAATGATATATCATATAGATATGCATTATGGGAATATTGGGTAGTCATATATTTATGTACTTACCTATTTGATTAAGCGACTTCGGGACGAAGTCTTTTTAAGGGGAGTAGATTGAAATACCCCAAACTAATAAATCATGGATTAAACATCTAATCACATTTATTAATGCCTAAACATGCCTTAAAAGCCAACTGAGAACAACAATGGTCAACACAAAGCAAGGTATTGCACCCTTTGTCTGTTTAGGGTAAATAAATACCCAAATGAACTTCTTAGGACCTAAGACGTTGTCCTAAGCTTATTAACACATTACTAACATATTATAATTGTTGGAAAACACTCAACATAAAGAACAAGCATTTACATGCTTCAAGGTCAAGTAGGGCAAAAATGTGCTCTAAGGAAACCATAAAGGTCTAATGACCTCTAAATGATATAAAATTGGATTCCATGATCAACTATCATGTAAGAAAACAAAAAAACTGTTCTAAAAGAAAACTGAGCTCAGAAACACCTTGCGACACAAAATGTGCACTAAAACACCTTGAAGCACGTTTTTGTGTATGAGCTCTAAGATAATGACTTTTTGTCACTGTAAAGACTATATTAAGTTCTTTATAACATTAATGTGACATGATAGACTATATTATAAAGTCTAAATCAATGTTTGAAAATAAAATCAAAATGGGCAATTTAGTATGAATAGTACCCAAAAATAACATTTGGTTACTTAATATTAACTATGGTCAAAAATCACCCATTGCCTTGACCATATGCTGCCAACTTCATACAGCTGCCATGCCCACTCATTAATCATCTCTAATCAATCAGCCAGCTAATTAAGTGAGTCACCAAATACTATTTCAGAATGTAACCATTAAAGTAACATAAAAGCAAATTTTGCTTACCTTCTTCATTTACCTTGCTTCCCAGCCGACACCACCTTGCTACAGCCTCTCTTTGGCTTATCCAAACCGTGGATACATGCCAAGTTCAGAGAAGAACACCTTGCTACCTAGGTAAGCTTTTTAAGCCTTAAATGTTCATTCTCTTCACAATTCTTTCTCTTTCCATGGAGCAAAGCATCAACCATTCCCATCAATGTTCTTAGGTTTTTTTGGAGGTTAAATGGAGGGTGTATCTCAGCATTAACAAGGGGAGAAGGTGGAGAAATCTAATCTTGTTCTTAAGGTATAAAAATGTGCTTTAAGCACCTATCCTTTGATTCTCATCAATTCCGGTTGTAAATCTTTGTTTTCTAAGCTTATAATCTTCATCTTAACATACTTATTCAGTTGTTATATCAAGAGCTTCAAGGTATAGCCAGATCCAAGCCCAAGAGACCATTTTAGGCATTTTAAACAAGGTAAAAATTAGCCATCTTCTAATCTGAGTTATACCAGTTTAAAGCTTGGTTTTAGTAGCTCTTTTGATGCTCTTTAACTTCTCTAAATTGAGGCCGAAGACATCTTGGTTACCTTGGTATTCTAAGGTAAATTTTACCTTGAAAATTGACATTAAACACTTCTTATGGTTAGATCTTGCTTGGAGACTAATCATGCCTTAATTGCTGTTTGAAAACATGTAAATGATGCTGTGGAAATTTTATCCTAAGCAGGCCGTGGCCAAACAAGGCCTTAACTAGGCAAAAACAAGGTATAAATCACTTAAACCTTCACTTGGTATATTAATATGTAATTATACATATGTGTATAATTTGTGCCATGAGTGAATATGGTATTAAGGTCTTATTTTGACCTTAGGTGATTAAGGAATGGTTTAGTAAATTTTATAACTAATTAATTAGCATAATTGTCAAATTTAAGACATTATGTGGAAAATTGGTAAATAAGGAAAAGAAGTGTGTAAGGCCGAGAGTTTAATGCATTTTTGGGCATTTATGTGTAATTCATTTTATAAGCTAATGTTTGTAATAAGGCCATGTATTTTAGGCCATTTTATTTATGCATTTATAAGCTTTTAATTAAGTTTAGGTGCTAAAAATAAATTACCGCAAGGAATTGGGGTTATAGTGTAAATAAATTAAATTTGGGGGCTATATATTAATAAAGCCGAAAAATTAGAGGTTTAAAGGAGTTTAAATAAAAATTATAAGATTATATAAAGTTTTAGGGTTAAATGGTAATTTCTAGAAAATATGGGTATAAACCGTATTATATGGAAATTAATGGTCAAGGAAATATTAAGGTGGTTAACCTTGACCATATGGTAGGTTTTGACCAAATTAAATAAGTTAGATAACTTATTTAAGGTTTCATTATAAGATAAGTATTTAATTGTAACAATTTTATAACATATGTGGTAAATATGTTATTACCGAAAGTTAAGGGTGTATAATGGTATTATAAACACCCATGGGCTATAGGAATTTTTAGGAATTCATTGGGTTGATTTTGGAATTAAAATAAACTATATGTATAATATATAGTTATGTCATTATGACACTTTGGGATAAAAGGTGTGGTGGAAATGTAAATACCGAAAGTATATGGTTAGTAAGGGTAATTATACCCCTTTGGTGAAATTTGGTGATTTTTGGAAAAATATAAGGGTATTTAATAAGATATATGTATAATATATAGTTTTAATGATATTATAAAACTATATGTTATAAATTGGGCCAAATGGCAATTATAGAAACTTGGTGTTCGGAAATTTTACAAAATAACCATAGGTTATACCCTTTTATAAGTTAAAAATGTTATATTATATGATGTATATAACATGGTATAAATAATGGGGTGAATTTGTAAATAAAGGAAACTATGGTATATGAAAAAGAATATGGTTTTGATATGGTGCCCATGCGGCAATATTAAATAGTTTTGCATAAAAACTATATGTTATAAATTAAAAGGAATAATAATATCATAATATATGATGTTAGTATATGGTATAACATTATATAATGTTATGTGGTCAAAATGGAATTTAAAAGATATATAAGGGCTGTACCAAATTATAAGAGATGGAAAATGAATTTTAGACTATGGTCTATAATGTTATAAATGTTATAACAGTTATATGGTATTAAGGTGGTTTAGATGGAATTAATAAGTAAGGATATTCACATTAAATAATGTGACAAACTATAAATAAATAAGGTTTATAAACTAAGGTATTTATTGATTAAACCTTAGGAGTTGTATTTATACAACATAAAATGTTACATAATATTAGGATAATGATCTTAATATAAATTGTATAATATAATACAACTAATGGGAATAATCATCTAGCATAAGATGATAAAATGAAACATATGATAAAAGAGTTTTATAACTCATGGAACTTGCCTATATGGTAAATATATACATATACAAGGATAATGTATATAAGGATGGATATATATTATGGTTGGAAACCATATAATATAATGGTGGTGGTTATTACAAAAATAGTTACAAACTATAAGTTATAAGTTTTTGAAAGCGAATATAATTTGCTAAGATAATGGATTATATAATACAATGTATTATAATGGATGGTGGGAAAATAATACAATATAATATAATAATGCATGCATACATGCAACTATAGGTTATATACCTAAGTTTAATGGTGGATAAGATTAAAGAAATATAATGAATTAAACTTAACAGTCGAAGTATTTTGACATACGAGTTTTAGTAACAAAGCCGACCGGTTTAGAGAAACCCGTAACAAATAACTGTAGAAATCTGGGGATGAACTGTCGGGGTTACTTGTTATTCGGAAATACCGGATGTAGTTAGTCATGGAGACTGACATATAGTTTTATTACCGTTTAGATCATACTTCAGACAAGGACGCTTGACGAGCTAGTGGACTACACTGCGCATTCTAGGTCTTGGTGAACGGTATGTAAAGGGGTTTGATCCGGGTTGTCCTAAGGATTTCCTTGGGCTCGGATTTGGTTGATATCACTTGTGTGTTAAGTGTTTTGGATACATGTAAGTGATTGTGTGCTACTGCATTAATTATTTATGCACGAGCGTCCTACGGGACTAACACTACGTCGACTATAGATCGACTTATATAAACATACATATACGTTAATGTGATAACATGACGGTTACTTGATATAATACCATAGTATTAATATTAAGTATATGGTAACCTAAGTAAAATACTTAGGGACGAGTCACGACATTGTCGGTCTCTAGAGCATGGATCTCGAACATGAATATGACCTAGATTACTTCTAGGTATGCGTGAGACCGATTAGGCAGCTAACTAATAATTATATTCTCCATAAGACTAAGAGCATATCATAAACATTATGAGAGAGAGATGGTATGAGTTGAGGTGAGGAATCCCGGTAGTTTACGAACTACTTGGTTGCGCATTTGTGATCACTGAGGGGTTCCCGATCGGGTTCCGCTCCAGGTTTATACCCAACGAGCCCTATTTGGATCGTGGGTCAGGTGGCTACGGCCTTTTATATGGACGTCTTACGAGACAAAAGAGAATAGTCAGGGGCCTCCGGACCTCTGGCGAAATGAGCACCTATGTGTGTACGGGAGGACTACTATCCATGGTGAGGTTATCGGGTTGTCTTAACATGACACCCAACTGGTATTAATTAAACATGGTTGGATGGGGCCTTAAAGGCCAAGGTAAATTAACTATGGAAACTGTACGCTACGGCGATTGTACATTGTACATTATACTGTTATTATTTCGATACATTCGATATACAATTGTTGTTGGTAATATTAAATGAATGTTTGAATTGGATGGATGGTTAAGTGTTATGAATGTTTGGATGGATGATTATGTATATTTATGCATATATATTACAGTACTGATTATAACTGTAAATGGAAAAGCATGAAACCAATCTAATAATAAGATGGTTAAAATGACTAAGTGACCATTAGGGTCCAGGCCCGGCATACTCAGTGTCTATCGCTGATACTACACCATTATGCAGGTTGTTGATTATTGTGGAAGCCGAAGTGCGGGAACAGGGTGATTAGAGTTTATTTCAATTACCACACAAGGAATTTATTTGTATAGCAATGAAGATGGTGAAATGTATTATGGTACAATTATGTATATTTGGGATTTGGGTAGACGCTCACTTGTCGACGTTTATGAGTATGAACTTAGTATGATGTATAGGATTTATGTCGTTATCATAGCGGTTAGTAGTTTGTTTTGGTTGGTTGTTGGATGTAGTTTGGCTTCGTTGCTCGCATGGGCGAGTAATGGCCGGTGACACCCGAGTGAGTATTGTTTTTATTATTTATTCTTCCGCTGTAAGACGTTTTATTTATTGCTATGAGAGAGATTATTACGTGATAATGGATAGGGGTGTTACAAAAGTGGTATCAGAGCGGAGTACCTCTCTGATGACGAGAAAATAGGTTAAGACAGTGAGCTTAGGACTTGGGAAATTACAGGAAACGTTTGTGAGGTACGAGACGATTCATCTTAAAAGATATTATGATTAGTAACACAAATTGCGTGACATATTAGCCTTAAAAGGCAATACAATATCTACTAGTTATGTACGGTAAACTACCGAGTATTTATGTGACCTACTATACTACAGATGTCTGGGGGAACTAGAGGGCGTGGTACTGGTAGAGGTGGAGGCGGTGACCCCGCGAATCCAGGAGTTGCAGAGACAATTGCTGCTGTTCTTGCACAGCTGGGTACTCAAATTGGAGGAGCACCAGCCCACCCACCACAGCCCCGGGAGACGAACTGGATGAAGTCAGTTACCGAGACCCGACCACCTACATATTCTGGGGAGCCAGACCCCGTAGCTTTGGAGTGTTTCATTGTTGAACATGAGAAGGCTTACGAAGCTTTGCAAGTACCTGCCGGCCAGAAGGTCGTCATTGCTGCTTTCCATTTGAAGGATGCAGCCAACACTTGGTGGAGGTTGGTCAAGGACCATCACCTGGCTATTCCCGACTTTTCGTGGGCTGCCTTTGTAGAGTTACTGAGGGGGAAGTACTATCCGGCACATCTTAAGCATAAGAAGCGCCATGAGTTCGAGACATTATCCCAGGGAGGTCTGACCGTGGATGAGTACTATGCTCGATTCATTGGTCTGTTGGACTTCAACCCCGGTGTTGATTACTCAGAGACCGTGAAGGTCGAGAAGTTCCGGGGGGATTGTTATTTCGCATTCAGATGGCGATGGGTGCTACCCTCTACACTACCATCCAAGTATTAACATGAAAGCCATAAATTCTTTACTTACTACATTACCGATTAACTTTGTGAGAACTTACCAATGAGATTCCAGGAGTGTTATGATGCTGCCTCGGGGACGGAGCTAATGCTCCACACTCGGGAAGAGACTCTCGGGGCCAAGAAGAGAAAGAACCCTGAGGGAGAGTCTGAGGGTGGAGGAGCATCTCCAGGCGATAGCCTAAAGAAGGGAAAGTAAGGACTTATCCCATTCTAAATTGTTACCATATTAAATACCTTATGAATGCTGACCCGAACCTTAAACAGGAAATTCGTTCAAAAGAAAGGGCAGCAGGGTCACCAGGGAGCAAAGGGGAAAGAGCCCGTCCTTCGGTTGACCGGCCCAGCTATAGATGCTCAGCCTCTGAGATCTGCGCCTCCTAAGGGTGAGAACACCTACCTCTTAAATTCAATTGTGACCTTAACCTTTATATCATCAGATTGTAACTTAAACTAAATACTACCATTAGGCACCGGACAACCCCAGCGCCATTTCTATTGTAAGCGTTGTGGGAAGGACCATCCTGGGGTCGACTGCAATGGCCGCAAAGTTGAGTAACGGTGCTGCAAGAAAGAGGGCCACCGGGAGTTCGAGTGTTGGATGAACCTTGAGAGCCGCAACTATAGGCCACCAAGGAATACTCAGAAGGCCTCAGTTGGAGGATCTGGAGTACCACGAGGCGGTCAGGATGGCCAGTCATCTACTGATGCTGGAGCCCTGAAGGGCAAGGGAGTCGATAGGGCATGAGTACCATGAACTCCATGAGACCGCTGGTGGAAGACGTTCGTTTACAGTGTTATGTACTTACCTTGGATGTTAGACAAAGATATGTTATAAGTATGTGGGGGGTGTGTCATTGACCACTCGCCTTTTTTGTGTACTACTTTTGAGACTAGTTATGTGGATTCGATGCGAGTAACCTTGGAACCTTGACGGATTATATATATGAACAGGATGTTAATGCTTACACTATCATGTAGCCTATACTCTACGACGCGGAGTCAATGAGACTGGTGATTGCTGAACCAATATTTCTACCTGCATGGCGCACTTGCTATTGCAAGCGCTATGACAAGTAAACCACTGAAATTTCCATCTGCCTTGCGCACTTGACAGAGCAAGTGCTGCAACTGCAACTACTACTTTTTAGTTTTTATTATGTATACCAAAAAAAAATTCTCATATTTTCCGTATAAACCTTAAGATTAGAAACCTATGAAACCTTGGGAAGACCGTTAGTCCGACCACTGCAACTGAAGAAATTATACAACCACTGTGATCGTAAACCATACCAGTTAAATTGTTCGAGAATTGTCAGACAAGGCTTATTAGCCAAACACCATCACAGTTGAAATACCCCGAACTTAAATATAGGGATTAAAATTAACCTAATACGTATTTAAGGGCCTAATGGTACCTAATTAATACTAGTAAAGAAAAATAAACCCAAAAGAAATAAATAAACGCTTAAAAAGCGGAAAACGCTAAATAAGCGTTAAATAACCATAGGAGGCATGAGACCTCGGTTAGAGTATTACATGGATTCTAAAGGTTTAATAAGACCTAAATAATATATGGGAACAACTCCCGAAGAAAACGGATCCAAATAATGAATTAAAACGCTAATAGAGCTTTAGAGCACGTTTTTCGAGAAATCCGAAAACGTGACTTTAAGTGGTCAAACGAACCCGTAAAAAAATTATAAGTCATTAAATAAAAATTAGTAAGCATTTATGAAAGCTTAAAAACCAATAAAAATAAAGAAATGAGCAAATTCTGGAAAACGGGCCCGGTTAGTGAACAGTACCTAAGGTGTGTATTGGAGTTAGTAGAGATGTTTAGTAGCTATAGAATGGTAGTGGTAGTATGAGGAGTAAGAAGTATAAAATCTGTAGCAAGGTGTATTAATATGCATTAGAGAAGTTAGGAAAGATTAGTGTGTAAGAATTGGTAAAAAGAGTGTCGGACTTGGGTATAGGTATTGCAATGGCTTGGAAATGTATTTGGAATGCTAATGGGCATTGGTTGAGAGTAATGGATGGTAGAATGGAGTATGAAAATCTGTAGCATAAGAGGAAGAAAACTATGTAAGTGTTGAAAGAAAGGAGAGAAATTGTGTATGTGGATTTAGGAATGAGTAAGGAATTGATGGAAGAACTAAGGTGTATTAAGAGGTTTATTTAGTGGTAAAACATGTGGGATTAAGTGTAGGAACAATGGGGAAGTAATGGGTAAAAGAGAGGACTGAAAACAGAAACAAAAATGCAAATACTGGGCCGGACCGAACTTGCGACCGGACTTGCAAGTTCGGTCGAGCCCAGATTTACAAAGACGGGAATGCTTCTAGAATGGACCGAACTTGCGACCGGACTTGCAAGTTCGGTCGGATCAGAAAATTCTCCCGTCAGTAACCTTCTGGAATGGACCGAACTTGTGACCGGACTTGCAAGTTCGGTCGGCCAGAAAAAAAATTTCCGTCGAGTAAGCTACTGGAATGGACCGACCTTGCGACCGGACTTGCAAGGTCGTCGGGCTAAAATTTTCACATACGAAACTTACTGGAATGGACCGACCTTGGGACCGGACTTGCAAGGTCGGTCGACCCTGTAATTCTCCAGCGTAATTCCTTACTGACTTGGACCGAACTTGCGACCGGACTTGCAAGTTCGGTCGAGTCATACAAAAAAAAATTTAATTAAATCAAATAATAATTATATATATATATATGTATATACGTATACCCACCTATACATATGTGCATATATATGTAAGTAAACCATTGTTAAGTAATTAAAAGTAAGTAAATAAAATTTAAGTATAAGAATGTGAAGACTTAGTAAGTATGAGTTAGGAAGCGTAAGGGTAACCGAATTAAATTAATGATAGTTAGATTAATTATTCGGTTGTATGTATATCATAGGATTTGAATTGTGAACACCGGAGGAACGTTGGGATACAAGTACAACGGTGAAAGGTATGATTTCTTCATGCCCTGTATCCTAATCTGGTTACCCCGATTTGTGTGCTTATTTGATCACCTAATAAGATAAATGCATGAATCGGATTATATTGCACTTACTCGTGCTTGTTTACATTGTTCTTGATAATTGTCTTGAACAATAGTTTGTATAATTCATGAAATATATGAATGATGATGACTTGTATTCGAATCTTGTATTGTACTTGAGTATTGCATTGTATTTTGTATAAATGGGTATTGAGCATAATAATTGTGTATGTGGCTTGTATGAATGACTTCTGCTAATTCCTAACTACCTAACTCCTAACATAAGTGAGTAAACTGGAATGAGTAGAAGTCCGATATAGCTTCGGCCACGCGTGAGGATGCGGAGTCACAAGAGGTTGGCTGCAATTCCTGACTCTTAAACTGGTCCGCGGCCCAAATCCCTTAAATGGGTAGCATCCCGGATTGGTGAGTCAAGTAAATCCCGGAGGTAGGACGGAGTAGTCCCCAGGGCCGGAGGTCCCGATGACTTAACTTGAGTAAGAGTAAGAGTAAGTAAGTATGGATCCGTAAGTATGTATGAGTATGAGTATGTATGCGTATGTATGAAGTAACGAGTAAAAGAGTAATCTCCACCCGATTAACCCGGGTGGACCAATGAAGCTAACAAGAATTGTATATTGTGTATGTAATGTGTATGTGTAATTTGGAAAAAGGTAAGTACGTATTGAATGGTTTATGTTGTACTTCTTGTATGTAATGAAGTGTATGTATGTGTGTATGTCTTGCGTAATGTATTGTAATATTATGTATAAGAGCATGTATGCATGTATGTTTGAATGAAATCAACCGCATGTATTTGACCAAGTGGTCGGTGTACCCTCACTAGTACGCGGGGTATGCGGTTATCATGCGCAGCGAAAGCCGACCCCCTAGGGGGAACGTTTTTAGTGTGCAGGTACCCGAAGCGGATGTGGTCAAGGTAAGAGACCGGCGGCACACCCTTGTACTTAGAAAGTAAGTAGTGGTGAGGAATGGGTAGATGTAGACTCTTAGTGAGTATGTATGAACTTGGAAGAGATATTATAATTGTATAAGGATCCTAGTAGACTCGGTTGAGTATATTGTATTGTATGGATTATGGGGGAGTAAGTATTGAATGGCGCATTGTTGTATTTGATTGATGAATGGAGTATGTATTATAGACGTGTAGTACTCGGGATTCCGGTCCATCAGACCGATGCTGTATGTAGAAGTAGTAGCCTTGTTAGTCACGTGGGTGACTAACGGCATTGTATCACCCACTGTATGTAAGTATGTATCCGCTGCGTGTATCTGATGTAACACCCCTCATAACAAATACGTAATAGTCGCTCATGTGAACAGGAATTAAAGGCGTCTCACAGCAGAAGGAATTACAGTAATAGAACTCACATGGGTGTTACTTGCCACCACTCGCCCATACGAGTGATGTAGCAGTACAACATCTTAACAAAATTAAACATAAAAATACAATCCGCGGTGACAACGAGATACCACCTACATGTCTATCTAAGTATCAAAAGCACAACTAATGTGAGCATCTAAACATAATCCAAATCTTACAACCCCTTTCCAATGGAATCATTTAATACATAACGAGGTATGAACGGTAAATCCAATATCAACAACGTCCTAACTACCCAGCCCCGCACTTTGGCTTCGACGTGTTCAGCAACCTGCACAATAAGTGTAGTCTCAGCGATAGACGCTGGGTATGCCGGATCTGGACCCTATTGGTCACTTGTCATTTTTAACCGTCTTAATATTAGATTGGTTTCATGCTTTACCATTTTACAGATATAATAATTACTGTAACAACATGCATGATTATATAATCATTCATCCAATCCAAGCAGTCATATATGGATATACACATTACTGTCACACATCGTACAATACAATGGCATTGAGAACTCATTCATCGTATGTTAACATCATCACATAGTACATCACACGGCCCTCCGGGCCTTCACATATCGTTTGTTTAGGTTAGCACAGTCGGGCGTCAGTTAGGATAACCCGAAATATACTCACTTGGACAGTAGTCCCACGTACACACAAAGGTGCTCACTGCCCTGATCATCCGAAGACTCTGGGACTTATTCACTTTGCCTTTGTAAAGGCGTCCATTTAGGTGGCCAAGGGCCTGGTGCCAACGGTAACACACTCCGCCTGACGATCTATCTAGGCTCGATCAGGATTAACTAGGGAAAACCCGATACGGGATATCCCAAGAGATCTCTACGCGCGACCAGCAGCCAGTGACTGTCTGGATTAAGGTACATCATCACATTCATTCACACTCCACTGTTAGCTTTGTTAGTTAGATAGTCAGTTACAGTTTTAGTTATGGAGTACATCACTTAATTTGTTGGCTGCCCTATGGGTCTTACGCATGCCTAGAATTATTCTAGGTAACATTCACGTTCGAGTCAAAGCTCTAGAGACCGACAATGTCGTGTCCCGTTCCTAAGTATTTTACTTAGGTTATAACTACATACTTGTAATACTTAGCGTATTAGTTCAAGCAACAGTGGTCACAATCACACATTTCGCATATGTAGTTTGTATAAGTCGATCTATAGTCGACGGAGTATTAGTCCCGTAGGACGTTCGTGCATAAATAAATAATGCAGTGAACATAACTACACATCACACACATAAATCACATACATACATACATTCACACAAGTTATTTATCAAACAAATCCGAGCCCGAGGAATTCCTCAGGACAACCCGGATCAAATCCCTTTACATACCGTACACCGTGGACTAAGGAGGCGCAGTGTGGACTTCTAAGCTCCTCGAGCGCGCACGTCCGACAGGCGGTCTAACAATACGAAGAATACTAAATGTCAATCCACATGACAATACAATTCGGTATTTCCGAATAACGCCTGTAACCCCGGTTTTACACTCCCGGACATTCAACTGTTAAATGTTAAGGTATCGTTATCCTTAAAACTCTTTACTCGTAGTAAGCATTAATATACGGTTTACGAGGACGTCAGTTTTTATTCGAACGTCGTGGCTAACGTTTTTAAACGTAGGAATTATATTTCCTATCCCATAGTATTTTATAAACGTTACGTCTGATACAAAATTGTTTGTTCTCGTATCATTACTTCAACTGTTACATCGCATTCATGGGTATTGTTATAACCTTTAGTTTCATGTATGGTTACATTTTATAACCTATGGTTGTTTGCATCCCATGCAACGTTAGTTTATATTACATAGCATATGACTATTCTCTAACGTACCTTATATTATACAACTTCCCAATTATGTGACAAATTGTATTTGTTTAAAACCTTGTGACTTCATAGTATATATTTATACTTATAAATTGACATTTATTATTTGCCATTATATGGTCTGTAAACCATATTATATATGCATGTCACTTGTGCCAATATACATATGTGTATATATATACACTTTGTTTCCTTAAAGAAATAAGAACTTTCTATTATGCACATATTATTCCTTATACAAGGTTTATTTAAACCATCCCAAATCATACATTGACCATAGTCTTTATGTCATTGTGTACTATACTTTATATCTTCATTCTTACTGTAAAATGTACATATGAATGTGCTAGTAAGGTAGTTTTAATAACTATACTTCTGGCCACACGATACTTTTTTTTTGTGTTACATTGATATCATGATACCACATAGTGTGGTGATTTTACATGTCATTTAACTTTACAACATATAGTTGGCAATTACATATATATACCAAAAATAATGTATACACATAATACACTTATAATTCTTTATTCCCTTAATTTTTCATTAGTCACAATAACCTCACACTTTATTATTATTACGATTTCACCACAATTTTTATAACATACTTAACTCGCCATATATTATAGCATTTGAATTATATAGTAGGTATACTATATAGTTTCAATATTCCCGAAGAATACAAACAAACCCCTTAGGTTCTGTTTTTATTGGTTTTAACCCTTAACTTCCCCTATTTATGCTTTTACTACAAATCTTATAATACTTTTACATATTCCTTGTTACATCACTTCAAACATTATATTATTTATAACATATAGTTTTTATATGTTATTTCCTTAATATTACCGAACAACCCATAGCTGTTTGGTATATTCCTTTTCTTATTTACATTTTGACCCAAATTTATATCATATACTTTCATATGTCACAAAAATCATATATCATACACTTATATCAATATACCTTTTTATATAACTCCCAAAAATTCCCAAATTTCATACTTAGGATATAAATCACTATATTAACCAAACTACACCTCTACTCTTCAGTATTTACGTTTTATACCCCATAAGTTTTATAAATTCAACATTCCACTTATAATGTTAACATAAGTTCATAAATTAATTATTTATGTTATAAATTTTTGGTCAAGGCTTTTTATTTTGGTCAATGTTGACCCAATACCCACTGGTTTGACCATAGGTTCAAGTATTTGCGGTTTGACCACATTTCCTCAAAAGATTACAATTTGGTGTTTTGGTTGGAATTTTGCTACTGCATGTCAAGACGTTTCCCTTCTGATCATGCATGGAGAAGACAAAATCTTAAGCTATGAACTGGAACAAATTAGTGGAGATAGAGAAGAAGGGATGGGGACTTTGCATTTGGTTTTTACCTCATCTCTGATGCTGGTCACAAGGCGTTTGCGCCGATTTCCTTTTGATGAACCACAGCGGTATTAAACGCTACTCCTCACCACACGCACTATCGGTAGAACAAGGGGAAATAGAGGAAGATCTTTCTCACCGAGAGCATGGTCACTAGAGGATGTTTGCATGGCTGTTGTGTCTGGTTTGAATGGACAGAGCAGGGCGTTATACTACATTCATGCTAGTACATGTTACCGGTAAGGACACAGAAGGAAAGAGTGGATGGAGCTCATCAAAGTGGTCAAGAATGAAGGCTTCAAGCTGGATCCTCTCCTTCATGAAGTGCTGGGCATTGTTTCCTCTGGTTTTCCCCCGTAACGAAAACAAGGACGAGCTTATTAAGATGGGAAAGAAACTGGAAGGGAGACGATAACATAGTAGGAGATGGAGTGGTGACTTTGAGTTCAGTTTTCTTACCTTAATAGGACGTTAGAAGTAGTTCTCTCCACTTCCTTGTTTCCAGTCGAAGTATCATTCTAATTCAGGCACCCAAACATCTCTCATTTGCTGGATAGAAGGGACGGTGAGTTGCTCGGGTTGTGCATGAAGAGAACAGGGAGAACGTTCATGACGAGCTGGAGTGTTCCCTCTGGTTTCTCTTGTGTAGGGTAAGCAGGGAAGGGGCTTGGTGCGGTCTTGTACAAGTTGCGAGGACTAACCGTTTCCTTCTTCTGTTTTTAGTCGTGAACCAGTATTACTTCAAGCTCCATCCGAGCTTGATTGCTGAGCAAGGTGAGAGTGATGAGTCCTTCTGTTTTCTGTACGTAAAGAAGGCAAGGACTGAGCTGGTAGAGCTGGAAAAGAAGAACGAAGAGGGAAGGAGTTCTCGTCTGTTGATGTTGTGTTTCTATGCTGCTGTACTAGGACTACCGCAAGTAGCAGCAAGCATGGACGGGTGGTGTTCCTCTCGGTTCTGGAAAACGAAGAAGAAGCTGGAGCTTCCACTGGTTGCGCCAATAGCAGCAGTCATGGAGGATGGAAATTCCTCTCGGTACTGGAGTGGCACACTAGAGAAGAGCACCGAGGTGCTTTTGTTGGAAGAAGAAAAAAAATATTCGCATTGAAGAAGAAGGGAACTCGGTGATAATGAAATAGGTGTGGGTTTGGAAAGTTTCATATGTTCACTGTACTCATGTGCCTGCTGTCGGTCAAGTTGGGTGGTAGTAGGTAGAAGCTAGTTGCTAGTTTGGTTAATATATATCAACATGTACTTATCATTCTAATATCCACACCTTTATGTGTGTTTCGGTTTTGGTGATTGCAGGCGATCACGCACGCGGTAGTATCTGTAGTTCACACATTGCTTTAGAATATGCTTTTGTTGCTTTCTAATATTGCTAAAGTGAGAGTGGTATGTCACCCATGGTAACCGGCCACACACACCAGGAACAGACCATCCTCAATGCTCGGTAATGGGAGTACAAGTGGGTAGATGGCTCTGTTCAATATAATATAAACATGTACTTGTTACTTTATCAATGTAGGAATGAACTGTTGTATATATATTTGTGTTTGGTAGCGTAGGTTATTGATTCAGTATGGGATACATGCGTAACTAGGCTACTTATAATAATTCGTTGCAATTTATTACCGAAATTGAGCATAGCTCAACCAGTTAAGGCTACGGGAATGGTACGAGAGGTCTCGGGTTCGAATCCCGTCTAGAGCATGTTTGCTCTTTTTTTTTCTTTTTTTCTTTTTTTTTGTTTCAGCCTTATTTATGCTTATTTCTTGTACATGTTCGACCGTATTAATATGTCGCGTTGTTAGCTGTATATACATATACATAAGCGGTTATTTGTTACGTCATGTTATTAATTATACCTACATATGAATACGACTGTTTTATTTGTCATGTTTTAGCTATATGTACCTATGCGACTATATTATCGTGTCGCGTTTTTAGTTACATATACAACGTTATAATATTGTAATGTTGTGTATATGTACATATATGTTTTTTTTGATAATTGGGCTTAAGCCATTTATTAACTGAAAAACCTGGCGAACCAGGCGGACGGGTCATACGGGCCTCATTAAAAACCCCCCTAGAAAAAACCCAGTGGGAAAAAATTCTAGGGGGGAAAAGAGTACCCACCACATCCAAAAACATCAAAATATTCATCTCAACAAGGAACACGAAACAACGCATACGTAACAAAGACGAGCACCAAATAAGACCCACACAACCTATTACAAGTATTCTTTCAGAGAAACAACTCCTACGAAAGCACTGCATGTCAAAGGAAGGTCCTTCCACCATATTTTCGACCAACGCCAAACCCCAAGCTTGATCTGCAATGTGATACGGTCGACACTGCACACCTCCTCTTGAAAAACCACAGCATTGCGGTGCATCCAAACATAATACACACCATAGCAAAAAGTAGATTTCCATACTCGCTTTGCTCTACTCGAAAAGGGGGCCGAAAACCAGTCATTATATATGTCACCAACCCCTTCTCTGAAGACAAACGGTACATTCAACCACCTCAAAATGAGATCCCAAGTCCACCTTATCCTAGAGCAATGAAACAAGACATGCACCACACTTTCCATAACCCTGCTACACCAAGGGCACAAGCCCTCATCCCAACTCTCATCTTCCTTTGCTTCTCCTTCGATCCCAACCCTCTTATATTTTGCAATCCTACAATCACCATCATGCCCTCTCACTTCCTAGACTGGGGCTGAATTTGATTAATGATATTAGCCTTGGATAGACTAGGGTTCGGGATCTTGCAACCTAACTGCCTCAAGAGATCAATGCACTTCTCAGCCTCCTTCTCTGCATTAATAATTTTACATTGATCATTCCTTGCCGGAGCACCTTCCTTTGCCTGGGCTAAAGGAGGGGTATTATGAAAGAGCTCAACAATCAAGCTAATACCCTCCTTATTCGTAGCGCCTGGCCCTGGAGACTTGTCTGTTTTATTCAACTGGCTACATGCCCTTACACCCTCCACTTGCTCTGCTACAACACCGTAGCCAAACAGATCCCTCACGCTGGACTCCTGGCCCACGATGCAGGCGCCACACTATGTCTGCATGGGGAGCACACGCGTCCCAGTCTCGGAGCCATACGCGGTAGTCCCAGACGCACCACCAACTGCTATCTCTACTGATCTCTCACCCGCCTCTGAGATATACTGCTCATTCAAACAGGAAGCCTGTACATATATGTGTACGTGACCATATTAATATGTAACGTTGTCATATTTCGGACATGTATATGCCCGTACAGAATTTAATTATTCGTTCGCTCACAAGTCGTTACATGCTCATAATAATGTACACATTATTATTTAGGCCATAATTTAATTGGTTAATATGTCCAATTCATATTTAATTAAGTAGGGGTATTTCAATCTACCCCCCTTAAAAAGACTTCGTCCCGAAGTCACTTTACTTAATTAGGTGTATTAATAACTACCCATATAATCCCATAATGAATATCTATGTGATATTTCATTTACGCATATCGTGTTGTGCTAATACCGCACATAGCCCTCAATTGTGGCGTTAATTCAAACATATATGGATATAGGCGATCCATCAGCGCCATCATTTCCTATCAGTTCTACCAACCGTGACAACCTCCCTGAGGTGTCATACCATATCATCATTCCACATTTCGTATCTAATTATTCGTTTCGTATCTAAGCGATACTCTAAGTAATCAATCTACAAGGTACAACAATATATATATCACAGTATCATAAAGAAAATACTGCACCCCGGTGTAAACACGCCATTAAGTATTTCATAAAGTTCATACATACAAATGCACATCTCACACAACAAATCAACCATGTACGCCCCGCGTACCAAACAACACCAACAAAATGAACAAACAACGTCCAACAATCAACATCGTATGCCCCGCATACCCACAAACATACCAACAACCAACATTGTATGCCCCGCATACCCACAACTATTGTATGTCCCGTATACGAAATAACCGAATTTAGTGCAAACATGTGCACAGCCAAGAGGCTCTACCCCCCTTAAAAAAGGGTTACGCCCCCGTACCCCACAAGTATTCGATAGCCGCTCCACAAGGAGCGCTGGATACTTGGCTCTCATAGAGTTCTCTAACTCTCATGTGGTGTTTTCACCTTTGGAGTAGGTTATTCTCATATCAGAAAGACGAGTATGATTCTAGCCCCTTCGGGCTCTTAAATATATGTAAAGGGTAAGGCACGTATTTGTGCTCTCTCCCAAGTTCGTTCTAATGGGCCCACACGCTCTGTATGAGGTGCAGACCCATGAACATAGGCTCAATTTCCCTCTTTTCATTACTGTGTATCCTCTTATTTGGATCACTAGCATACATTCGTGTGTCTTCTCCCACTGATATTTAGTTTGAGGTATAATATGACATTGGCTCTTGTTAGTACTTGGTGCTCTTTGCACTTGTCTTTGTAATACCAAGACGTACCCGCCTACATGTCCACGTAGATGATGATTGTCATCCGTGTCTCCTAGTGGTTTTGTTCCAGGGTAATACATTGTTGTAGATCTTTGATACACACTCTTGTTGATATCCATTGCATCTTTCTGTATTTCTACTAGATTAATAACTGCACAAGTGCAATACCAAAACACTTAGTCCTACAGAGTGTAGAGGCGTAAACTCGCAGCAGCTAATATCTAAAGAGTCAAACAGATAAGATGAGCGAATCATCATGTGAGTGGTACATTCCAAGTCCATTATTCCTTTTTAAGGTATCTGCTAGCATTTAGCTTGTCTTTCATCATTGCGTAGTCACGCGTTTATGTTTACATCATCTGGTAGATTTCCTCTGGATTGCAAGAACTTACATGATCCTTATGAGGGTTCTATGTATTATTCGTCCATATAGTGGTTTCTTGTTTCTGTCATCTGCCTCGACATCTTCGAAGGGTCTCCTTGTCTTCACTGTGTATCGACCGCTATTCTGTGTTGTAGGTTCTTGGTTTCTCTAGCCCGTTGGTTAACTGCGGCTCTTCTCGTCCATCTTTGAGGTAATCTGCATCACTGTCCGTAGTACGGAGTTGACTACTTCTCGTGTTCCTAACACTACTTGTCTACATGCATGGGGTACCATACTGATACATTACTACTTACCTGACTAACCTACAAATAAGTCTGTCAGGCCCACATGCTCCTATTGGAGTGCGGTCGTCCCATGTCTTGTTTAGTAAACTAGTAGCGTCCGTCACACGACTATTGTGAAGTATTCTATTGTCAATCTCCCTTTTGATGGTTGTCCTTGATGTAGTTCGATGTTGATTGGTCCGCAATGTTGGAACATTATTTTTGGTGGTAAGGTGGTTGGAACATTATTTTTGTTCCCTGGACTCATGTCCTTAGTAACATATTAGTGGTAGCACTTGGTTGCTAACCAGTTAAACGTTGATTCGTCTGTATGGTTGTAATCGGTTTACGTAATATTGGTGCTGAGGTAGCAATGTCAGTTCTCTCATCTCGATCTCCGTGAATACATACATAATTATTTCCTCCAGGTTTAATCATTATCATATCTTACCTATGCTTCTCGATACGGCGTAGGGTAAGTTCTCATACTTGGGTATTTATATGCGTTCCCTCGCCCGTTGAATTGGGTGTATTGTAGATTGTATGATTGCTTGAGCAATTTGGCTCTTCACTTTCCAACCATTCTCATTGATGGTACTGCATCCTCAAAGGGTATGCCACTTCTCATAAGATTAGGTTTGTCCATTAGGACTAAACATTTATCACTATTAGTGATTAGCATTACATGCTGGTATATACTCCTGGTGTTCAGCTAGTAAGTAATGTCTTTGTTGTTACTTATTGTTTAGTGCTAGTTATTTGTAACTGCAGTTATTTATATTTCAGGTGCGCGGTATGGCGCCTGTTAGTCATTCCTCATTGTTATTCACATTGCTTACGGTATGTACCATAGCTCCATTGCTTCATTATATTAACTTAGACATTGTTATGTTAGTAATATACCTGGAAAGGTAATTGGAGTCGGTGTTCCCGGTCTCCTGAGCTTATGCCCCTTATTTGTACATTAGGTACTTGCTTATTTACGCTATTTTAGCGTTTGGTTTGTGTTTTTCTGTAATATCGATTTAGGTGGTTATCATTGATTCAATTTACACATTCATTCATCACTGACAGTCGTCACAGTAGTAAACGACATGTCTTTAACATATATTGCTACTTATCATTTTCTTTACATGGCGGGACGCCCATGGCGGTAGCCCTTCTTCTACTTAGAACTTGTTTGATAATCAGTATGATTCTGACAATACATATAAACTTAATCTTGATGTTGATTAGTTGTAATTGTACATAACAGTATGTGGCACTCCTTGGTGAAGTTAGTGCTCAGAGGTGGTAATTATTCATGTGTTTAGTGTTGATTCACGTTCATTGTTGCGAAGGTATTGGTAATGGCCGTATTACGGTAGAATTGTTCTTTTCACTCTTGGTCCATCAGTGGGCTGATACGCTTTACTAATTCTCTTGTGTTCATCACGTATTGGCGTATGCATGAATATAGTTAGTAAACTATAAGTTACATTTATTATAAAGTTAAAATGTTATAACATATAATATGTATAACATTTTATTAAGTATTGGCAATATTGTAATAATGGAAAAATATCAGGAGTTGATGGAAATAAGAATTTTGATGTACGTGCCTTCAGGCAATAATATAGTTTTCATTGAAAGTATGGGTTATAATATTTAATGAGAAAATTGAATTTATGAACTATTATCAATATATATCCTGAAATGTTACAAAATATTAAAACGAAGTTCTTAATATATATTGCATAATATAATGCATCAAATCAAATAATCATCGTACATTAAGATGATGATGAAAAATGTGACATAAGATATAAGAAAATAAATCACGAGATATAAATGTAAGTGGATAAATATAATTACTGCGCATACGATATAGTTGGAAGCTGTATGGCAGCGATCGTTATACGATCGTATTCTCTTCATAGTTTTATTTGTATGATTTAATATATATACAATGTAACTGTTAATCGCAAGTTTCTTTTGCTAGTTGTTTGTAACTAGGATACTGCAGATTTGTTTATCCTTACTATAATTAATGTTGGCAACTTGTGAAGAGTTTCAGGAGTCATACGACTCTGGTGTGATCAGCACCAGTGTTGCACTATCCTTTCACCCCAATTTGTGGTTGGTTTTCCCTTGATCCCCAGGAATTAGGTTTCACTGTCCACTTCCAATTCAGCCATTTAATGGTTTGTTAATTAAATTATGTTATCTTGGCTCTCAGCCTGTGTCATTTGACTCGTCTTGCTTAATAGTTATAATTGTAATGGGCTGGTGTGCCATTTTCATTGCGTTATTCATACTCGTCGGGTCCTTCAGAGGTTGTAGGCCTCGTATCTTAGAGGTTTATTGTAACAATTGTAGTTATGTAGTTTATACTAGAGGTGTACAATTGTTTGGTGATTATTGGCAGCCATGGTGTCGTACCATAGGTCTACGCAGTCTACAGTATTCGTTTGTACGATATTAGCAGTGGTAACTGCAGTAGTAATTATTTGCAGCACTTGCAGTAGCAAGTGCGCGGGGTAGACGAAATTACTGGTACATTGTTTAATTCAGCGCTTGCAGTGGCAAGCGCGCCATGCAAGTAGAGTAGTCGGTTTCCGACTTGTTTGTCTCACTGCTGCATTGGTTGTTTAAGTGTTGTTAGAAAGGTTGTTCATGAATAAGAAGATATTTGGATTTGGGAAATTTTCCTAACCACATTGTCATTAGAATAATCAAGTCCTCCATCACATTAGATTTATAATAGCGTAAACGTTTGAACTTTGTCTCCCTACAGGTACCGCCGCGACAGGGTTCTAGTGTCACTGTATGGTGTGCACACAAGTTTAGGATTGAAGTTTGTACATAACAGGACGGTACTCTCACAAGGTTCCTTCACGTTCTCAAGATAATTTCTTTTTACAGTTTGGTGGTTACAGGTTCCATTATGGGCGACGGTCTCGTCTCGCGGAGTTCATGGTGCTCCCGGTCCGCTTGCCCTGATGTCCTTGGGTGACCCTTTCCACGACGTTATAGTAGTAGTGACGCTCGCCTCTGGCAGTGCCTATTGATACGGCGCTTGGTCGTCAATGGGGGTATGACATTGAGGTTGTATTAATGTTACAGGGGCAGGAATTATTCATTCGCTGCGAGAGTGTTTAGACAATCTGTTGGGCTTGGTAGCCCTTTTCCCTATATTCGGGGATTTTATTTCTTAGTTGTATTATACTTATTGGGTTGTGGCGGGAGGGGTACTGTCGGCGGTAGTTCGTACTGGACTTCCACATGAAGGTGGACTGTCGCCAATGTACTCATGACGTTTGTGTCTCCTCCTGGCTGAGCTCAGCTGGACCTTAACAGGGGTAATATTCCCAGGCCTTTATGCCCTTGGTCAGCTTCCTGGCTCACACCACCACTAGATGTCGGTATTACCGTTCGTCTTCTCAATAACGCACCATAATACAATCAACTCATTTATGTGCCCCATGGGCTAACACTTGCAGGCCAAAGGCTCTGCCAACACATAATTTCATTAAGACACAGACATCTCGTACCTCACAAACGTTTCCCAAGTTTCCCAAATCCTAAGCTCACTGTCTTAACCTAGTATCTCGTCATCAGAGCGGTACTCCGCTCTGATACCACTTTTGTAATACCCCTCATAACAAATACGTAATAGTCTCTCACGTGAACAGGAATTAAAGGCGACTCACAGCGGAAGGAATTACAGTAATAGAACTCACATGGGTGTTACTTGCCACCACTCGCCCATACGAGTGATGTAGCAGTACAACATCTTAACAAAATTAAACATAAAAATACAATCCGCGGTGACAACGAGATACCACCTACATGTCTATCTAAGTATCAAAAGCACAACTACTGTGAGCATCTAAACATAATCCAAATCTTACAACCCCTTTCCAGTGGAATCATTTAATACATAACGAGGTATGAACGGTAAATCCAAGATCAACAACGTCCTAACTACCCAGCCCCGCACTTCGGCTTCGACGTGTTCAGCAACCTGCACAATAAGTGTAGTCTCAGCGATAGACGCTGAGTATGCCGGATCTGGACCCTATTGGTCACTTATCATTTTTAACCGTCTTGATATTAGATTGGTTTCATGCTTTACCATTTTACAGATATAATAATTACTGTAACAACATGCATGATTATATAATCATTCATCCAATCCAAGCATCATATATGGATATACACATTACTGTCAACAATACAATGGCATTGAGAACTCATTCATTGTATGTTAACATCATCACATAGTACATCACACGGTCCTCTGGGCCTTCACATATCGTTTGTTTAGGTTAGCACAGTCGGGCGTTAGTTAGGATAACCCGAAATATACTCACTTTGGACAGTAGTCCCACGTACACACAAAGGCTCACTGCCCTGATCATCCGAAGACTCTGGGACTTATTCACTTTGCCTTTGTAAAGGCGTCCATTTAGGTGGCCAAGGGCCTGGTGCCAACGGTAGCACACTCCGCCTGACGATCTATCTAGGCTCGATCAGGATTAACTAGGGAAACCCGATACGGGATATCCCAAGAGATCTCTACGCGCGACCAGCAGCCAGTGACTGTCTGGATTAAGGTACATCATCACATTCATTCACACTCCACTGTTAGCTTTGTTAGTTAGATAGTCAGTTACAGTTTTAGTTATGGAGTACATCACTTAATTTGTTGGCTGCCCTATGGGTCTTACACATGCCTAGAATTATTCTAGGTAACATTCACGTTCGAGTCAAAGCTCTAGAGACCGACAATGTCGTGTCCCGTTCCTAAGTATTTTACTTAGGTTATAACTACATACTTGTAATACTTAGCGTATTAGTTCAAGCAGTGGTCACAATCACACATTTTCGCATATGTAGTTTATAAGTCGATCTATATCGACGGAGTATTAGTCCCGTAGGACTTCGTGCATAAATAAATAATGCAGTGAACATAACTACACATCACACACATAAATCACATACATACATACATTCAGACAAGTTATTTATCAAACAAATCCGAGCCCGAGGAATTCCCCAGGACAACCCGGATCAAATCCCTTTACATACCGTACACCGTGGACTAAGGAGGCGCAGTGTGGACTTCTAAGCTCCTCGAGCGCGCACGTCCGACAGGCGGTCTAACAATACGAAGAATACTAAATGTCAATCCACATGACAATACGATTCGATATTTCCGAATAACGCCTGTAACCCCGGTTTTACACTCCCGGACCATCAACTGTTAAATGTTAAGGTATCGTTATCCTTAAAACTCTTTACTCGTAGTAAACATTAATATACGGTTTACGAGGACGTCAGTTTTTATTCGAACGTCGTGGCTAACATTTTTAAACGTAGGAATTATATTTCCTATCCCATAGTATTTTATAAACGTTACGTCTGATACAAAATTGTTCGTTCTCGTATCATTACTTCAACTGTTACATCACATTCATGGGTATTGTTATAACCTTTAGTTGCATGTATGGTTACATTTTATAACCTATGGTTGTTTGCATCCCATGCAACGTTAGTTTATATTACATAGCATATGACTATTCTCTAACGTACCTTATATTATACAACTTCCCAATTATGTGACAAATTGTATTTGTTTAAAACCTTGTGACTTCATAGTATATATTTATACTTATAAATTGACATTGATTATTTACCATTATATGGTCTGTAAACCATATTATATATGCATGTCACTTGTGCCAATATACATATGTGTATATATATACACTTTGTTTCCTTAAAGAAATAAGAACTTTCTATTATGCACATATTATTCCTTTTACAAGGTTTATTTAAACCATCCCAAATCATACATTGACCATAGTCTATATGTCATTGTGTACTATACTTTATATCTTCATTCTTACTGTAAAATGTACATATGAATGTGGTAGTAAGGTAGTTTTAATAACTATACTTCTGGCCACTCGATACTTTTTTTTTTGTGTTACATTGATATCATGATACCACATAGTGTGGTGATTTTACATGTCATTTAACTTTACAACATATAGTTGGCAATTACATATATATACCGAAAATAATGTATACACCTAATACACTTATAATTCTTTATTCCCTTAATTTTTCATTAGTCACAATAACCCCACACTTTATTATTATTACGATTTCACCACAATTTTTATAACATACTTAACTCGCCATATATTATAGCATTTGAATTATATAGTAGGTATACTATATAGTTTCAATATTCCCGAAGAATACAAACAAACCCCTTAGGTTCTGTTTTTATTGGTTTTAACCCTTAACTTCCCCTATTTATGCTTTTACTACAAATCTTATAATATTTTTACATATTCCATGTTACATCACTTCAAACATTATATTATTTATAACATATAGTTTTTATATGTTATTTCTTAATATTACCGAACAGCCCATAGCTGTTTGGTATATTCCTTTTCTTATTTACATTTTGACCCAAATTTATATCATATACTTTCATATGTCACAAAAATCATATATCATACACTTTTATCAATATACCCTTTTATATAACTCCCAAAAATTCCCAAATTTCATACTTAGGATATAAATCACTATATTAACCAAACTACACCTCTACTTTTCAGTATTTACGGTTTATACCCCATAAGTTTTATAAATTCAACATTCCACTTATAATGTTAACATAAGTTCATAAATTAATTATTTATGTTATAAATTTTTGGTCAATGCTTTTTATTTTGGTCAATGTTGACCCAATACCCACTGGTTTGACCATAGGTTCAAGTATTTGCGGTTTGACCACATTTCCTCAAAAGATTACAATTTGACCCCCATAATTTTATAACACTTAATAAAATTCATAAGATAATTCTTTTAACATATAGTTCTCGGTTTTATTTATTTCCATCCTCAAAAATTTATTTAATTTGCAAATCAAATTCCACACACTTACGGTAACATCATTTTGTTCTAAATTCATTTTAAATTCATTTTTAAATTAGTATAGCAATTAAATTATTTGGCCTTAAATGCTTGGCCATATTGCAATAATTAACATAGAATATAATTACACATAAATGTCATAAAAACTATATTGTTTACGGTTAAATATATAGTTTTTCTTTGATGTTTCCTAAAATCATTTAATTATTTCCCATGACATTATATGTCATCTAAACCTTGTTTTATCAACTAAAAATGTTAATAAACATTATAATACATAGTTTAGTCATTTAAGACCATGTTTGGTCTCGGTTTTCATCATCCCTATTCTAATGTTTTTATTAATCATGTATTTGACCCATAATAAATTTCCTTGACCTTATAGGTCTTTAGTACACCCACTAATCAACCCAAAATGTTATTACACATTTTTAATACTTAATTAAATCATTTTATTTCCATAACACTCCACGGCTGATGTTTTCATGAGATGAAAATTCATAAAGCATGTCATAACTTAAGGTAAGTATTTTCTTACCTAGTTTGTGACTTTTCCATAGGATTAGTTTAGCCGAACTCCACCTCTTGCTCTCGGCTGAGTTCATGAAACTTTTAGATCAGTTTCCAACATGGACTAACACATTAGCTTAGTACATATACTTCTTTAGGAGTTACATACTCACATTAGTTTGTTTGTTCTTGTGTCGATTCGCACACTTCTATGCAGAACATATCTTTTTTTTTTCTTCCAGGGTACTTGATAAGAAGCTGTGTAACACCCCTAATACGCACATGATACTAAATGAAATCGCAGCGGAATTAATAACTAAACAGTAACTAACGCTTCGGTGCTACAACGCCGTCAACCACCCACGTGGTTGACAAGGCAGAATAAATACAAGTGTACCCCGAGCATAAAACTAAACCATAAATACATCATATACAATACCGAGTGTTTACCTATTTATCACTGTATCACAACACTGTTAACTGCCACAACCAAATGTATAACACGCCACGGGAGCACAGGCGCATCCCGGGCCAACATCCAAAAGTATACAAAAGTAAACCTGCATCCTAGGATCTAAAGCCACTCCGCTTCTTCGATCCTCATCCTGCAGCATAAGAAATATGGATCCCCCGAGGGGGTCAGCAACCCTTGGCTGGTATGGCTAACGCGCAGCCCATCGACTACCGGATACGCGCAACTAATTGTCACGATAACATGGCATTCATTTATATACATAACATAACATGTGGCATAGCAACAATAGTGCACAGCACAACAACACATACACAGTGGATCTTTGTTCCACAATAACAAACCACAAGGGTCAAATAACAAGAGCCTAGAGAGTGATTCACTCTCATGTTAAGCTCGTTAAACACACTCATTACCGTTCTGTTAGACGAACGAGTAACTTAAGTCACAGATGGTTCGGATTTAGTGACCCGAACACACCACACAAACCATTCCCACTAAACCGATCATAAGTCAGAATAGGTAAGCTTTGGAAGAAGCTAGCGGGAGATCGAACGCCAAATTAAGGAGAACAATCTTAACAACATAAGTCGAATCTGATTCAGATATCTACTCTTAACTTACATGCATGACCGGACAACCGGATTCCTCACTTCCCAGTTAACATTTAACACTTGTTAGAAGTTCATAGTGGAACTTAACAACCACCAATACCAATAGGTGGTAAGTCATGTTAGACACACACAAGGGAAATGAGTCACAACATCACATCACAATAATATGAACAACTGTAAACTCATTACATGTTTAAATCTTATAACGTCATAAACACACAGAAAAACATACAACACACAAGCCGGTGTAAACCGGTAGCAACAGACTGCAAGAAAACCATACCTTGGTCCTTGCCTCGTTTGGTTTCCTCCGTAGGTCACTCCTATACATAATTAATAACGTCGGTTAATTATTTATTTAACTTCAAACTTACTAAGTATTTAACATGATTGTATGACATGTTTTAATGTCTATCTTACCCTAGGTTACCTTCATTATACACCTAGGGTTAACTACATAGGTCACATTCTTTTCTGTTTTTTTTTTTACAAGTTTAGGTCCGACCGACCTTGCCGACCGACTTGTCCAAGTCGGTCGATTCCAGAACACATTTCCGTCAAAATTTTCTACTCCGACCGACCTTGTAAGTCGGTCCATGTTCGGTCTTTCCCGAGAGTTTCTCCCTTTGAAATTTAGCCCGACCGACTTGCCAAGTCCGGTCCTATGTCGGTCGATTCCAGTAACTCAATCCGTACACAAAATACAAGCCCGACCGACCTTGCAAGTCCGGTCCCCAAGGTCGGTCCATTCCAGAAGCCAATTCTCGCAGGGTAAACTGGGCTCGACCGACTTGCAAGTCGGTCGCAAGTTCGGTCTGCCCAGACCTTGTTTTCCTTTTTACATTCAACTCCAAACTTCACCCCATATACCTAGTACCCTAACCTCATTTGGGCACTTCAAACACCTTAAGACATCCTTAAACACTCATAAAACTCATTTCTAATTCCTTAAGCCTTTACTTATTTCCTTGTAAAATTCCTTAACACTTACAACATTTTACTAGGTTTCTAAATGGTGTTTCTCACCTATGATAACTACTATCCCAAAATGCTTTCTCCTCATCTTAACATCATCTCCCAAGCATCATTCTCACAACTAACTCCTTATGTCATCTTGAAATTCTTTTCCAAGTTTACACTTTCTCCTTATTTACCAAAGTTTGCCTAAGTCTTTACCTAAGTCCAAAATGACTTTGGTACATACTAAAACCTCAAGCTCATGCCTAAGTCCTTGTTACATCCCAAATCACCTTAATGCATGTTTCTTACCAAGAACAACACTTAACCATCTAAACACCTCTTAACTTATCAAACTCATTTTAACTCTTAGAACTTCTCATTTTACCTAAATTTCGACATAGGTTCTCCTAGAACATTACTAAACCAAAACACATTGTTTTTACCAACAAACAACCAAGAACACTAAAAATCCATCAAGCACTTATTATACACAAACTCCACTCACAAAGCACTACATCACAATATAGTGCATAATTTAAATTGCATGGCACTTAGGCCCTTAAATGACATGGCTCTTAGGCCCTTAAGATGCATAAATCATAAACACTGAATTTCCACAATATATTTGCCTTTAACCTGCAAATACACTCAACAACACATATGCCTTTTACTAAGCTCTTGAGAACACTTTACTAAGTCATTCACCATTTGCTCTTTAGGTAGTTTTAACAAGCATTATAAGCTCATTTCTCCTAAGGCATTAAACAACATTAGGTTAGTAGATTTACCTCTTTTCCAAACAACTTCTTTCTTGTTTCCTTTAAAAACCGGTAGATTTTGATTCTTTGACAAGTTCTAAACAATATACAAACATTATAATGAGTATTCAAGCTATAAGCTCCATCTCATTGTAAACCCTAATTTTACATTGTTTCAAAAACATTAATGTAGTTGTTTTACCTTGCTCTTTGAAGAGAGTTTGAATATCTAGCAAGAGAGGACTCCACCTAGTCCATGAAGAGTTGGAATGAAGCTAGAACAAGGTCACACAAAGAGCTCCTTCAATATGTATTTTCGGTTACCACAAAAACATGAAGGAAATGAAGTTTTTATTTGAGATTCCTTACCTAGAAGCAAAGGAGTAACAATATGTAAAAATACAAGCTCAAGCTCCTTCAATGGAGGAACTCCATGGCACCGAAATGGTGGTCTTGGAATTTTAAGAAGATAGAAATGAAGAGCTTGATGAGAGGAAGAGATTGGTGGTGTTTGTTTTTGATTTGGACAAGTGAGCAAGATTTTACAAGAGATCAAAGAGGAGTTTTAATGGAGGTGGTGTGGTATTACCGTGAGAGAACAGAAGAAGAAGGAAGAAGAGGTAGACCGTGAAAGAAGAAAAAATGAGAGAATGAGATAGAATTTGCTTTTGAAGATATTTATAATAAAGTAAAAAGTAGTTTATTTCTTTCTTACTTACTTAATACAATAAGAGTGGTGAGTCACCACACTTAGAAAACCGGCCCCCATTTATAATTAGGGTATTAGTCTTTTTGTCAATTTAATTACTTATACAAACATATGTTACAAAATAGCTTATAAAAATCACTATTCATGAAAACAAGGCACATAGAAGTGAAATTTTTGATTTCCCATTAATAGACATCCAAATGTGATATTATATAGTACACATATATATTTAAGAGTAATGATGGACATCTAGCCACTCAAAACTCATTTACAAGACAATTTTTCAAAAATGTGCTTTAAGACTCCTTAAAGCACATTTTGTGTTTAAACTTGTTTTCAAGCTTGGTTTTCTTTGGTAATTGGTTTAATATGTTCATTAGTGTATAATGAGGTCTTGGTAAGTTCATTAGGTCTTAACCAAGTTTATCCCAAGCTTAGAGCACATTTTGGCTCTTATTGACTTTAAAGCACATTTTGTGTTTTCTTTTGTTTAAATTTGTTTACTAATGTTTCTAAGACTCTTTTTAGTCTTAATACACCATATTTAAGTGTTTATACAATATATTAAGGTTTGGGGTATTTCAATCTACCCCCCTTAAAAGAACTTTGCCCTCAAAGTTCATACTTCCACATATCCTGAATATTAGAACACGGGAACTTATAAACAATACTTCCATACATCATTAACAACACACTTACATAACATTGGACACCAGGTCCATACAACATAACATCGGGTACATAACATTGGACGCAGGTCCATACAACATTATCCACATCATTCAGACACAACGGTCTGTAACATAACATAGACGATGTATTCAAATACACGTCGTACACACATAACCGAAACGGCTCTACCCCCCTTAAAAAGGGGTACGCCCCGTACCCTATACACATAAGGACTAAGAAGTAAACAATGACGGGTACTTCGCCTTCATCTTATCTTCCAGCTCCCAAGTGGCCTCCTCAACGTCCTGGTTAGACCAAAGAACTTTCACCAGTCTCACGGACTTATGGCGAGTGTCTCGAGTCTTAGCATCCAGAATCCGTACCGGAGTCTCCACTGATCGCATGGTCGGCTCTAAGGTTAGCCTTTCAGGCTGAAGCACATGAGACGGATGAGACATATACTTCTTCAACTGGGACACATGAAATACATCATGTACCTTGCCCAGCTCGGCGGGTAGGTCTAGTCTATAGGCTACCGGGCCGATCCGCTCCGTCACAACATAAGGCCCCACATATTTGGGCTCAACTTGCCCTTCTGGCCAAAACGAAATACTCCCTTCATGGGGGATACTCTCAAAAATACCTGATCGCCCACGGCGAACTCCAGGTCACGTCTGCGCACATCTGCGTACGACTTCTGTCTATCCTGAGCTGCCTTCATGTTAGCCCGGATCTGGCGAACTTCTGCCTGACTTGTTCAAGATACTCTGGTCCTATAATGACCGTCTCACTCGACTCATCCCAGCATAATGGCGTGCGGCATGGTCTACCGTACAAGGCCTGGAAGGGAGACATCTTGATCGAAGCATGATAACTGTTGTTGTAACTAAACTCGATCAGATGTAACTTATCAATCCAGCTGGTCTGAAAGTCAAGTGCACAAGCACGTAGCATATCCTCAAGTGTCTGAATGGTGCGCTCACTCTGACCATCGGTCTGTGGGTGAAACGCTGTACTCAATTTCAGTTCAGTACCCAATGCCTCTCGTGTAGACTTCCAATATCTGGATAAGAATCTGGTATCTCTGTCAGATACAATCGTTTTCGGTACACCATGATGTCTTACAATTTCTTATCAAAGAGTTCTGCCAATCTTGCCACTTTCCAAGTGTCCTTCATCGGAATGAATCGGGCCACTTGGTCAGTCGGTCAACTACAACCCATATCATATTCAGACCTCCCCTTGTAGGCGGAAGCCCTACTACAAAGTCCATGGAGATATCATGGAACTTCCACTCAGGCACTGGCATTGGCTGTACCATACCACCAGGCCGTCGGTGCTCAAACTTGACCTTCTGGCAAGTGAGACACCTCAACACATAATCACTTACATCTTTCTTCATTCCAGTCCACCAAAAATACCTTTTCATACTCTTATACATCTTTGAAGCTCCGGGGTGAATCGAAGTAGTAGAACAATGGGATTCACTCAATATGCGCTCCTTCAACTCAGCGCTACTCCTAGGTATACACAATCGGCCATTCAGCCTAATCAGGTCATCATCGTGGAGTCTGAAGTCGTACTTCTGACCCTCGAATGTGCCGTCAATAAGCTTCTGCCGGATCTCCAGCATATACTGATCCGTCATCTGAGCACTCCGCACCTCTTCAACCAAGCCAGTATGAGAGACTAGCGAATGGAGAGAGTGTGCTCGGCGACTCAGTGCGTCAGCTACCACATTTGCCTTACCCTCTTTATTGCAGATTAATATCGTAGTCATTCAGAAATTCAACCCACCTTCTTTGCCTCATGTTCAACTCTTTCTGAGTGAACAAGTACTTTAAGCTTTTGTGGTCAGAATAAATCGTCACACTTACCCCATACAAATAATGTCGCCATATCTTCAATGCGAAGACAATGGCACCCAATTCTAAGTCGTGGGTAGGGTAGTTCTCCTCATGCTTCTTCAGCTGACGGGAGGCGTATGCTACGACCTTCCCGTGCTGCATCAATACACAACCCATACCTCTGCCTGATGCGTCGCAGTAGACCTCAAAACCATCTGGACCGTCTGGTATAGTCAGGACTGGTGCAGATGTCAGAGCATCCTTGAGACTCGCGAAAGAACTCTCACAGTCGACTGTCCACTCGAATGGTGCATCCTTCTTCATTAAGGAAGTCATCGGCTTCGAGACACTGGAGAAGTCCTTCACAAACCTCCTATAATAACCTGCCAGACCGAGGAAGCTCCTGATATCAGTGACTGTCTTCGGCCTAGGCCAGGTGCGCACAGCATCAATCTTTGCCGGATCAACAGCGATCCCGGCCTCAGAAATCACATGTCCAAGAAGGATACTTGGTTCAACCAAAATTCACATTTCGAAAACTTTGCATACAACTGATTCCTCCTCAATGTTTGTAACACATTTCTCAGGTGGCTTTCGTGCTCACCTCTTGATTTAGAATACACAAGAATATCATCGATGAAGACTACCACTGATTTGTCCAACTGATCTTGGAACAAACGGTTCATTAAGTCCATGAACTTTGCTGGTGCATTCGATAAGCCAAACGGCATAACTGTGAACTCATAATGCCCATACCTCGTTCTGAAAGCTGTCTTTTCGATATCACTATCACGGATGGCAATCTGATGGTATCCGGAACGTAAGTCTATCTTGGAGAATACTGATGCCCCCTCAGCTGATCAAATAGATCGTCGATGCGTGGTAAAGGGTAACGGTTCTTCACCGTAACAGCATTCAGCTCCCGATAATCAATACACAGGCGGAGGCTACCGTCCTTCTTCTTCACGAAGAGGACCGGCGCTCCCCATGGTGAAACACTAGGGCGGATAAAGCCCTTGTCGAGTAGGTCTCTCAGCTGCTCCTTGAGCTCTGTCATCTCTGCTGGAGCCATACGATAAGGTGCTTTCGCAATGGGTCCAGTACCCGGAACTAAGTCGATCTCAAACTCAACCTCTCGTGCTGGCGGCATGCCCGGCAGTTCCTTAGGAAATACATCAGGAAACTCCGACACTACCGGCACATCTGGGCTAAACTCAGGGTCTCTCTCTATGTCCTGGACATAGCAGAGGTATACATCACTCCCTCGTCGTAACTCACGATACATGGCCATGGCGGTGATGATCTGAGTCGAAGGCTCCCTGGGCCTCTGGCGGTATGATATGGTAACCCCAGATGGACTCCGAAGAAGCAGTCGATGCTCGGCACAGGATTCTGCCCTTGTACCGCTCCAACCAGTTCATCCCGACAATCACATCAAATCCAAGTCCGTCGAACTCTATCAGGTCGATCGGGAACTCTTCACCTCTGATTCTTACAATGACATCTCGGTGGTAGCGGGTACACCTGATCCGCTCTTTCGATGGGAGAGTGACCAAGAAGTCTGGCATCTCCTCTCCATCTAACCCCAGCCTCTTCGCAAAAGATAGCGAAACAAATGTGTGTGAGGCTCCAGAGTCGAACAAGATCGATGCATCCACGCCATTCACTGGAAAGGTACCGGTGAGGATTGTGCCGCTCTTGCCGGCTTCTGCCTCATTGCAGACACTCAGTGTACCTCCCGTTCCGAGTGCACAGCCTAATTCATTGGCAAACTAATAAGTACTGGGTAACAACACGGTTGATATACTTCAATAACTCCACTTTATTCATTAACACTTCCTCTTTACAACATTGTTGGTTTACATGGTTGATATAACTTAACACATACATAACTCCCTTAACATATACTGGCTTAACACATTACAAAAGTATACAAGGCTTTAGAATTGTCTGAAGGTCAAATTCAAACGTCCGGGTTTCATGTGTGTGGCATTGATCACTGCCGACGGTGCGGTATTCAGTTTGATCTTCCTGATGCCATGATATAGCATCCTTGACTGCCCACCCATGATTAACACATCTCCTGACTTTAGTATTAACTTCCTTGCGAGATCAGCACGCTTCTGCTCGCCATACACAAATACTGCGGTATCACCAATGGACCAAGACACCACGGGTACTCCCTTACTTAGAGACTCGGGTGACTCGTCCTTATCTTGGTGTAAACCTAACCGTCCACCTTTCTGGTAGAAGTTCACAATACACAAATCTGCTTCCACATTGGAATTGAATCCGTTTCAACTTGTTGAGCAATTCCCACGGCGTGATTAACGACCGCACGGAACTCCTCAGGTATACTTGGTACTGTTGCTCCATCTTCAGCTCGCACTTCTTGATATGACTTGGTGTAAGGGTTCCAGTCCTTACCCATGCACATCATCTTCAATTGCATTCTTGATCCGTTCGGATATTCAGGTGTGTAGAAACCTCCAGGTTTAGCTCCAAGTTCGTCGCATCGTCTGATGACATGGATTTGTGCTTCCGGTGTCAGGTATCCATTTAAAGTATCATACCTGGCTGGATAACCTGACATTGCTCCATTGGAAAGTCGGTGATGTTGATGGTGGTTTCTTCAGGGTTTGGTGTGGGTGGGATTGGATAACATATATTGAAGGTTCCTTTAAGTTTAGAATTATCTAATTAGGTGTCTTTCACACTATACTTTAACTCCTTACTCACATGATAATACACTTGACTCACTAATACACATAAGCATGAAATGCGGTATGCAATCACTTATTACATTCAACAGTTTAGGCGGTACCTGGTCTAGAAGAGGGCCCTGGCGCCTCAGACCGGTCCACCACATTCAGGGTGGCCTTGCTAGGTCCCGACCCCTTCCCCTTCTGGGAATCAGTGTGCCTCTGATCAGTGGGTGGCTGGTTAGCCGTCTTCGGGCCATCAATAGCTGCTGTGGCCTTACCCTTCCACTGCCCCTTGGGCTTGTTGACTCTGCTGTTGGGGTTCCGGTAACACTCGTGGTCACGGTGACCCCACTTCTCGCAGTATCGACACTGCACCTCATTTCCCTTGCAGTCCTTGCCGGGGTGGTCTCCATTGCACCACTTACAGTAATAGTGGCGCTCCGGTCCAGAGCCCGTGCTAGCTGCTAACACAGTACACACTCAGTACTTGTCTCACAACTTATCAACATACATCACTTATCACACAAGATTAAATTACCCTTAGGTGGGTAAGAGCGTAGGGGCTTCGCCGCATAAGCATATGTGAGCTTCAGTGGCTCCTCAGCTGTGGTGGTTTGGGCTTGGCCCTTGTCACCCTGGTGCTGACTCTTCTGGGGCTGGGGATAAGGTTTCTTCTTCTTCTTTCCTCCCCCGTACCCCTGCGACTCTGGCCCTCGCTCGTGGCCTTGCGCTTGTGCGCATTCTCCTCGTCCCTCAGACGGACGGTGATCTCCACCTTAGCAGCGGCATGATAGCACTCCTGAATTTAGGATGGTCAGTCATGCCCCGCAATACATACTCACAAACTCACATTAATACTCACTTGTAGACTACACATATTCACATCACTCTTTATTTAAATTACCTGCAAGGTAGTATACTCAGCTGGCCCCATCCCATAGCGAAGACGGTGGCTGAGACCGTTAGAAACGGTTTACCAGCACCCGGTTCGAGTATCCCAGGTCCGGTAACAGGTGGACAAGGCCGGTGAAGGCAGTGTAATACTCATCAACCGACACCTTGTCCCCCTGCCTCAGACTATCCAGCTCAAGGCGCTTGGCCTCTTGAACGTGCACAGGGTAGTATTTGGCTCGCAGCAGAGCCGTGTACTCCCTCCATCCAAACTGAGGATCCGCCATCCGGTCCTCTCTCACAAGCTTCCACCAGTTTTGTGCCGAACCCTTCAGGTAGTAAGCGGCAAGACGGACCTTAGCCTCTGCGGTACAGCCAAGGTCTCGTAGGCGGTCTCCAACTCGGAGATGTACGCCTCCAGCTTACGTGGGTCGGTCTCCCCATGAAATGAAGGGGGTCTCAAGTCTGCCAATGCCTTGACCCAGTTGGTCTCTCGTGGCGGTGGCGGTGGTGGTTGAACTCCGGGCATCTGCCCCTGCTGTATCGCAGCCACAAGCTGGGGTACCATCTGGGCTACAGCGGCTGCTACAGCCTCAGCCATAACCTGGCCGTAGTATTCTCGCCCTGGTCACCCACATTACCGTACCACTTCCGCGGCCTCTACCGCGGTCTACCTGCCATCTGTATTCACATGAATATTCATTAGCAATATGCTTGCACACTTATCGGTCCAACGGTTGTAACGCTTCCCGACAATAAGGTATCTCCACACTTAGTTAGTGGTTAACCTTTCCATAATGTTCACTGAAGTAACTGTAGTTAGGTTTCCTAACTCGGTATATTCCTAAGCTCGGTATTCTAGTCATCAGAGCGATACTTCGCTCTGATACCACTTTTTGTAACACCCCTAATACGCACATGATACTAAATGAAATCGCAGCGGAATTAAATAACTAAACAGTAACTAACGCTTCGGTGCTACAACGCCGTCAACCACCCACGTGGTTGACAAGGCAGAATAAATACAAGTGTACCGGTCTGATGATCAGACTCCCGAGCATAAAACTAAACCATAAATACATCATATACAATACCGAGTGTTTACATATTTCACTGTATAACACTGTAACTGCACAACCAAATGTATAAACGCCACGGAGCACAGGCGCATCCCGGGCCAACATCCAAAAGTATACAAAAGTAAACCTGCATCCTAGGATCTAAAGCCACTCCGCTTCTTCGATCCTCATCCTGCAGTATAAGAAATATGGATCCCCCGAGGGGGTCAGCAACCCTTGGCTGGTATGGCTAACGCGCAGCCCATCGGCTACCGGGATACGCGCAACTAATTGTCATGATAACATGGCATTCATTTATACATAACATAACATAACATGTGGCATAGCATCAATAGTGCACAGCACAACAACACATACACAGTGGATCTTCGTTCCACAATAACAAACCACAAGGGTCAAATAACACAAGAGCCTAGAGAGTGATTCACTCTCATGTTAAGCTCGTTAAACACACTCATTACCGTTCTGTTAGACGAACGAGTAACTTAAGTCACAGATGGTTCGGATTTAGTGACCCGAACACACCACACAAACACAGTTCCCACTAAACCGATCATAAGTCAGAATAGGTAAGCTTTGGAAGAAGCTAGCGGGAGATCGAACGCCAAATTAAGGAGAACAATCTTAACAACATAAGAGTCGAATCTGATTCAGATATCTACTCTTAACTTACATGCATGACCGGACAACCGGATTCCTCACTTCCCAGTTAACACTTGTTAGAAGTTCATAGTGGAACTTAACAACCAACACACAATAGGTGATAAGTCATGTTAGACACACACAAGGGAAATGAGTCACAACATACATCACAATAATATGAACAACTGTAAACTCATTACATGTTTAAGTCTTATAACGTCATAAACACACAGAAAAACATACAACACACACCGGTGTAAACCGGTAGGCAACAGACTGCAAGAAAACCATACCTTGGTCCTTGCCTCGTTTGGTTTCCTCCGTAGGTCACTCCTATACATAATTAATAACGTCGGTTAATTATTTATTTAACTTCAAACTTACTAAGTATTTAACATGATTGTATGACATGTTTTAATGTCTATCTTACCCTAGGTTACCTTCATTATACACTCTAGGGTTAACTACATAGGTCACATTCTTTTCTGTGTTTTTTTTTTTACAAGTTTAGGTCCGACCGACCTTACCGACCGAACTTACCCAAGTTCGGTCGATTCCAGAACACATTTCCGTCAAAAGTTTCTACTCCGACCGAACCTACCAAGTTCGGTCCTATGTTCGGTCTTTTCCCGAGAGTTTCTCCCCTTTGTAAATTTAGCCCGACCGAACTTACCAAGTCCGGTCCTATGTTCGGTCGGTTCCAGTAACTCAATCCGTACACAAAATACAAGCCCGACCGACCTTGCAAGTCCGGTCCCCAAGGTCGGTCTTTTCCAGAAGCCAATTCTCGCAGGGTAAACTGGGCTCGACCGACCTTGCAAGTTCGGTCGCAAGTTCGGTCTGGCCCAGACCCTTGTTTTCCTTTTTACATTCAACTCCAAACTTCACCCCATATACCCTAGTGCACCCTAACCTCATTTAGGCACTTCAAATACACCTTAAGACATCCTTAAACACTCATAAAACTCATCTTCTAATTCCTTAAGCCTTTACTTATTTCCTTGTAAAATTCCTTAACACTTACAACATTTTATACTAGGTTTCTAAATGGTGTTTCTCACCTATGATAACTACTATCCCAAAATGCTTTCTCCTCATCTTAACATCATCTCTTAAGCATTATTTCTCACAACTAACTCCTTATGTCATTCTTGAAGTTCTTTTCCAAGTTTACACTTTCTCCTTATTTACCAAAGTTTGCCTAAGTCTTTACCTAAGTCCAAAATGACTTTGGTACATACTAAAACCTCAAGCTCATGCCTAAGTCCTTGTGACATCCCAAATCACCTTAATGCATGTTTCTTACCCAAGAACAACACTTAACCAATCTAAACACCTCTTAACTTATCAAACTCATTTTAACCCTTAGAACTTCCCATTTGTTACCTAAATTTCGACATAGGTTCTCCTAGAACATTACTAAACCAAAACACATTGTTTTTACCAACAAACAACCAAGAACACTAAAAATCCATCAAGCACTTATTATACACAAACTCCACTCACAAAGCACTACATCACAATATAGTGCATAATTTAAATTGCATGGCACTTAGGCCCTTAAATGACATGGCTCTTAGGCCCTTAAGGTGCATAAATCATAAACACTGAATTTCCACAATATATTTGCCTTTAACCTGCAAATACACTCAACAACACATATGCCTTTTACTAAGCTCTTGAGAACACTTTACTAAGTCATTCACCATTTGCTCTTTAGGTAGTTTTAACAAGCATTATAAGCTCATTTCTCCTAAGGCATTAAACAACATTAGGTTAGTAGATTTACCTCTTTTCCAAACAACTTCTTTCTTGTTTTCCTTTAAAAACCGGTAGAGTATTTGATTCTTTGACAAGTTCTAAACAATATACAAACATTATGATGAGTATTCAAGCTATAAGCTCCATCTCATTGTAAACCCTAATTTTACATTGTTTCAAAAACATTAATGTAGTTGTTTTACCTTGCTCTTTGAAGAGAGTTTGAATATCTAGCAAGAGAGGACTCCACCTAGTCCATGAAGAGTTGAAATGAAGCTAGAACAAGGTCACACAAAGAGCTCCTTCAATATATATTTCCGGTTACCACAAAAACATGAAGGAAATGAAGTTTTTTTTGAGATTCCTTACCTAGACAAAGGAGAGTAACAATATGTAAAAATACAAGCTCAAGCTCCTTCAATGGAGGAACTCCATGGCACCGAAATGGTGGTCTTGGACTTTTAAGAAGATAGAAATGAAGAGCTTGATGAGAGGAAGAGATTGGTGGTGTTTGTTTTTGATTTGGACAAGTGAGCAAGATTTTACAAGAGATCAAAGAGGAGTTTTAATGGAGGTGGTGTGGTATTACCGTGAGAGAACAGCAAGAAGAAGGAAGAAGAAGGTTGAGACCGTGGGAAATGAAAGAAAGAAATGAGAGAATGAGATAGAATTTGCTTTTAAGAGATATTTGTAGTAATAAAGTAAAAAGTAAGTTTAATTAGTTTTCTTTACTTACTTATTATATCAACTAGAGAGTGGTGAGTCACCACACTTAGAAAACCGGCCCCCTATATTATAATGAGAGTATTTTAGTCTTTGTTTGTCAATTTAATTACTTATACAAACATATGTTACAAAATAGCTTATAAAAATTACTATTCATGAATACAAGGCACATAGAAGTGAAATTTTTGATTTCCCATTAATATAGACATCAAAATGTGATATTATATAGTACACATATATATTTAAGAGTAATGATGGACATCTAGCCACTCAAAACTCATTTACAAGACAATTTTTCAAAAATGTGCTTTAAGACTCCTTAAAGCACATTTTGTGTTTAAACTTGTTTTCAAGCTTGGTTTTCTTTGGTAATTGATTTAATATGTTCATTAGTATATATATATAAGGTCTTGGTAAGTTCATTAGGTCTTACCCAAGCTTATTCCAAGCTTAGAGCACATTTTGGCTCTTATTGACTTTAAAGCACATTTTGTGTTTTCTTTTGTTTAAATTTGTTTACTAATGTTTCTAAGACTCTTTTTAGTCTTAATACACCATATTTAAGTGTTTATACAATATATTAAGGTTTGGGGTATTTCAAGCTGTCTTTCGTGGCTTACTTGCGCCTGTTTTTGTGTGAGTAAAAACAATATTAACTAGTGCCTAAAACTAGTACACGCTCACGGTTATGCAAGAGGAAGGACATGGAAATCTTTTTCTTACCGAGGCTTGCTAAACCAAGTTGTTTTGGTTGGAATTTTGCTACTGCATGTCAAGACGTTTCCCTTCTGATCATGCATGGAGAAGACAAAATCTTAAGCTATGAACTGGAACAAATTAGTGGAGATAGAGAAGAAGGGATGGGGACTTTGCGTTTGGTTTTTACCTCATCTCTGATGCTGGTCACAAGGCGTTTGCGAAGGTTTCCTTTTGATGAACCACAGCGGTATTAAACGCTACTCCTCACCACACGCACTATCGGTAGAACAAGGGGAAATAGAGGAAGATCTTTCTCACCGAGAGCATGGTCACTAGAGGATGTTTGCATGGCTGTTTTGTCTGGTTTGAATGGACAGAGCAGGGCGTTATACTACATTCATGCTAGTACATGTTACCGGTAAGGACATAGAAGGAAAGAGTGGATGGAGCTCACCAAAGTGGTCAAGAAGGAAGGCTTCAAGCTGGATCCTCTCCTTCACGAAGTGCTGGGCATTGTTTCCTATGGTTTTCCCCCGTAACGAAAACAGGGACGAGCTTATTAAGATGGGAAAGAAACTGGAAGGGAGACGATAACATAGTAGGAGATGGAGTGGTGACTTTGAGTTCAGTTTTCTTACCTTAATAGGACGTTAGAAGTAGTTCTCTCCACTTCCTTGTTTCCAGTCGAAGTATCATTCTACTTCAGGCACCCAAACATCTCTCATTTGCTGGATAGAAGGGACAGTGAGTTGCTCGGGTTGTGCATGAAGAGAACAGGGAGAACGTTCATGACGAGCTGGAGTGTTCCCTCTGGTTTCTCTTGTGTAGGGTAAGCAGGGAAGGGGCTTGGTGCGGTCTTGTACAAGTTGCGAGGACTAACCGTTTCCTTCTTTTGTTTTTAGTCGTGAACCAGTATTACTTCAAGCTCCATCCGAGCTTGATTGCTGAGCAAGGTGAGAGTGATGGGTCCTTCTGTTTTCTGTACGTAAAGAAGGCAAGGACTGAGCTGGTAGAGCTGGAAAAGAAGAACGAAGAGGGAAGGAGTTCTCGTCTGTTGATGTTGTGTTTCTATGTTGCTGTACTAGGACTACCGCAAGTAGCAGCAAGCATGGACGGGTGGTGTTCCTCTCGGTTCTGGAAAACGAAGAAGAAGCTGGAGCTTCCACTGGTTGCGCCAATAGCAGCAGTCATGGAGGATGGACATTCCTCTCGGTACTGGAGTGGCATTCTAGAGAAGAGCACCGAGGTGCTTTTGTTGGAAGAAGAAAAAAAAGATTCGCATTGAAGAAGAAGGGAACTCGGTGATAATGAAATAGGTGTGGGTTTGGAAAGTTTCATATGTTCACTGTACTCATGTGCCTGCTGTCGGTCAAGTTGGGTGGTAGTAGGTAGAAGCTAGTTGCTAGTTTGGTTAATATATATCATGTACTTATCATTCTAATATCCACACCTTTATGTGTGTTTCGGTTTTGGTGATTGCAGGCGATCACGCACGCCGTAGTATCTGTAGTTCACACATTGCTTTAGAATATGCTTTTGTTGCTTTCTAATATTGCTAAAGTGAGAGTGGTATGTCACCCATGGTAACCGGCCACACACACCAGGAACAGACCATCCTCAATGCTCGGTAATGGGAGTACAAGTGGGTAGATGGCTCTGTTCAATATAATATAAACATGTACTTGTTACTTTATCAATGTAGGAATGAACTGTTGTATATATATTTGTGTTTGGTAGCGTAGGTTATTGATTCAGTATGGGATACATGCGTAACTAGGCTACTTATAATAATTCGTTGCAATTTATTACCGAAATCGAGCATAGCTCAACAGGTTAAGGCTATGGGAATGGTATGAGAGGTCTCGGGTTCGAATCCCGTCTAGATCATGTTTGCTCTTTTTTTTTTCCTTTTTTTCTTTTTTTTTTCAGCTTTATTTATGCTTATTTCTTGTACATGTTCAACCGTATTAATATGTCGCGTTGTTAGCTGTATATACATATACATAAGCGGTTATTTGTTACGTCACATTATTAATTATACCTACATATGAATACGACTGTTTTATTTGTCGTGTTTTAGCTATATGTACCTATGCAACTATATTATCGTGTCGCGTTTTTAGTTACACATACAACGTTATAATATTGTAACATTGTGTATATGTACATATATGTGTACGTGACCGTATTAATATATAACGTCGTCATATTTCGGACATGTATATGCCCGTACAGAATTTAATTATTCGTTCGCTCACAAGTCGTTACATGCTCATAATAATGTACACATTATTATTTAGGCCATAATTTAATTGGTTAATATGTCCAATTCATATTTAATTAAGTAGGGGTATTTCATCTGATGTGTAAGGAGATTGGACGGTAAGCATTGTATTAACGGTAGGGGTGTTACAAGAGTATACCCGCATTTAATGCTAATGACTACTAGTGATAAATGTTTAGTCCTTATTGACAAACATACCCTTTGTAGATGCACCACCGTCAGTGAAGATGGTTGGGAAGTGGAGAGCCAAGTTGCTCAAGCTATTATGCAATCTGCAATACATCCAATTAAACGGATGAGGGAGCAAATATGAACTATGGATGAGATATGATCATGATAAACAGAGAGAAAAGGGAATGTGTGTTGTACTCAATGAGATCAAATTAGGAGGATCAAGTTTGCTAAATATAGCACGAATTTTACTTACACCGAGCTGAATAACGGCGGCTTATGACACGAATTACCACTGATGCCACAAGGGAAATAGCACTTAGTATAAGATAACTGATAACAAAAAAAAGAGGATATCCATCAAAGGGGGATTGACAACAGAATACTTCACAATACCCGTGTGACAGACATTACCAGTTTACTAAATGAGACATGGGACGACCGCACTCCGATAGGAGCATGTGGGCCTGACAGACTTATTTATGAGTTAGTCGGGTAAGTAGTAATGTATCAGTACGGTACCCCATGCAAGTAGACAAGTAGTGTTAGGAACACGAGAAGTAGTTAACTCCGTACTACGGACAGTAAGACAGATTACCTCGAAGATGGACAAGAAGAGCCGCAGTTAAACCAACGGGCTAGAGAAATCAGGAACTTTCAACACAAGAGAGCAGTAGACAGTATACAGTGAAGACAAGGAAACCTATCAAGGACGTGAAACCGAAGGAAAGAAACATGAAAACCCATTATGGACGAATAATATGTAGAACCCTCATAAGGATCGAGCAAATTCTTGCAGTCCAGAGGAAATCTACCAGATGATGTGGACATAAACGCGTGACTACGTAATGATGAGAGACAAAGCTAATATACTAGCAGATACCTTAAGCAAGAAACAATGGACTTGGAATGTACCACTCACATGATAATTCACTCATCTTATCTGTGGACTCATTAGATAGTAGCTGCTGAGAATTTACGCCTCTGCACTCTGTAGGACTGAGTGTTTTGGTATTGCACTTATGCAGTTATTAATCTAGTGGGAATACAGGAAGATGTAATGGATATCAACACGAGTGTGTACCAAGAACTACAACAGTGTGTTACTCCGGAACAAAACCACTTGGAGACACGGATGACAAGCTTTATCTCCGTGGACATGCAGGCTGGTACGTCTTGGTATTACAAAGACAAGTGCAAAGAGCACTAATTACTAACAATAGCCAATGTCATATTATACCTCAAGCTGAATATCAGTGAGAGAAGACACACGCATGTATGCAAGTGATCCAAACGAGAGGATACACAGCAATGGAAAGAGGCAAATTGAGCCTATGTTCATGGGTCTGCACCTCAATACGGAGCGAGTGGGCCCATTAGAACGAACTTGGGAGAGAGCACAAATAGTTCAGTGCCTCACCCTTTATGTATTGTGGAGCCCAGAAGGGCTAGAGTCATACCCGTCTCTCTAATATAAGGATAATCCACTAGTTGGTGAACTCTTTAAGAGCCAAGTATCCAGCGCTCCTAGTTGAGCGGCTGTTGTATGCTTGTGGGGTACGGGGGCATAACCCTTTTTAAGGGGGTAGAGCCTCTTGGCTGTGCACTTGTGTGCACTAAGTTTTGTTGTTGTTTGGAATGCGGGGCATACGATGTTTGTTTATTTGTTTGTTTCGTATGCATTGCATACAGTGAATTGGTGGTATGTGGGGCATACGTGGTTTTGTTGGTTATGTTTTGGTTTGTTTTATGTGTGATGTGCACTTGTATGTGTGTATCTTATGAGATACCTGTATGAATGATGTGTATACACCCATGTGTGTAATACTTTTGTTATGCTACTTGTGATATATATATTTATATTGCTTTGTAGAATGATTACATATGGTATCACCTAGATACAGAATGAATCATTAGATATGGAATGTGGAACAATGGTATGTTATGGGACACCTCGGGGAGGTTGTCAGGGTTTGTAGAACTGATAGGAAATAATGGTGCTGATGGATCACCTATATCCATATATGATTGAACTAACGCCACAAAGTGATGGCTATGTTCTGTATAAGCGCAATACGATGTGTGTAAATGATATATCATATAGATAAACATTATGGGAATAATGGGTAGTCATATATTTATATACTTACCTATTTGATTAAGCGACTTCGGGATGAAGTCTTTTTAAGGGGGGTAGACTGAAATACCCCAAACTAATAAATCATGTATTAAACATCTAATCACATTGATTAATGCCTAAACATGCCTTAAAAGTCAACTGAGAACAACAGTGGTCAACACAAAGCAAGGTATTGCACCCTTTGACTGTTTAGGGTAAATAAATACCCAAATGAACTTATTAGGACCTAAAACTTTGTCCTAAGCTTATTAACACATTACTAAACATATTATAATTGTTGGACAACACTCCAACACAAAGAACAAGCATTTACATGCTTCAAGGTCAAGTAGGGCAAAAATGTGCTCTAAGGAAACCATAAAGGTCTAATGACCTCTAAATGATATAAAATTGGATTCCATGATCAAATATCATGTAAGGAACAGAACAAAACTGTTCTCAAAGAAAACTGAGCTCAGAAACACCTTGCGACACAAAATGTGCGCTAAAACACCTTAAAGCACGTTTCTGTGTATGAGCACTAAGATAATGACTTTTTGTCACTGTAAAGACTATATTAAGTTCTTTATAACATTAATGTGACATGATAGACTATATTATATAGTATAAATCAAAGTTTGAAAATAAAATCAAAATGGGCAATTAGTATGAATAGTACCCAAAAATAACATTTGGTTACTTAATATTAACTATGGTCAAACATCACCCATTGCCTTGACCATATGCTGCCGACTTCATACAGCTGCCATGCCCACTCATTAATCATCTCTAATCAATCAGCCAGCTAATTAAGTGAGTCACCAAATACTATTTCAAAAAGTAACCATTAAAGTAACATAAAAGCAAATTTTGCTTACCTTCTTCATTTACCTTGCTTCCCAGCCAACACCACCTTGCTACATCCTCTCTTTGGATTCTCCAAACCGTGGATAACATGCCAAGTTCAGAGAAGAACACCTTGCTACCTAGGTAAGCTTTTTAAGCCTTTAAATGTTCATTCTCTTCACAATTCTTTCCTCTTTCCATGGAGCAAAGCATCAACCATTCCCATCAATGTTCATAGGTTTTTTGGAGGTTAAATGGAGGGTGTATCTCGGCATTAACAAGGGGAGAAGGTGGAGAAATCTAATCTTGTTCTTAAGGTATAAAAATGTGCTTTAAGCATCTATCCTTTGATTCCCATCAATTCCGGTTCTAAAGCTTTATTTTCTAAGCTTATAATCTTCATCTTAACATACGTATTCAGTTGTTATATCAAGAGCTTCAAGGTATAGCCAGATCCAAGCCAAAGAGACCATTTTAGGCATTTTAAACAAGGTAAAAATTAGCCATCTTCTAATCTGAGTTATACCAGTTTAAAGCTTGGTTTTAGTAGCTCTTTTGATGCCCTTTAACTTATCTAAATTGAGGCCGAAGACACCTTTGGTTACCTTGGTATTCTAAGGTAAATTTTACCTCGAAAATTGACATTAAACATTTCTTATGGTTAGATCTTGCTTGGAGACTAATCATGCCTTAATTGCTGTTTGAAAACATGTAAATGATGTTGTGGAAATTTTATCCTAAGCAGGCCGTGGCCAAACAAGGCCTTAACTAGGCAAAAACAAGGTATAAATCACTTAAACCTTCACTTGGTATATTAATATGTAATTATACATATGTGTACAATTTGTGTCATGAGTGAATATGGTATTTAAGGTCTTATTTTGACCTTAGGTGATTAAGGAATGGTTTAGTAAATTTTATGAAATACCCCAAACCTTGATATGTTGTTAAACATTTAAACTATGGTAGTTAAAGGCTAAAAAGTGCCTTAGAAACGTTAGTGTACAACTTAAACCATAGTAAAACATAATAAAGCACTAAGACACAGCTTGAGCAAAAACATGCTCTAAGCTTGGAGTGAACTTGGTTGGGACCCAAGAGCCTACCAAGACTTAGTAATATTCAATTATGATTTAATAAGGATAATTAAGTCCTTAGGAAACTTTGGTAGACAATTAAACCAAACAAAACACAAATAAATACCTTAAAGCCAATATTGGCGAAAATGTGCTCTAAGCTTGGGATAAGTTTGGTTAAGACCTAATAACCTTACCAAGACCTTATTTATATGTTAATGAACATATTAAATCAATTACTAAAGAAAACCAAGCTTGAAAACAAGTTAAAACATAAAATGTGCTTTAAGGAGCCTCAAAGCACATTTTTGAAAAATTGTCTTGTAAATGAGTTCTGAATGGCTAAATGTCCATCATTACTCTTTAATTAATATGTGTACTACTTAGTATCACATTAGGAAGTCTAAATCAATGGGAAATCAAAAATTTCACAAATATGTGCCTTAGTTTGTGAATAGTGCTCAAATAGTGCTAGTTTTGACTTAAGTCAACATAAGTCAATTATTTGGTCAAAAAAGACCATAAATATCTCTAATATGTAAGGGGGCACGGTTTTAGTGGTGTGAGTCACCATACTTGGCCATCCAACTAAGAAAAGTAAAAGAAAATAAAGTAAAGTTACTATTTGCTTTATAACATAAATATCTTCAAACTTTGCCTCTCTCCTCACCTTTTATTCATTTCCTCTTGTTCCCACCGTCATCTTCCTCCATTCTCCCAACCAAAACCGTTCATGGTGCAGCACCTCTCTTCTCCAACTTCAATTGCTCACCAAATGTTCATTAATGCTCCAAATCAAATTCTAAGACCATATTTGTCTTAGTTAGACCAAGCTCTTCACTTCTATCTTTTCAAATCTTCAAGAACTCCATTTTGGTGCCATGAAGAATCTCCATTGAAGGGGGAAAAGCTCATCTTCTTTCATATTGTCATTCTCCTTTGTTTCAAGGTAACAAAACCAAAGAAAATCTAAGTTTCCTCTCATTTTTGTATGTGTCCGAAAATTCACCTCACAATGGTGCTTTATCTTGCTCTCTTCATAGCTTAATTCAAACTTCAAAGGACTAGGAGGAGTCCTATCTTGATACTTAACCAAGCTCTCTTTCGAATTCCAAAGGTAATCATCAAATTTTGGTATTTTAAGACACATATGCAAACCTAGGGTTTGACTATGAGTTTGGGTATTAAACTTAATGCTCATTACCCTTATATGTGTAATGGTTAGAAGATTGACAAGTGATAAAAGCTCCTTGCCGATTTTCAATCAAGAAAGAACAAGAGAAAACAAGTGAGAAAACTTGGAAAACAAAGAGGTAAATGACCTCTCATAGTGTAGTTTTACGTACTAGGAAATTGAGCTATACTTGCTTAATAATTAACCTAAAGAGCCAATGGGAAATGAGCTAGAAAACTATCCACAAGGTGGACTAAAAAGACATGGGAGCATTGTTGTGTGTATTCGCAGGTTGAAGGCATTTAAATGTGGAGATTCAGTGTTTAAGTTTAATGCAATTTAAGGGCCTAAGAGCCATGTTATTTAAGGGCCTAATGCCAAGCAATTTAAGTTTATGCACTATATTGTGATGTAGTGTAGTTTAAAGGTTTAGTTGTGTGTAAAGAACATCTCTTGTGAAGGTGAATGTGATTGAAGGTTAAAGGATGAAAAACCATATGTTTGTGTATAAGAGCGTGTATTAAGAGATTGAATGTTCTTGATTGTCTAAAGGTGAAAAACAATGTGTTTTGGTGTAAGGTGATACAAGAGAAGCTATGGCGAAATTTAGTTGATAAACAAAGAGTTTATGTGTTGTAATGAGATTTTATGACCTAGAAGGTACTAGGAATTTTTAAGTGTTAAGATGGTGAAAGAAAGTGAATTAAGGTGTTCTTAGGTGTTAAGATTCCTTAGGCATAGTCTTGGAGATTTAGGGAACTAATGGATGATTTCTTGATACACCAAGGTGATGGTGGAGGTGTCGTAAAGTCTTGTGCAAAGTTTGGTGAACAATGAAAGTGTAACGCCTTGTGAAGGTTTAATTATGAACTTGTGGGAAAGACTTGAGGAGTGTGTGTAAAGGGGATGAGTGTAGTGCAAATGATGTTTAAAAGGGTGGTTATAAGGTATTGAGGGAGTACTTTGGTTAGGTGAAGTTTTAGGCAAGAATACAAGTTACAAGTGTAAGAAAAAATGTTCTAAGTAAGTGTTAAGGACTTAGTAAAAGTTGAGTAAAGTTTAAGGAATTTTTGGGATGTTTCGAGAGGGTTTAAGTGTGCCCAAAAGATGTTAAAACATGTGGGAGAACATGTGTAAAGCATAGGAAAAAATTGGGATGAATTTGGAGTTCAGAAAGAGGAGAAAAGCACATTAGAAAATTGGTTCTGCAGTGGACCGCCCCTACGGACCGCCCCTGTGGGGAGGTGCAGTGTAGAGAAGTGAAAAAAAAAACGTGTAGCATCTATTGTGGACCGCCCCTGGGACCGCCCCAGAGGGGCGGTCCAGACCAGAGATGAAGAAAAAAATTTGTTTAAGGCTCCTAATGATGGGGGATTGAATGGTGATGGTTTTAGATGATGTTTAGGCCTTGTTTGGTGACATGTAAAGGTCTTAAAGTGTGTAAACAAATGTTAGGTTTGATGTGAGAGTTGTGAACTTAAGATCACAAGTGTAAAATTAAATATAACGGGATGACAGGGTAACTATGGGCGCATTAGACGTTAAACAAGCATGTTACTCCAATGTTAATGAAAGTAATTGTAATGTTATCAGTTGTTCGAGAATTGCTCGAGGAACATAAGTGGACATGATAAAGTGGACTCCGGTGACAGGTATGGTTTTCTTGCAACCTGTGTCCTACCGGATTACACCGGCTTGTATGCCAATGTGTTTTTCTGTGTGTTTGCCACATTGTAAGATAAAACATGTAATGAGTTTACAGTAATTCATTTATGTGGCGTGTTCAACTCCGATGCCATTTAACCTCGGAAGTGTTAACCCTAGTTAACTGAGTCTAGGATCACATGAGAGTTCGGTATTCGGATTAAACGACCCGAACCATGGGACGTTCTAACCACGGCTATACGTGTGTTAATTGTGTGATATGTGTATGTGAATGTAGGGATCTTCCTTGTGTGTTTAACCCAGTTGTAATATTGTATGGTTGTAGATGTAATAGACTCCATAGTGGGGTTCTAACTAATATCTAAAAGTAAGTATGTACTAACAGTGGTGAGGAATCCGGTTAGGCCGGTCGCGCGTTGTTTGGGAGTGGGTATCCTTCTTAGCCTTACCCTTCTCTCTGTTATGGTTGTTTTCCTCACGGGTTATGATCTCCCATTAGCTTATTCCAAATCTTAGCTATTCTGACTTATGATCGGTTTAGGGGGAACATGTGTTTGTGTGGTGTGTTCGGGCCTCCAAACCCGAACCATCTTAACTTAAGTTACTCGTCCGACTATTAGGACGGTAATGAGTGTTGTTGTTATTGTATAACGAGCTTACCATGAGAGTGACACCATTCTCTAGGCTCACCAGTGAATTAACTATGTTTGGGTCGGTTCCTAAGAGGACCGTTCCCGTTATGTTATGTGATGTTGTTGTAATGCAATTCCTATTGCGATGTTTTCATGTGCACGTCGAAACGTGAAAAGTGTTGTTATGTTTGGTTATGTGAGGAATGTTATATGGTGTAAGATATGGAGTGTGTGGATCATGGAAATGAATCCCAGTTTGTGATAAGAGGCGTTTAAGGATAACCCGACTTAAGGGTAAGTGTCGTCTATTAAGGAAGCAGCTCCGTTAGAGGAGGAACACTCTAGGGATAATGAATACCATGAGTGACTTATCAAGTAAGGATGTATTATCCGTTTGTTGAGCCCATTGAGGCGAAATGTTATGTGTTGTGTGTTTACAGTTGCATGCATGATTTAAATATAATCAATCGCATGCTAAGACGACAATTAGTTGTGCGTAGCCCGGTAGCATGTGGGCTGCGGGATTACCATACCAGCAAAGGTGCTGAGCCCCTTGGGGGCCACCTTTTCTCTTCTTTTTCCTATCTCAGGTTCAAGGAGCTGGAAGCCGTTCGAGAGTAGGACGGGGTAGTCGTGGTACATGGGTAATCATGTAAGTTATATATATACAGTAGGAGTAGTAAGACCGAAGTTGTTATCGGCATCAGTTGTAATACTCGGTACATTAGTAAGTTAGTGTAAGCTGGTTGTTAATGAAGAAGTATAGTGATGTACAATTGCTCGGGAATCTAGTCCATCAGACCGGTACAATGTGTATGTAATAGCCTTGTTAGCCACGTGGGTGGTTAACGACGTGTAACACCAATGAGTTAAGTTATTTGATGAGGTGTGTATTCCGCTGCAGATTGTCGTTATGTTTGTTGTTGGATGGGGGGTTACATTTTATAACTAATTAATTAGCATAATTGTCAAATTTAAGACATTATGTGGAAAATTGGTAAATAAGGAAAAGAAGTGTGTAAGGCCGAGAGTTTAATAGCATTTTTGGGCATTTATGTGTAATTCATTTTATAAGCTAATGTTTGTAATAAGGCCATGTATTTTAGGCCATTTTATTTATGCATTTATAAGCTTTTAATTAAGTTTAGGTGCTAAAAATAAATTACCGCAAGGAATTGGGGTTATGTGTAAATAAATTAAATTTGGGGGCTATATATTAATAAAGCCGAAAAATTAGAGGTTTAAAGGAGTTTAAATAAAATTATAAGATTATATAAAGTTTTGGGGTTAAATGGTAATGTCTAGAAAATATGGGTATAAACCGTATTATATGGAAATTAATGGTCAAGGAAATATTAAGGTGGTCAACCTTGACCATATGGTAGGTTTTGACCAAATTAAATAAGTTAGATAACTTATTTAAGGTTTCATTATAAGATAAGTATTTAATTGTAACAATTTTATAACATATGTGGTAAATATGTTATTACCGAAAGTTAAGGTGTATAATGGTATTATAAACACCCATGGGCTATTAGGAATTTTTAGGAATTCATTGGGTTGATTTTGGAATTAAAATAAACTATATATGTATAATATATAGTTATTATGTCATTATGACACTTTGGGATAAAAGGTGTGGTGGAAATGTAAATACCGAAAGTATATGGTTAGTAAGGGTAATTATACCCCTTTGGTGAAATTTGGTGATTTTTGGAAAAATATAAGGGTATTTAATAAGATATGTATAATATATAGTTTTAATGATATTATAAAACTATATGTTATAAATTGGGCCAAATGGCAATTATAGAAACTTGGTGGGTCTGTTTGGAAATTTTACAAATATAACCATAGGTTATACCCTTTTATAAGTTAAAATGTTATATTATATGATGTATATAACATGGTATAAATAATGGGGTGAATTTGTAAATAAAGGAAACTATGGTAATGAAAAAGAATATGGTTTTGATATGGTGCCCATGCGGCAATATTAAATAGTTTTGCATAAAACTATATGTTATAAATTAAAGGAAATAATAATATCATAATATATGATGTTAGTATATGGTATAACATTATATAATGTTTGTGGTCAAAATTGAATTTAAAAGAAATATAAGGGCTGTACCAAATTATAAGAGATGGAAAATGAATTTTAGACTATGGTCTATAATGTTATAATGTTATAACAGTTATATGGTATTAAGGTGGTTTAGATGGAATTAATAAGTAAGGATATTCACATTAAATAATGTGACAAACTATAAAAATAAGGTTTATAAACTAAGGTATTTATTGATTAAACCTTAGGAGTTGTATTTATACAACATAAATGTTACATAATATTAGGATAATGATCTTAATATAAATTGTATAATATAATACAACTAATGGGAATAATCATCTAGCTAAGATGATAAATGAAACATATGATAAAAGAGTTTTATAACTCATGGAACTTGCCTATATGGTAAATATCATACACAAGGATAATGTATATAAGGATGGATATATATTATGGTTGGAAACCATATAATAATGGTGGTGGTTATTACAAAATAGTAACAAACTATAAGTTATAAGTTTTTGAAAGCGAATATAATTTGCTAAGATAATGGATTATATAATTTAATGTATTATAATGGATGGAGGGAAAATAATACAATAATATAATAATGCATGCATACATGCAACTATAGGTTATATACCTAAGTTTAATGGTGGATAAGATTAAAGAAATATAATGAATTAAACTTAACAGTCGAAGTATTTTGACATACGAGTTTTAGTAACAAAGCCGACCGGTTTAGAGAAACCCGTAACAAATAACTGTAGAAATCTGGGGATGAACTGTCGGGGTTACTTGTTATTCGGAAATACCGGATGTAGTTAGTCATGGAGACTGACATATAGTTTTATTACCGTTTAGATCACTTCAGACAAGGACGCTTGACGAGCTAGTGGACTACACTGCGCATCCTAGTCTTGGTGAACGGTATGTAAAGGGGTTTGATCCGGGTTGTCCTAAGGATTTCCTTGGGCTCGGATTTGGTTGATATCACTTGTGTGCTACTGCATTAATTATTTATGCACGAGCGTCCTACGGGACTAACACTACGTCGACTATAGATCGACTTATATAAACATACATTACGTTAATGTGATACATGACGGTTACTTGATATAATACCATAGTATTAATATTAAGTATATGGTAACCTAAGTAAAATACTTAGGGACGAGTCACGACATTGTCGGTCTCTAGAGCATGATCTCGAACATGAATATGACCTAGATTACTTCTAGGTATGCGTGAGACCCATTGGGCAGCTAACTAATAATTATATTCTCCATAAGACTAAGAGCTATCATAAACATTATGAGAGAGAGATGGTATGAGTTGAGGTGAGGAATCCCGTAGTTTACGAACTACTTGGTTGCGCATTTGTGATCACTAAGGGGTTCCGATCGGGTTCCGCTCCAGGTTTATACCCAACGAGCCCTATTTGGATCGTGGGTCAGGTGGCTACGGCCTTTTATATGGACGTCTTACGAGACAAAAGAGAATAGTCAGGGGCCTCCGGACCTCTGGCGAAATGAGCACCTATGTGTGTACGGGAGGACTACTGTCCATGGTGAGGTTATCGGGTTGTCTTAACACATGACACCCAACTGGTATTAATTAAACATGGTTGGATGGGGCCTAAAGGCCAAGGTAAATTAACTATGGAAACTGTACGCTACGGCGATTGTACATTGTACATTATACTGTTATTATTTCGATACGTTCGATATACAATTGTTGTTGGTAATATTAAATGAATGTTTGAATTGGATGGATGGTAAGTGTTATGAATGTTTGGATGGATGATTATGTATATTTATGCATATATATACAGTACTGATTATAACTGTAAATGGAAAAGCATGAAACCAATCTAATAATAAGATGGTTAAAATGACTAAGTGACCATTAGGGTCCAGGCCCGGCATACTCAGTGTCTATCGCTGATACTACACCATTATGCAGGTTGTTGATTATTGTGGAAGCCGAAGTGCGGGAACAGGGTGATTAGAGTTTATTTCAATTACCACACAAGGATTTATTTGTATAGCAATGAAGATGGTGAAATGTATTATGGTACAATTATGTATATTTGGGATTTGGGTAGACGCTCACTTGTCGACGTTTATGAGTATGAACTTAGTATGATGTATAGGATTTATCTCGTTATCATAGCGGTTAGTAGTTTGTTTTGGTTGGTTGTTGGATTGTAGTTTGGCTTCGTTGCTCGCATGGGCGAGTAATGGCCTGACACCCGAGTGAGTATTATTTTTATTATTTATTCTTCCGCTGTAAGACGTTTTATTTATTGCTACGAGAGAGATTATTACGTGATAATGGATAGGGGTGTCACAAAAGTGGTATCAGAGCGGAGTACCGCTCTGATGACGAGAAAATAGGTTAAGACAGTGAGCTTAGGACTTGGGAAATTACAGGAAACGTTTGTGAGGTATGAGACGATTCATCTTAAAAGATATTATGATTAGTAACACAAATTGCGTGACATATTAGCCTTAAAAGGCAATACAATATCTACTAGTTATGTACGGTAAACTACCGAGTATTTATGTGACATACTATACTACAGATGTGTGGGGGAACTAGAGGGCGTGGTACTGGTAGAGGTGGAGACGGTGACCCCGCGAATCCAGGAGTTGCAGAGACAATTGCTGCTGTTCTTGCACAGCTGGGTACTCAAATTGGAGGGGCACCGGCCCACCCACCACAGCCCCGGGAGACGAACTGGCTGAAGTCAGTTACCGAGACCCGACCACCTACATATTCTGGGGAGCCAGACCCCGTAGCTTTGGAGTGTTTCATTGTTGAACATGAGAAGGCTTACGAAGCTTTGCAAGTACCTGCCGGCCAAAGGTCGTCATTGGCTGCTTTCCATCTGAAGGATGCAGCCAGCACTTGTGTGGGTTGGTCAAGGACCATCACCTGGCTATTCCCGACTTTTCGTGGGCTGCCTTTGTAGAGTTACTGAGGGGGAAGTACTATCCGGCACATCTTAAGCATAAGAAGCGCCATGAGTTCGAGACATTATCCCAGGGAGGTCTGACTGTGGATGAGTACTATGCTCGATTCATTGGTCTGTTGGACTTCATCCCCGGTGTTGATTACTCAGAGACCGTGAAGGTCGAGAAGTTCCGGGGGGATTGTTATTTCGCATTCAGATGGCGATGGGTGCTACCCTCTACACTACCATCCAGGTACTAACATGAATGCCATAAATTCTTTACTTACTACTTACCGATTAACTTTGTGGAACTTACCAATGAGATTCCAGGAGTGTTATGATGCTGCCTCGGGGACGGAGCTAATGCTACACACTCGGGAAGAGACTCTTGGGGCCAAGAAGAGAAAGAACCCTAAGGGGGAGTCTGAGGGTGGAGGAGCATCTCCAGGCGATAGCCTGAAGAAGGGAAAGTAAGGACTTATCCCATTCTAAATTGTTACCATATTAAATACCTTATGAATGCTGACCCGAACCTTAAACAGGAAATTTGTTCAAAAGAAAGGGCAGCAGGGTCACCAGGGAGCAAAGGGGAAAGAGCTCGTCCTTCGGTTGACCGGCCCAGCTATAGATGCTCAGCCTCTGAGATCTACGCCTCCTAAGGGTGAGAACACCTACCTCTTAAATTCAATTGTGACCTTAACCTTTATATCATCAGATTGGAACTTAAACTAAATACTACCATTAGGCACTGGACAGCCCCAGCGCCATTTCTATTGTAAGCGTTGTGGGAAGGACCATCCTAGGGTCGACTGCAATGGCCGCAAAGTTGAGTGTCGGTGCTGCAAGAAAGAGGGCCACCGGAGTTCGAGTGTTGGATGAACCCTGAGAGCCCAACTATAGGCCACCAGGAATACTCAGAAGGCCTCAGTTGGAGGATCTGGAGTACCACGAGGCGGTCAGGATGGCCAGTCATCTACTGATGCTGGAGCCCTGAAGGGCAAGGGAGTCGATAGGGCATAAGTACCCTGAACTCCATGAGACCGCTGGTGGAAGACGTTCGTGTGGAGGGTGATTTTTCGGTATGAGGGGGTTTATCTAAATATGGTCTGACTAAAAGCCTAGATCCTAGAAATTGCCATTCTGTGGAGGGTGGAAACCCGTTATTCTGGCAACCCTCAATACCTACTAAATCGTCCGTCTTTCCCAGAAAGCATAAGGGGAGTGTAAGTGAACACTACACCCGCTCGATGGGCCCCACGCGGACTTATGCCTCTATAAGGCGGAATTGACTAACTCGCCACCTAGTTTGACCTAAGGAACTAGGAAGGAAGGAGAAGGGTTCTAACAACCGTTAATTGACTCTGATGATTTATTGCCTATGGATAGGACTTATCTGATCAAGCCAGAGATCTATTGTGGGTTCGCACTGGGTTACACCCCTCAGAAGTGGCAACGACCACGACTTCGGATTGGTGCCCGAGGAAACCTCGGTCTCCAATTGTCGGGATTGCCTTCTTTCGAACCTTATTAGAGAGATTCAATTAAAAGCCAAGGATAGGATTGAGAGATGGGTGAGGATGAGGCCGGTATTGGAGTTGGTCTGGTTGAAGTGCTTGAGAGGTTAGTCGGTGAGACGCTCGGGTTTATGAGACATTTTGGGCCTTCCGGGATTAAGAGGATGATGGGAGTTTTGAGGAGTAAAAGGGCATTTTGGTCATTTTTGGTGGAGTCAAGGGGTATTTGGATCATTTGGCTGATTTGAGGAGTTCTTTGTGCTGCGAAGTTAGGATTTTGAAATGGTCGGATTCTTGAGGTGTTTTGGGAAGTAGAATGTGTCGGAGAGCAAATTCGGGTTTTAAGGATGATTGAGTATGCTTGCAGGTATTCGGGTTTTTGAAGATGTTTCAGGTTTCTGGGAGTCTTCAGGAATTGGAGGTCCTAGGTAACTTAGAGTTCGTTCAGATGATGGTTTAGGGAGTGTTTATGTGACCTAAAGCTCTAAAGAAAGGGTCGGTTGGTTTATTCAGAATTGCCTCTCTTAAAAGTTTTTAAAAACTGGAAAATCATTTTTTGTTTGTAAAAGGGCGGATAATCCCGAGGGATTACCCTATGTACCCCCTCGAACATGACACTTAATTAATGGTAAGTGCCAAGGCTCGAAAGATGGGGCAGTGAATTTATGTCGAAAAATAGGTTTTGAAGAAAAAAACACCATGAATGAGGTGTTCTCGGTCGAACCCTAATAACGTCTCTAACTCCCGGTTTCAAAACGTAAAAACCGAAAACATTGAAATCGAGTGGAAGGGAGTTAGACGATTCTAAAATCCCGGCTGCAACTAGGAAGGTTGTTACTTCCCTAGCACCCCCCTTGTAAAAATCTAGCTGCAATTAGGGGAGGTTGTCCCCTAATGCCCCGCCTAAAGATCCAGACTGCGACAAGGGAAGTTATACCCCAGTGCCCCGCCTCGGATTTTATTTTGGGAAGGAAGACAAGTGATATTCTAACCATGGAGAAATGCCTTTGAAGGGGTCAACATTTCTTGCTCCCCGAAAACAAATTATGGATTTGAAAACTAAGTTGGAAAACTTTGAAAGTCGTTCGGAATTCTCGACGAAAAAAAACACTGATTTTGAGAAATGCTTTTAGGAGAAAACTTCTGTATATGTGAGAAGAACTTTCTGTAATAGAGAAGAGTTTTCTGAAATGCGAGAAGAGTTTTTCCTTTTAAAATTCCACAAAAATGGTTTCTTTTGAAAACTTGATGAGACTTGAATAAAATGATGGTTTTGAAATTCTTTTTGGGTTTTTAGATTTTGAAAGGATTTACAAGTGAGTGTGGATGGATGAAATGTATTTGGGTTTGAGTTGATTGAGCTCGATGAAATGGGTTCGGTTTGGATTGAGGTTCAAGCTTGACCAGATTGAATTTAAGTTTTTGGTCAGGTCAACGTTTTTTTTTTGTCAGGTCAACGTTTTTTGGTCAAGGTCAACGTTTTTGGTCAAGGTCAACAGTTTTTTGGCAAGGTCAACGTTTTTTGGTCTAGGTTTGACATTTGTGGACTTGGGCCAACTTTTAGGGTTGGGCTTGTTTTGGCTTGTGTGGACTTGGTCAACTTTGGTTCCGGACTTGGGTAATGGGCCGGGTTTATGGATTTGGGCCGGATTTATGGACTTGGGCTGGATTGGGTTAATGGGCCGAGTTGGGCTGATGGGCCGAGATTGTGTTTGGGTCATGGACTTTGGGCCAGTTTGGGTATTTGGGCCGAGAGTGGTCTTGGCCAAGTGTGGGCATTTGGGCTTGATCATGGGCTTCGGACCATGGCCTGGGCTTGGGCTGAGATGATTGAGCCAAGATGGCTTGGGTCGGGTTGATATGTAATTGGGGTCGTGGGTTTTGAGTTTCGGGTCATGGATTTTCGAGTTTTGGGCCACGGGTTTGGGTTCGGGCCGAGATGGTTTTGACTTCAAGTTTGGATTGGACTTAATGGGTCGGGTCGAGGCAATTGGGCCAGGCTTAGACTTGGCCAAGAGTTTGGGCCGAGTGTGGTCATGGGCCAAGTGGACTTGGGGCCGTTTTTTTTTTAGTTTTGTGGGCCGTGGGTTTGCGTATGGGTTTTGGGCTTCGGATTGGTGAGCGCGGGCTTTTGGGTTTGGGCTTTGGGCTGTGGGTTTGGACTCGGGTTTGGATTGTGGGCCAAGGGTTTGACTCGGGTTTGGGCCATGGGTTTGGACTCGGGTTTTGGGCTTTGGATTGGTGAGCAGCGGCTTTGGGTTTGGGCTTTGTGGGCCGTGGGTTTGGACTCGGGTTTGGATTGTGGGCCAAGGTTTAGACTCGGGTTTGGGCCATGGGTTTGGACTCGGGTTTGGATTGTGGGCCGGGTTTAGACTCGGGTTTGGGCCTATAGGTTTGGATTGTTCTTGGCCGAAATTCGGACTTGGGCCGAGATGATTTTGGGTTCAGTTCGGATTGGGCTTTGGGCTGTTCGAGCAGTTGGGTCAAGTTTGAAGAAATCAGAAAAGTTTTTTTTTTTTGTTTTGAGTTGACCAAAGTCAATAGAAGGAAAAGTTTGATGACATTAAATACAAAAAATAGAGAGACAATTTGAATTCTCATTGGATCGAACACCGTTATGGAGGTGAAGTTGACGACTAAGTACTCATTTTTATCAAGCTGGATGTACAATTTTTTATCTTAATACTGGGATGGTTTGGAAAGTCTTGTAATAGAAGGGTGTTCTCACCGTCCGGACTCTACGGCCCGTTTGAGTGAGACAAACCCTTGATCCTAAAAGCTTTTCTAGAGTGGGCCTCAAGGGTCCACAAGAGGGCAACCTAGTTGGCTTTCTAGGGCCACCCGTTCTAGCCCGTTTGGCTAGTTATGGACCAAGTCTGAAAAGAAATGGATTTGGGCCGATTTTTATGCAAGCCCAAACAAACCGTCCATACAATAATCCACACCGCAATAAACCACAAAAGTGCAGGCATGAATCTCAATAAAGCCACATAAACCATATATACATATGCGCATGAATTTCGAGACCGTCCATAAATTCATACATGCTCAGGGCTGAATCTCAGAGGTTATGAAGTAATGTATATGCGAGGATAAATCTCGCAAAAAACCAGACAAAACAGATTTATATATCCTAGAACTCTCAAGTAAGGCACGATAAGGTGAACCCTAATGTTGGGTTGCTATCAGTTATATTCTCCACTATTTATCATCTTTCCATGGCCACTCAAGGGTAAGTAAACAAACAGTTATGTTACAAATTCTAGAATGAAATTATGAAATGATTAGCAACTTAAAGCAAGGCTAATCTAGACTAACGGTCCCCAAGAAGAACTAACATAATCGTTGGATCCTAATATGGGGTTACTAACCGTTTTTTTTTAGACTTTCTCCAGACTTGCCATGCTCATACATTAATCACAAAATTGCCAACTCTTTTTTTTCGTCAAACCACATGATTCAGGATTAATATCTGCTCTTCCTCCCTAACTCTTCTACACCCAAAGAGTAACAAAGTCATTTGGAACTGAAATAACACAATCAAACCACGGCTAATAGGTCGTTATAGCAGCACCAGGAACCCAACATGACACTTTTACTCATTCTAATCACCAAACTCGAAGGAAACAGATAGAGGAACATCATTATATACAACTTAAAACAGGATAATGCACATCCATGAACACAAACCCATCAACAGAAGGAGACTTGGGGTTAAGCGTTTGTGTACCAGGAAATGAAAATAAGCTTCCTGCGAAGTCAATAGGCAAATAAAACAACCACACCAAGTTAGGGATTAACCGAAAAAGATATACCAAACAGAACGAATGAGTGTACAAAAAATGGAGAGTGGATAGGAGATAACAGCCGGTTCATCTCGATAATGGGTCGGATTGATCTCCTGAGAAGGGATGAGGGAAAACAAACCCTCAGGATAGCTCACAATAAGTCGAACAGATGAATTCCCACAGTAAGATGAGCATGCTTCTGAGGCAATTATAACAAGTAGTGCAGAATCAAAGGTACAACCACACAGAACTTTATCAAACCCTTTTGCCTAAATCAGAAGGTAACAGGTACCGGGCACCGCTTATATTTCTCGAACCAGGGCCTCACTCATACGTAGGACAATATCGAAAAATTTTAACGACAACTAGTTCAATGTCGAACACCAAACGAGCCGTCTCTTCGTAAGCAAAAGGTGTCAAAGACCATTAGGAGGCCATGGGACACATTCGCGACAGACCAGAAGAATGAAGTCAAAAGTAATCCACATGCAACTGGGAGAAGAATTTCTTGAGTTTGAAATCGCCTGACCATTGTGAAACACAGACCAAGGCGGGTCTGGTTTTCGACAAGGCGCGCACGAAGTGGTAACGCTAGACAAATACGAGAACAAACGAAAACAGCAACTGATCAACATTGGTTAATGAGTGAAATCAAACCCACGGAATGGCGATTGCTGGCTTAGAGAAGTGAGGTGAGGGGTAAAACACATGCGTCGATAGATTTCTGACAAAATCATCCATTAGCCTTCACCCTTGAATGGGTTCATCAGCAGAAGAAGAAATTTCAACAGCGCAAAATCAAAGCGGAGGAAAAAAAGGGGCAAACACTTCCTTCGGAAATAGATTCCCGACCGAGAGTTTTCTTATCTCTTGCCATCATCGATATGTTTTCTCCGGCGAGGACTGATTTGCTCAAAAAAATGAAAGGGAGAAAAAAAACGAAGCGGAATGGAGTGACCTTGGTGAGACTGAAACTACCACTTACTCTGTTCTTTGAAACCAAAACGAAAGAGATGATAATGGGTAGCGAGGCTTTGAGGAAGGACGGTGATGGTGTCGAGCGCCGGAGGGTAGCGCTTCTTCGTGGTGACTCAAAGTGAGAAGAAAGAGGAAGACGAAAGGAATTTCTGGGTTCTTAGTTCTTCAGTTTCGAAATGGGAAACGAAGAATGATAACCGGGAGATGAAATCGGGATTGGTGTCTGCTGAGTGGTAAAACGTGTAGAATACTGTAGGTTTTTTGATTGTTTTATACTGGAGGGGAGTAAGACGGACGTCCAACTAGGGTTTATTAGGTATATTGGGCTGGGCTTTGCTTTTTGGTCCCTTGTGAGGTGTCTGGGCCGACCAAAGGAGAGAAAGGAGCCAAAAAATAGAAAACAGGGCTAAACGCCTGTACCGAGTTTCGAACTCGGGTTCTCGCCCTCCCCACCAGCATCCTCATCCGTCTGCGCCGCGATAGCATTCGGTATGCTTATCGGGTTTTGTTATCTAAATCTAATCGGAGCTGAGAGAGAAAAAAAGGTAGTAGTGCCCAGGCTAGAATTCAAACACGGACTTGTGAGTTCCCAAAACGGTGAAATATTTTTAAAACAAAAGCAACAAAATAAGTATGCAAAAATGAAGTAAGTTAAAACGGATAATAATAAAAAAAGGCTCGTGTTCCTTTTCTCATAAGGAATGTGAGATTTAAATGTCGGGAAAAAGAAATTCATTTATTTGAAACGGGGACGACCGCCTTGTTTCTAGAAGCATGTTTATTTTTGTATTTTGTTCCAATATAAGATGGGTGAGAATTTTTGGTGTCTACAGATGGCTCCCCTTGATTCAATTCTGCAATAGAAGGCTTGCAGAATTGGATCAAGGTTGACGGGGCGCCAAAAATTCTCACACGGCTTATAATTTGCTCTTATGGGCGTGGGTGCACGGGGACTTATGACGGGCCCCAGATTGCGGTGATTGATGGTATGAGGACTAATGACGGGCCTCAACTAGATCTCGGTGTCTAGCTCTAGGACTAATGACGGGCCTAGAATACGATCAATCAACCTATGCATGGGACTAATGACGGGCCTCAACTAGAACTCGGTGTCTAGCTCTAGGACTTATGACGGACCTAGAATGCATCTTCGAAATGTATGAGGACTAATGACGGGCCTCAACTAGATCTCGGTGTCTAGCTCTAGGACTAATGACGGGCCTAGAATACGATCAATAATATGCATGAGGACTAATGACGGGCCTCAACTAGAACTCGGTGTCTAGCTCTAGGACTTATGACGGACCTAGAATGCATCTTCGAAATGTATGAGGACTAATGACGGGCCTCAACTAGATCTCGGTGTCTAGCTCTAGGACTAATGACGGGCCTAGAATACAATCGGAATAAGGGTTATGCATGAGGACTAATGACGGGCCTCAACTAGACTCGGTGTCTAGCTCTAGGACTTATGACGGGCCTAGAATGCATCTTCGAAATGTATGAGGACTAATGACGGGCCTCAAACTAGATCTCGGTGTCTAGCTCTAGGACTAATGACGGGCCTAGAATACAATCGGAATAAGTTATGCATGAGGACTAATGACGGGCCTCAACTAGATCTCGGTGTCTAGCTCTAGGACTATGACGGGCCTAGAATGCATCTTCGAAATGTATGAGGACTAATGACGGGCCTCAACTAGATCTCGATGTCTAGCTCTAGGACTAATGACGGGCCTAGAATACAATCGGAATAAGGGTTATGCATGAGGACTAATGACGGGCCTCAACTAGATCTCGGTGTCTAGCTCTAGGACTTATGACGGGCCTAGAATGCATCTTCGAAATGTATGAGGACTAATGACGGGCCTCAACTAGATCTCGGTGTCTAGCTCTAGGACTAATGACGGGCCTAGAATACAATCGGAATAAGGGTTATGCATGAGGACTAATGACGGGCCTCAACTAGAACTCGGTGTCTAGCTCTAGGACTTATGACGGGCCTAGAATGCAATTGAAAGTACGAAACTCGTTGTTTTGAGTGGTCGATTTGAGGATGACTTTGGTTGCGGGTTGATCCGGGTTTGGATGCTTTTCGGTCGTTTTCACGAGGGATATGATAATCGAATGTTGTCTGATGGTGTCGCCTTTGACTTCGTCGTGGGACTTTTGTTTTGGTTCTGTTTTGACAGTCTCGCCCGATGTGCACTGTAGTTTCGGGATTCGGTATGACTTTTGGCTCCAGAGTTCGAGATGGCTCCGGTTTGATACGTGATTCCTTGTGAGCAACGACTCTGGGATGGTTTGATTTGGATTTAATAAGATCTGAGGGCTACGGTATGACCGAGTGGCTCCATTTTGGTCGGGTGGCTCCAGTATGGCTCTGAGATGGCTCCGGTTTGATGTACGACTCCCTTGTGAGCAACGACTCTGGGATGGTTGATGGGTTCGAGTTCGATATGATCTGAGGGCTCCGGTATGATCGGATGGCTCAGTTTGATCTGTGACTCCCTTGTGATCAGCGACTCAGGGATGGTTGATGGGTTCGGGTTCGATATGATCTGAGGGCTCCGGTATGATCGGATGGCTCCGTGCGGTTGGGTGGCTCCGGTAGGCTCTGAGATGGCTCCGGTTTACCCGAGATGATCCTCTCGATTGAGGCGGGTTTCTTCATAGAGTGATGGCAATGGCCTGTGGTTCGAGGGGATGAGGGTTTTATTTGGGACGGGGTCGCACCCTGAGAGGGTTGCCTACGTACTCAACTCCCTGTTGAGATCAGACCTTACGTAGTTCATGTATTTTGGCGAGTGAGGAGTTTGGCGGTGAGGGGGGATGTCTTGCGGGGCATTTTCCTTGAACAGCGCCCGAAGACTTTGATCCTTGTTTTGATAGCTGGTAATTTCTGAGAGTGCGTCGTGCGGTTGGTGAAGGGACAGGCTCTGTGCGCGGCTTCCTTTTCTAAAGAGCATACTCATCTTTCTTTTCCGTGGTGTAGGATATTATGTCCGAACCGATGGATGCAAATCTATTCTACATGCATTTTTGGAATTGGATATGATTGTATGCAAGAGATGTCGTGTCAAGGTGAGCTCACCAAGAATTCTAGTTAAGTCAATTAGTCATTTCTGAGCCACTTCTTTCTGAAAATCTCCCGAAAGAGGTCTCTCGGGATCTCTTATACCTTTCCGTTTCCTTTCTTAAGGTCAGTTAGGCTTTCTTTAATCGGGGTGATGAACACTCGTTTTTCTCTACCTTCCTGATTCCTTGACGCTCATTTGTGCACGATTGTATTGACAAGATCGGACGCGTGTGGCCTTTCATGTTTCGAATTTGGTACTTTCGAATCAAGCAAATACCATCTCTAAGTCGGAGGTCTTTCGATGGGTTATAACGGGGCTGTAGGGTATGTCACATGGGACTGGAGGATTTGTTTGAGGATTGTGGTGCTTTGGTGCAACGGAGGATATGCTTCACCTTCGCCATGGATGGAGTGATTTTGGACTCTTTTCGCATTTGTGCGGATTATGTGTTCTCATTTTTGATTTGCTACTTTCTTTGAGTGTCTATTTGCATTTCTTCGTGTTTGATGTTTCTGGTCTCATCTATTTATCAAGTGTGAGCATTGATGGTGTGAGACTTTCATTTCCCTCTTTGCTATTTGAGTTTTGTGCTCGCTTCTCTCGTTTTCATCCTCTTTGGGTATCTCTTTCAAGCTTTCCTCCATGCTTTAAATGGGGAAGGAACCATGGCTCCAGCTCTTTTATCCTCTTTTGCAGGGGTGAATGGTTGTGTGATGTGGGGTGGTATATCGTGGAGCTGTTTTCGAAAAGATTCTCAATGAAAGGCTCAGCGGGGTTCACTAAGGGATCGTTTTCAGGGTCAATAAGGCTTTTGGCCTTGTGGAGGTTTTCTTCGATCCTAGGTGCCTCGTCATCCCTATTGACAGATAATTGTTTCCTCTACTATTCCCAAATTTTGACATGAATGGTAACGCGCTTTTCTCGTCAATATTTAGTTCCGAGAAGGGGGATCCTCACTGGTGCTTTGAAATTTAAATGCATCAGACGCTCTGGGTTTTGCACGCTCTGTGTTTCTCTCATGCACTCAACTCTCACGGGAGGTTAGAGATCCTTTCAAGACCTCTTCGGGGAAAATGATACAAGAGTTCGGTCGGCCTTTGATGACTTATGTGACTTTCCTAGAATTAAAGATCGAGATGCACCTCGACACTAGGGATATGCAAATGCAAATGCAATTAAGCTAAACCTAATGCAGATGATAATGAACTTTTGTGTGGATGCATTTTTTAGATTTTTGTGGATGTGTTTTTTTTTGTGGATGCATTTTTGTGGATGCATTTTTTGGATTTTTGATGAATGCGTGTGTTTTTTTTTGGATTTTTATGACGGTTCAGACATAATATCGTTTCAGCCGGTCAAGATTGACAAGGCTTTGAAATTCTTCTCCGTCCAAATCTGTAGTAATACAGCACCATGAGGGGTTATTTCTTTGACCAGATAAGGGCCCACCCAGTTCGGTCTGAACTTCCCTCGTGGGTCTGGTAAATCTTTCTCAGCTCTTTTAGGACGAGATCACCCACTTGGATGTTTCGTTCTTTGACCCTTTTGTTGAACGCTCTAGCCATTCTCTTCTGTAACCCTGGATGTGATATAATGCCTGTAGGCGTTTTCATCAAGAAGAGCAAGACTGTCATAGCGCTGTTGCAACCAGTCACTTTCAGCAATTTTCAGTTCGTTAGTGACCCGAAGAGTTGGAATTTCAAGCTCGATTGGCAAAACACATTCTGACCCATACACCAAGGAATACGGGTGGCTCCGGTTGCAGTTCTGACAGTAGTTCGGTAACCCCAGAGAGCATAGTGTAGCTTTTCCGGCCAATCTCTGTACGTTTCAACCATTTTTGACAGTGCACTCTTTACGGCTTTGTTGGCGGCTTCGACCGCTCCATTGGTCTGAGGTCTGTATGGAGATGATCTGTGGTAACGGATGTATTTTTCCATGACCCGGATAGTGTCTCCGTCGAACTGGGGACCGTTATCTGATACAAACTCTGAGGGAACTCCGTATCGGCATATGATATCTCGCTCGATGAACTGGGCAACTTGCTTGATCCGATGTTGCGAACGACCGTGCCTCTACCCATTTGCTGAAATAGTCTATCGCACAAGGATGTAGCGGTGTCCATTTGAAGCTTTGGGGGGATTTCTCCGATGATGTCGATTCCCCATATAGAGAACGGCCAAGGCCGCCATGGCTGTTAGGGGTAGGGGAGGCAGGTGTTGCAAGTTAGCATGTGTCTGACACTTGGCGCACTTTTTCACGAATGCGTGACATCGGCTTCCATTGTTGTCCAGTAGTACCCTAGTCTGAGGATTTTCCGGGATAGGGAATGTCCTCCAGCATGGGTCCCACATACTCCTTCGTGGACATCCTCAACGATCTTATCAGCCTCTTTTCTGGTCACACATAAGTGTTGAATTCCATTCGGCATTCTCTTGTAGACCCTGGTCCGCAGATCACATACTGATTGACATTCTTCTTAGAGCAATGCGGTCCTGCTTAGTGGCTTCTGGCGGATACTCTCCTTTCCTAAGGAAATTCTCGATGTCCACAAACCACTCATCCTCAACTTCCACTGTCTCGATGGCTCCAATCTCAAACGAGGGTGTGTTAGTCATGGTTATCCACAAGGGGAAGTATAGTGAACCGGTCGGTACTTGGACCACTGAAGCCAAAGAGGCTAAAGAGTCGGCAAAGATGTTCTGGCTCCGGTTCACATGCTTGAAGGTCACGTTTCGAAAGCAGGTGATTAGGTGTGAAAGGTAGTCGTGGTAGGGGATCAATCGTTCTTCTCTGATTTCCCAAGTCTGGTTGACTTGTGAAATAACGAGATTAGAATCGCCAAAGACCTCCAACTCCTCCACTTGCAATTCTAACGCCATTTCAAGTCCTAGGATGCAGGCTTCGTATTCTGCCATGTTAGTGACCGGATAATTGATTTTTACCGCAGCTGGAAGCAAATCTCCTCAGGATGGATCAACAAGATTCCGGCCCCTTTACCCTTATGGTTGACGGCACCATCGAAGTATAACCTCCAGAGGTTTTCGTAATGTCATGATTTGTTCGTCTGGGAATCGTCATTTCCGAAGAACTCGGATGCTACAGGGCATTCTGCTAGATGTTCAGCTATGGCACTCCCTTTGATTGATTTCTGAATTTTGAAAGTGATATCGAATTCAGACAATAATAGGGACCATCTGGATAAGCGACCGTCAAGAATTGGCTTTTCCAGAGGTACTTTATAGGGTTCATGCGCAATCAGATGAACCTCTTGCCCTAACAAGTAGTGCCTCAACTTCTTCGTAGCCCAGACCAAAGCAGCACAGAATTTGTGGATGTCAGAGTATCGTGTTTCTGCATCGACCCATTTCTTGCTGATATGGTAGATCGACTTTTCACGCGGTGGGGATCCTTGTTCCTGGGCTAGCATGGCGCCCATGGATGTTTCCCGAGCTGTCAGGTAAAGAATCATTGGCTTACCCTCCTGGGGCGGTACCAAGACGGGCGGGTTCTGCAAATAGGTTTTGATCTTCTCAAAGGCTTCCTGACACTGCTCATTCCAGACCTTAGACGTCTTTCTTCAACAGACGGAAGATAGGCTCACAGGTCTCGTTAGCTGCATGATGAATCTTCTGATGTACTGGACTCTGCCTAAGAAACCCTGATTTCTTTTTCAGTCTTCGGAGGAGACATTTCTTGAATGGCCTTTATCTTTCGGGTCTACCTCGATTCCGGGTGGTGATCATGAAGCCCAAAAGCTTTCCCCGGTCACTCCGAATGTACATTTCTCGGGGTTTAGCTTCATTTGGTACTTCCGCATCCGATCAAAGAACTTTCTCAGGTTTATCAAGTGGTCCTCCCGTTGGGCAGCTTTGACGATCATGTCGTCTACATATACCTCCACTTCCTTGTGAATCATATCATGCAATAAGGTAGTGGCAGCCCTTTGATACGTGGCTCCGGCATTTTTCAAGCCAAAGGGCATGTTCACGTAACAAAAGGTTCCCCACTGCGTAATAAAGATTTTTTCCTGATCTTCTACAGCCATTCGGATCTGTTGTAACCGAAAATCCGTCCATGAATGACAGTAGTGCATGTTGGGCAGTGTTGTCAACAAGGATATCGATGTGAGGTAAGGGAAAGCTGTCTTTGGGGCTGGCCTCGTTTAAGTCCCGAAAAGATCATACTCGCACCTTTCCATTTTTCTTTGGGACGGCTACGATATTGGCTACCAGTCGGGGTAATTGACGACCCGATAAAGCCAACACGTACATTTCTCAACTTCCTCTTTCACTTTCAATTGGTGCTCAGGTTTCATTCTTCTCAAACGTTGTTTCTTAGGTTTGGCATTAGGTACAACGGTATTCGATGTTGGACAATGTCGGGATCGATCCCGGGCATGTCTGCGTAACTCCACGCAAAAACATCGATATCATTAGTAGTAGAGAAGTCAAGTCACGTTTTCTGTTTCACTCAGACCTAAACCGACTTGCAAGGTTTTAGGGTTATCGGGTGTTCCGATATTTATTGCTACCGTGTCTTCCACGATCTGGGTGTGGGTGGAATATTGTTCGATGGGAGGCATACTCTCCTCATCGTATTCCTCTTCTTCGGCCTCAAGATTTTGCGATGAATCAAACAGTTGAGAAGACAGAATAGACGAGAAATCTGAACGAACTGAATTTTCATTAATATCCGACGAGCTTGGAAGCTCAGAGATTGTAAGAAAATTGCCACCACTTTTACAAGTGAAAATAAGTGGTGGCGATCCATCCCTTAATCCGAATCTACTTGCATTGTCGACGTTCCTGATACAACTGTAACTACCACCATCACTAAAACTATCACCGTCGTATCACTATCGTTATCATCGCTACTGCTAACTAGGCTAACTAAGTAAGGCTCCCGGGGAATCAGCTCTTCTTTCTTATGATAGACGACAAGACACGCTCCATGGCCATCTACCGAGGGGCGGGGTCCTTGATGACTGGTTTGATCGTGACACTGCTCTCCGCTGCATCCTCGGGCATTCCTTGGTTGCATCCCTTGTCGTCATGGTCTTCAAGGCATGAGTAGAGGGGAAGTAAAGTGGTCGACCAGCTCTCCCACTCCATTGTCTCCTGACTTCCCTGAGCTTGAACTGCTTTCTGCTTATCACAACTCACAGATACACATGGTTCAAGGTTAACTGATAAGAAAGAATCGGGAATTCTTACATGTGAATCTGTCAACATCATACCTGGCATTTCTGTGAATCCTAACCCGGCTCCTCGGCCTCCAGCATATGGTGCTAACGGCTTACCATGCCCTGTAGCTCCTTTCCTAATCCATTCCCCTGTTTGTAGCCCATCCGAGACATCATGTGCTGTGATGCGGGGCTATAGACACTAGGGTCGAAGTAGAGAGGAGTGATGAAAGAAGTTTGACTTACCTGCTGCGCCGATTTCGCCACTGTGAACCCCCCAAGGGTTAGCTCCTGTTGACCTGGCGCTTTGATCTCGAACAGTTGGGATTCATTCCTTGCCTCTCCTAGCACCTCCACGATCCGTCCTCCATGCTTAAACTTGAGCTTTTGGTGGACTACTGAGGGCACGCCCTTGATTTGGTCAATGAAATTCCGGCCCAAAGTAAGTTGAAGGTGGAAGAAATATCAATGACCATCACTTCGATAGAGAAGGAGGCATCCTCGATTAGGATTGGCAGGGTGATCATCCCCAACACTTTTCTGTGGCTGTTATCGTATGCGCTTAAAGTCATCTCCACAGGTTTGAGATCGTTATACCCCATGTGTCGAGCAACACGCAGCGGGCAGACATTTACTTCAGCACCGTCATCGATGAGTGTTTAGGGACATTGAAACCCCCAGCTTTTACAGATATGTAAAGGGCTCGTCCAGACTGGCGGGAGATTTCCTCATCCGTGAAGGTGATTGCCATAGCAGGGGTCTGGGTCAAGTGGGCTACGATGGTGTCTACACTGACCGTTTGTTTCTTATCCATTTTAAGATGTCGGGCCACTGCATTCTTGTGCCTCTGATATGGTCAATAGGGACCAGATTGTGATGGGGATGCTCGTGCTCTTCAACTTCTTGAGCAATTCTTCTTCTCCCACCAACTTGCCCTCTGACTCATTCAGAGTAAGGTCGTGGACTTTCTGCTGCAGCATTTCTGGTTCTTCTGCGGGCTCAGTGGGCTTGAAGTGCCTTCCTGAGCGGGTTAAGTGACTGATTTTCTCAAAGTCATCACCCCTTTTTCCTGCCTGCTATCAGAAATGGTGCCTTAACGGGGTTATAGCCGTGATTTCTTCTTCGTCAGTAATCATGACACTGCACTCAGCTTCTCGCCTTCCGACAACCTTCTGCCGGCACCATGCTTCTACCACTTCCAACACCTTCATGGTTTTATGCAGCTCCAAGGCTTCAAAGTTTAGCCCCACCAGTATCTCGAGATTCTTTTCCATATGTCGACTCACTACCAGCAGAGTGATTATGGACACCCTTCCTTGCCCTACTAGACGCTCAACTGTGTTTCGCATTTCATGCGTCATAGCTAGATACTCTCCCATCATGGGTTGAATGTCGTAATGAATCGCTGGACGGGGGGTTCGGAATGCATCGAGTACCGGTGACAACATGATTGGTGGGGGCGTGCTTTGGGTGGCCGGCTCAGAGGAACTTCCGATGGCATTTATTTTCACAATCCTTCCCAGGTCTGATTCTCTTTCTTTCTCCCTCACTAGACTTATCATGTTCAGATGTGATGGGATTGAGTTATTCTGAGTGTTGGGAGTGGTCTTAGGGAACTGAACTTCCCCTGCATCAATCAGATCCTGTACTGCATGACGCAACGCTCTACAATTGTCTACACTGTGACCCTTCATCTGGTGATAGTCACAGAAGCTGTTTAAGTCAGACCCGAGTTGGGTGACCCCAGGCTTAGGGTTTGGATGCTCAAGAGAAAACCATTTTCTCTTACTTTTTGTATGCTTTGCTCAGGGGCATTCCTAAGGCCGAGTACTGACGTTGGGGTCGAGTCTGGTAATCACGAGGGGGAGGGGTTGCCCTGTAACTCTGGCCGATCCTGAGGACTGTGCCTGGTAAATACCTACCGGGGAGAGGTAGGAGGGGGTAATCGGTGAGAACTCGGGGTTGTACTTGGTTCACCTGGTGTTGGGACAGTCTTGTTGTTGTTGTTGTGATTATTGTTGTTGTTGTTGTGATTGTTGTTGCTATCACGGTTCTGACGGTTCTGATGGTATGAAGTTCTGGGTCCCGATCCAGGGAGATTCAACCCTTTTAATCTTCCAGCTAGTGCTAGCTCTTCGGCAGCCGAAGCAGCAGCTTTTAGATGTTTGAAATCACAAATCCCAAGGGACTTGAGATGATCTGCATAGGGGTTTTCCAGGCATGAGGTGATTATTCTGATCTGCTCGTCTTCAGTGGGACGGTCGATCATCTGACCAGCTACCTCCCTCCATCGGGTGATAAATTCCATAACAGTTTCATCACTTCTCTGTCTCATTGTCTCAAGATCTCTACGAGTGATTCCTAGATGGGTGTTGTAACTGTACTGTTCCACAAACGCTTGATAAACATCCTCTAGTTTCTTTCCGGAGAAATCTAGCCTCGACACCCACGTCTGAGCAGCTCCTTCAAGATAGCTGGGAAAACAAATGATCTTCATTCATCGTCAAGGCCGTGCATAGTCATGACCCTGTCGAATTGGGCAAGATGATGTCTAGGATCTCCTTTCCCGGCGTACTTGGAGATTTCTGGCAGTTTTAGGTTTTCAGGCAATTTGGAGCTTGGCTTCAATCGAAATGACGGAAACCCAGCATCTTCGCTCGCTCTCCGAGCTGCATTTCTGCCAGTAACTCTTCCTTCAAGGACTTCTTCATTTGACCGAAGTCCATTGGAAGGTGTTCTGCAGGTGGGGCCTGGTTGTAGCCGTGAATCAACTGGCTAGACGGTTGTGGTAACAGTTGGGTCTGGGGAATTGCTTCCTCAAAACGGACAGCATGTCCGGGGGTGGTGTACTGGTATTGATTGAGTTGGATGGGGTCAGGGTGTGGTGAGTTGGGATGAATGAATTTTGGTTGTTTGGCTTGATAAGATGGGCTGTTGGACAGTGGCTCCAGCGGGTGGGAACGGTGGTAGTCCGGGGAAGGTGGTTGGTACTGTAGGGACCGTGGTCATGATCGGAGGTGGCATAGGTGCTCCCGAAAGCAGGTCAGCTGTTTGGAATGTGGCGGTTACAGGGTGGATGACAGTACGTCCTTTCCCTGTGATCGGTTGTGGTATGGTGGTGTTGAACATAGGGTTTTGATTGCTAAAGCATCGGTTGGGATGTGGGAGTCTCAACATAATCTTCGTCAGGGTCATCGGTAAAGTACGGGTCCTTTCCTTTGGCTGACCTTTCTATGCGCAATTGCTCTTGCAGTCGCTCAATATCTGTTTAGCATATTCTCATTCCTTGTGGACTGCTCTAGCATACGGTAGAGAACACTGGGTCAGGAAGGTGTAAGCCACTGCCACCAGTCCCTAGGACTGCACTCGCGCTTGCCTCGATAGCTGAGGTGGCTGGGGCATTTTCCGGGGCCGTTGGATTGATCAGGTTTTGGTCCATGGTTTCCGACGAGGTTTCAGTCGCGGTATCACTGGCCAGCCTCCCCGGGAATCTCTTTTCCACATCGAGTAATGTTGGTAAAACTGAAAGAGAACTCCTGACGCTCTGCTCTGCTCTGGTTGGTTTTTCTGCGATACCGGGGAATATGGAATACGTAGAAGCCGTTAGTATGAAAGCAGTTTAAAAAGATGTGAGAGAGGCGAGAGCGTGGGAATAAAGGAGACGGTCGTTCCCGACTTTTTTAGGCAAAACACTTTTCAAAACACCCACTTTCCAAGTGAAAAGGCGCACAAGCCCGTTTTCATTTCCAATAAAGAGGAGCAGTGACCATACCGTCATTACATAATTAGAGATTACATCCTGGGAAAAGGGAATACATCTCGATTCAAAAGGGCAAACGACGCAGAGCGTTAGTCCTGAAATAAGGTAAGTAAGCTACCATCATTACATAATTAGAGATTACATCCTGGGGGAAAAGGGAGTACATCTCAATTCAAAAAAAAAGGGGGGACCCTACAGAGTATTAGTCCTAAAACAAGGCAATAAGCTACCATCATTACATAACTAGAGATTACATCCTGGGGGAAAAGGGAGTACATCTCAATTCAAAAGGGAACAACAGAAAGATACGATATATTAGTTCTAAGATAACTCAAACAAAATGAGAAGGGGGAGCTGGTCGCCCCCCATCTACTGTCGCTTCTGCTTCTTCGCTCTCTTCTCCTGTCTCCTTTCTTGGCTGGCCGATAGAGGGGGCATCAAATTTATGACAACGGGTAAGTCGGGGTTTTGCATGACCACCCTGTGATTGAGAGAATACGGGGTGTTTATGATCCGGTCTATCCTCTTTTCTAACCAAAGTCTGTAAGAGTCATTCAGGTTGTAGTCCTGGTATGGAAGCTTCCGGACTGCCCACTTTGGCCCTGACCCGTAGGCACTGATGATATGCCGAATGGTAGCTTCGGTAAATTGGTGGATCACATGATCAGCTTCCATGGCACCCGGGATTATCTGTTCGCGACCGAACTGACGCATGGCTCTTAATGGGTATATCGTGACCAAGCGGTCCAGACCGTATAGAAGCAGACCATCATGTCCAGCTGACCCAAATGTCCCTCCTTGCACATTCCAATCTATTATAACCCATTCAATGTGCATTTCATGGTAAATGTCTCTGAAGCAAGCCTGCCATCCTTCCTTTGGGTGCTTCCTTCGGCTTCTAGCTGACATGTAAGTGTCCATGTTAAAGACCGAGAAGGCTGCTGGTGGCAGAAGTTTGAGATGGTCGAACAACCAAATCTGTAGTAACAACGGGCTTCCTAAGAAGAAAGTTTCCAACTTTCCCGATTCTTTCCAACGATCCAAGGATCTGACAATTTCAGCTGTGACTACCGTTCCAATACTCATTCCCTTTTCAAGGGCTTCTAACAAATAAATAATCCGAGGATTGAATCTTAAAAATCGCTGTCGAAAGAGATACAGTCCCATCAGGCATAGGTCCATCACTCGTCTCTTGGTCTTCAACGAGAAGTATGGCCTGCTGAATCGCCCTAACAGGTCCTCTAACTCAATGCTCAGATTCCCAAAATCCTGTACATAGGCCTCCTCTACTTCTAAGAACTCTGCAGCAAATCTCGGAGTCTTCGCCCGATCTAGGGGGATGAAAGGCATTGGCTGATGAGGTTCTATTTTTAAGAAAGCATCCATCTCGGCAGGCAAAGGTACCAGTTCGTGCATATTGAATCTGTAGAGGTGATCAGTGGGGTCCCAATAAGAGAGTGATTCAAACAATGCTTCATACTCCACCACAGCACGACACATCTCAGCAAAGCCAAACAATAGAGGCTTGGTGTCATAGTCTGACTTGAAGCAAATGTCTTTAAGTCTGCGGGAGAAGCTGACTTCTCTTTGGCGCTCTTCTTGATAAGCAGCGAACTCGGATTGTCTCTCTAGCAAGTTGTCTCTCTCGTTCCGCCCTGATTTCTTTAGCCTTCTCCTTCTCTCCCGGGACACTTTGCAGCCTATTCAACATCGTTGCTTCCTCTGTGAAATAAAGGAAAAATGGGACAAGAAGTGGGCGTAAGAATCGGGAAATTAATTATGTAATTATGATATGATCACCGCATCTCTTTTTTGGAAATGAAAACGTTGTTTTTGAGATTCCGAACGTTTTTTGAGGAGAAAACAGAAAGAGAAAAGTCTATCCTTTGCAGGAAAACAAATTTTTAAGAATGGTTTTGAAGAATGGTTTTAATTTGGAAAAAGAAAATCCGGAAAAGACTTTGATCATTAAAGGAGATTTGTTGGTAAAACATTTGCACACAAAGTAGTTAGCTAGTTAGATCGTGGCTGATTTTTATGTGGAGCTATAAGCGTTAATGTTGGGATAATCACTTTCCAGGTCAATCGATGCTTCCGTACCACCGGGGGAACCGTCGTCCCTTCACTGTTCATCTCTCGGGATTTATCTCTGTTATGCCTTGTAGGGCACGTCATCAAGAAAAACCGGAGTGCTTAAGTTCGAAAGGTCAGGATACCCGAGATGACTAGGAAACATACACCACGGCCAGTGATGATCCGACAACACCCCACTTTTCGGGAAACTCAGGGAAGTATTGCATGGGAACGGGTCTCTCGTCATCTGCACGGTCAGGTGTGTCTAAAGTCCAAATTATTCACTAACTACGTTGTGCCATGTATGGGTATCCGGTAAATACGGGATCCTCTATGGACGTGTAGCGTGACATTGGGCTTTAGAGACACCCGTGGTGCAGAAGAACAATGGAGAACTGAGCCCATGCAATCTTCAGGGTAAGGTAGAAGGATGGTCAGACAGGCGGCATACAAAGGGGGTGACTACCCGTAAAACCCATCTTAGACACCGGATTAGGCAGCTGGACACTGAAGGCTCATAGCTTACTACATGCTGGCTTTGACTCGAAAAGGTGTTTGAAAGGATCCTGAGTTATTTCAAGGTGTAGACAACTACGGCCATACCACCTCGTGGGTTTACTCCTTAACTACGAAGGACCCATACTCAGAGGGAATCAATTGTGGACCAATTGTTAATCCCGCCCGCAGATAGTAAGGGTGACACAGAGGAATGCATGTTCCTAGACTACCCGATGCAACAATGGGTTGGCTCCTTTCTACGAAGGCCCCATTTACAAAACCGTAAATAAGCAATTATATCATGAATGAAGGACAGTAAACATAAGACAGTAAACATACAATATAGTTTCAAAAGTGAAGCATGCAAAGGTCAAAGCACACATGTGGTAATCAAAGTCAAATTCGAACTCTAAACACTCATCCTAACTATCCTCACAAAGCACACTCTAAGTGTGGAGTAGAGTAATCCTAAAGGCTTTGAAATGAATCTCTTGAAGGTTTTGAAAGAAGTAGGGGAATCCTGACAATTTTGAATGGAGTTCAGTCTTCCTTGACCAAGTTTATGAGAAAAACTTACTCAAGTTTTCCCCAGCAGAGTCGCCATTCTGTGGAGGGTGATTTTTCGGTATGAGGGGGGTCTATCTAAATATGGTTCTTGACTGAAAAGCCTAGATCCTAAAATGCCATTCTGTGGAGGGTGAAAACCCCTACTCTGGCATCCCTCAAATACCTACTACATCGTCCGTCTTTCCCAGAAAGCTTATGGGGAATGCTAGTGAACACTACACCCGCTCTCAATGGGCTCCACGCGGACTTATGCCTCTATAAGGCGGAATTGACTAGAGTCGCCACCTAGTTTGACCTAAGATACTAGGAAGGAAGGGAAGGAGGGTTCTAAGAACCGTTGGTTGACTCTGATTATTGCTTATGGATAGGGCTTATCTGGTTATTACAGAGATTCTATTGTGGGTTCGCACTGGGTTACACCCCTTAGAAGTGGCAACGACCACGACTTCGGATCGGTGCCCGAGGAAACCTCGGTCTCCAATTGTCGGGATTGCCTTCTTTCAAAACCTTATTGAAGAGATTCCGTTAAAGCCAAAGGATAGGATTTGAGTATGGAATGAGGAGTAGGCGATTTTGGAGAGTCTTGAAGGAATAAGCCGATCATGAAGTACCGGTTCGTGGGATTGGTCAAAGGGTTGAGAAGGTTTGATTAATTTTGAGGGGATTGGGTTTGTCTCGACTTTTGTGAGGCTAAGGGGTATTTTGGTCATCCTTTGAGGGATGTTTGGGTCATTTGTTGGAGTTGAAGAATTTCCTAGGTTTGTTAGGTTCATCTTTCAGAGTGGTCGGATTTTTGAGGTGTTTTTGAGAAGTTGAATGTGTTGAGAAACACCATGAATAAGATGGTTGGGTGTGGAAGAGGATATTTGGTTTGTAGGTATTCGGGTTTTGAAGATGTTTCAGGCTTCTGGGAGCCTTCAGGAATTGGAGGTCCTATGTGACTCAGAGTTGGTTCAGAGGAGGATTGAGAAGTGTTTATGGGTCTTAGAGCTCTAATGAAAGGATTTGATTGATTTATTCAGAATTGTCTCTCTTTAAAAATTTAAAACTGAAAATCATTTTTGTTGCAAGAGGGTGGATAATCCCGAGGGATTACCCTGTGTACCCCCTCGAACACGACACTTAATTAATGGTAAGTGCCGAGGCTCGAAAGATGGGGCAATGAATTTATGTCAAAAATAAGATTTTAGAGAGAAACACCATGAATGAGATGTTCTCGGTCAAATCCTAATAACGTCTCTAACTCCCGGGTTTTAAAACGTTAAAAATCAAAAACATTGAAATCGAATGGAAGGGAGTTAGATGATTCTAAAATCCCGGCTGCAACTAGGAAGGCCGTTACTTCCCTAGCACCCCGCCTTGTAAAAATCTAGGCTGCAATTAGGGGAGGTTTGTCACCCTAATGCCCCGCCTAAAGAGATCCAGACTGCGACAAGGGAAGGTTATAACCCCCGTGCCCCGCCTCGGATTTTTATTTTGGGAAGGAAGACAAGTGATGTTCTAACCATGGAGGAAATGCTTTGAAGGGGTTAGACATTTCTTGCTCCCCGAAAACAAATTATTTGGATTTGAAAACTAAGTTGAAAAACTTTGAAAGTTGTTCGGAATTCTCGACGAAGAAACACTGATTTTGAGAAATGCTTTTAGGAGAAAACTTTCTGTATATGTGAGAAGAACTTTCTGCAATAGAGAAGAGTTTTCTGAAATGCGAGAAGAGTTTTTCCTTTTTAAAATCCACAAAATGGTTTCTTTGAAAACTTGATGAGACTTGAATAAAATGATGGTTTTGAAATTCTTTTTGGGTTTTTAGATTTTGAAAGGAATTTACAAGTGAGTGTGGGTTGGATGAGATGTATTTGGGTTTGAGTTGGATTGAGCTCGATGAAATGGATTCGGTTTGGATCGAGGTTCAGGCTTGAACCAGATTGAATTTTGAGTTTTGGTTAAGATCAACGTTTTTGGTCAAGGTCAACGTTTTTGGTCAAGGTCAACGTTTTTGGTCAAGGTCAACGTTTTGGTCAAGGTTTGACATTTGTGGACTTGGGCTAACTTTGGGGTTGGGCTTGTTTTGACTTGTGTGGACTTGGGTCAACTTTGGTTTATGGACTTGGGTCAACTTTGGTTTATGGACTTGGGTAATGGGACGGGTTTTTGGATATGGGCCGGATTTATGGACTTGGGCTAGATGGGCTGAGACGATTTGGGCCGAGATGACTTGGGTCATGGACTTTGGGCCAAGTTTAGGTATTTGGGCCGAGAGTGGTCTTGGGCCAAGTGTGGGCATTTGGGCTTGGATCATGGGCCTCGGACCATGGTCTGGACTTGGGCTGAGATGATTTGGGCCGAGATGGCTTGGGTCGGGTCGATATGTAATTGGGTCGTGGGTTTTGAGTTTCGGGTCATGGATTTCGAGTTTTGGGCCACGGGTTTGGGTTCGGGCCGAGATGGTTTCGACTCCAAGTTTGGATTGGACTTAATGGGCCGGGTCAAGGCACTTGGGCCAGGCGTAAACTTGGGCCAAGATGGTTTGGGCCAAGGATGGATGGGCCAAGTGGACTTGGGGTCGTTTTTTTCTTTGGGTTATGGGCCGTGGGTCTGTATATGGGTTTTGGGCTTTGAATTTGTGGGTAGCGGGCTTTTGGGTTTGGGCTATGGGTCTGGACTCGGGTTTGGATTGTGGGCCATGGGTCTCGACTCGGGTTTGGGCCATGGGTGTGGACTCGGGTTTGGATTGTGGGCCATGGGTCTGTATATGGGTTTTGGGCTTTGGATTTGTGGGCAGTGGGCTTTTGGGTTTGGGCTATGGGTTTGGACTCGGGTTTGGATTGTGGGCCATGGGTCTCGACTCGGGTTTGGGCCATGGGTGTGGACTCGGGTTTGGATTATGGTCCATGGGTCTGTATATGGGTTTTGGGCTTTGGGTTTGTGGGCAGCGGGCTTTTGGGTTTGGGCTATGGGTTTGGACTCGGGTTTGGATTGTTCTTGGGCCGAGATTTGGACTTGGGCCGAGATGATTTTGGCTTCAAGTTTGGATTGGGTTTGGGCCTGGTCAAGGCAGTTGGGTCAAGTTTAAAAAATTCAGAGAAAGTTTTTTTTTTGAGTTGACTCAAAGTCAAAAAGAAGGGAAAGTTTGATGACACTAAATAAAAAAAAATAGAGAGAAATTTGAATTTCCATTGGATCGAACACTGTTGCGGAGGTGAAGTTTACGACTAAGTGCTCATTTTTATCAAGCTGGATGTACAATTTTTTATCTTAATGAAGGGATGGTTTGGAAAGTCTTATAATAGAAAGGGCTGTTCTCACCGTCCGGACTCTACGGCCCGTTTGAGTGAGACAAGCCCTTGATCCTAGAAGCTTTTCTAGAGTGGGCCTTTGAGGCCCACTAAGGGGTTAACCTAATGGGCTATCTAAGGCCACCTGTCCTAGCCTGGTTTGGCTAGTTATGGGCTAGGTCTGAATTAAGCTAGATTTGGGCCCAAGTTTAGGCAGGCCCAAACAGATCAAGCCCATACGGTTTCACCAGTAACAAAACATCATCAACAAAGTGTAGTCGTAAACTTCAACAGCCATGTAAACAAAGCACATGAATTTCAAAAGCCACCCAATAAATAATGTATGTACCGAACTGAGTCTAGGGGGTTCTCAAAGCAGCATGTATGTGAAAGTGGATTTCAGAATAACCAAATAACAAAATCAGGTTTAATTAATCCTAGAAGTTAAATAAGACAGATGACAAAGTGAGCCCTACTGTGTGGGTTGCTAATTGGTTATTTATTCTTCCCCTATTATTTGTCTTTCAATGGCCATACGAAGGTAAGTACACAGCGAACAGTTATATACAAATCTAGCATGAATTCTGAAATAACACGCTCGGTGGATCCTGTCTAAAAAAAATAACACGCTCGGTGGATCCTGATGTGGGGCTACTAACCATTTTTGAAATCTCCCTCAGAGTTGCCATGTCATTGCTTTTTATCAGTCAGTACATCAACTTATTCCTTTTTTCTTGTCATCAGACCATAAGTTCTAAGATTAATCCACTTCTCTAAACTTTACACACAGAGAATAATGAAATAAGTTGGAACTGAAACAATAAACCAAACCACAGCTAATGAATTGTACGCAAACATCAGGGACCCAACATGATCACTTTAATCAATCTATCACCAAACTAGAACGAAACAGATAGAGGAAACATCATTATATACATCTTGAACCAGAAACAATGCGTATCCATGGACACAAACCAAAGATAGAACAGGACTGAGGTTAAGAGTTTGTGTACCAGGGAGGAGATAATCACAAGTTTTTCCTGTAGGAGGAACCGAATAACCAACACAAAGACGAAACAGTAAGCATTTTAGGTCAGTTCATCAAAACAAGCATTTGAGTAAGTCAAAGCAAAGGAAAGTGAAAAAAAGTGAATCAGTTAATGGGTGACAGAAGCTGGACATAATGCGATGTTTCAAACCCAGAGAATGGCTCCTCTTATGTCGTTTCAGTCGGCGGTGGGCTTTCGACTTGAGAGTGTCAAATGAACACTACCCATCCTGTTCGAACATCAAACTAACAGGCAAAATACTTGCAGAAAATTCAAGGGAAGGATCAAGTATTGTCATCTTGTTAACAACGGTAGGCATCCTTCAGAACAAACCTCAGCGGGAATCCAGCTCTCCCGAAGAATAACTTAACGCATGAAAGAGGTATTAACAGGGAGCGAATGTGAACAGATATAACGAATGAGTTTCACTGCCTGTTCGACTGTAACAAAAGAGGCTCCACATTGAATGTTTACTCACTGATGAGCCGGGCTAGCAAACTGGTCCGAATTTTTGACCCGACATTCTGTCCGTGAACTTCTATGTTCATAACAGATCGGGTACTCATCCAAAAGAGCGTTCAAAGTAGAGGAGATGAGACGAGAGTGAGAAACACAAAGGAAAAAAAAACAAATAGAGTAAAGGACAATGGTCTACGTTTGAGGATTGCCTCCGAAACCATATCCGCTTCTCTCATAATTATCCCGAGCACAGAGTTTTTGCTTTGCTGAAGAAACCAAACTAGAGGTAAACGAAACGTTTTGAAGAACCAGAGGCATGCGAAACAGGCATTCGAAGCTCTGGTTCCAAAATCTCACAGAACAAGCAAGGGGAATCAAACTGATCATCCCGCTTTTCTTTTAAACATGGAACCGTAATCCCAGAGCACAAAAACCAAAAGCGAATTCGTAAAGAAAAGGAGAAAGAAAGAATGTGGAGTCGGAACAGAAAAACGACAATCAAGAGCATATACGCGTGAAAACGGAAGAGCAACTTAATTGAAAGTTCTTCTGTAATAGGGCTCAAAATCGGGAGCGAAGAAGCCCGCATAAGTAACGAAGTAAATAGGAAGAAGAACAGGATGAGAATCATTTGCATGAAGAAGATAAATGTAACTTACTCTACTCCCGGATAATCGCAGTGATGGATGGGCACTTACACTTCGGCGAAGGACAGTCGGAAGGGGATGGAGAAATTTTCTGGGTATTGTTTTCACTGGTTCGAGTTTTGCGAAGAAGAAAGAAAAGGATCTTGACAAGTTTCTCGGTTGATGTTTTTGAACACGGGGACAATCAAAAATAAGGAATCAGATCGACAGGAGGAATTAGAATGATAGGGATTGCTGTCTGCTCATTCGAAAAACCTGCCCTACTGTAGGGTTTTTTGGGGGAGTTTTATAATAGAGGCTTAGGGTTTTTCTTGTAGCAAAGATCGGTTGGGTCTCAATTGGGCTGACCCTAGCAGATGGGCTTTATTTGGGGCATAATCAAAGAACAAAACCGGGTCCAAGGCTAGCACATGCCTCGTTTGGGGTTTGGGTCGGAATTGAGGCCACGTCTGGCCAGGTTGAGCACTCCAAAAGAAGAAGAGAGGAGCAGCTCAAAACCGGTGGTAACAAGAGAGAATGAAGAGGTGAGGAGAGAGGTAAGTAAAGGTGAAATATTTATGTTAAAAGCAAATAGTAGTTTTTACTTTATCTTATAATTTCCTTTCTTATTTGCTCATGTGGTGAATCATCACCTTAAAAACCGGCCATCCCCTTTTAATTAAGCTAGTCATGGTCTTGTTTGACCAACTAACTAAACTAAATTTGCTAAAAACTAAACTAGGCACTATTTGATTACTATTCACAAACTAGTGCACATAATTGTGAAATTTTTGATTTCCCATTGATTTAGACTTCCTAATGTGATACTAATTAGTACAAATGTTAACTAAGGAGTAATCATGGGCATTTAGCCACTCAAAACCCCTTTCTAAGACAATTTTTCAAAAATGTGCTTTAAGAGTCCTTAAAGCACAATTTGTGTTTTAACTTGTTTTTGAGCTTGGTTTTCCTTGGTACTTGACTTAAAATGACCATTAGGATTTTACTAAGGTCTAAGAATGATATTTGGGTGCTCACCCAAGTCTCTCCAAGCTTAGAGCACGTTTTTGCTTAAACTACTCTTTTGATGTTTCCTTATGTTTTCTTTGATTAAAAATGTTTCTTAATGTTTCTAAGGCATTATTTAGCCTCCTTATATCTTAGTTTATCACTTAAACATCATATCTAAGTTTGGGGTATTACACTTATAAACCATAATTTACGTATGTTACTTGCGCCAGTAACTTATGCATATAAGTGCACATTGGTTCTTAATGGAACATGAAACCTTATATTATCTACACGTTACTATTATTATTATATATATTTTTCCAGATTTATTTTTCATACCAAACTCATATCCTACCCATAGTATTTTATGTCATTTTACACTATGGTTTACATTCTAATTTTTGGCATATTTTTATATACATATGCTTGCGCTTAGCATGTTAGTTTTGACAACTATGTTTTTTGATCACATAATATTGTTTTGTGTTACAATTACATTATGATATCATGTAGCATGATACTTTATATGTGGTTGAGCTTTATAACATATAGTTTTGGTAACTATATACATATATATTTATGCCGAAAAATATATGCACTTATTACACTTGTAACGGAATGTAACTTATGGTTTTATAATACTTTGTTATAATTGTCGAAAGGTACATATATTTTATTTCATTCCCCTTTCAAACCCCAGCTTCCTAATTTTTACAATTTTACCACTTATTTTATGATACACCATATTCATCATACACTATAACATTTAAACCATATAGTATATGTATTGTATAGTTTCAAAAGTTCCAAAATCGGGTCCAGACCTTAGGGTCTGTTTGGATTCATCTAAAACTTTGTATAACTATACTTTTTCCTTAATTTTATAACATTTATACATAATATACGTTATATCACCCAAACCATACAATGCTTATAACATATAGTTTTTACATGTTATTATTATATCTCCTTTTTTTTTCCTAGTAATACCGAACAGACCCTAGGTCTATTTGGTTTATTGTTTTTCCAGCAACAATTTTTTCCTTTAATCACACAATGGCCACACATTATCATATCTTATATACATAGGTTATATTATATGGCTTTAACATCTGTTATTTGTATAACCTATGGTTTATATTATTTAAATTCAAACAGCCCCCAAGCGGTTTTCCAACTTTCTTTTTCCGCCCCAATTCTTTTTTCCTATTTACATGTTGACACCATTTTACATAATATACTTGCTATGTGTCACAAACTATATATTATACACTTTTATTAATATAATCACTATATAACTCCAAAAATTCCCAAATTTAATATCTAGGTTATAAACCATCATATTTACCAACCTATACCTCAACTTTCGACTTTTCGGTAAGTTCACACTATACCCCAAAAGCTTAATAAATTCAATATTTAACCTATAACTTTACTATAAGTTCATAGATTAATTATTTTTGACATTAAACTTTTTCACACCCCTTAATATGGTCTATATTGACCTACTAACTCTCAGTTTAACCAGAAGTTTATCTTATTTACGGGTTGACCCCCATAATTTTCAAAACTACATTTTGGTCTCAAACTTTATTAATTTTTACAAAATTCATAAGATAAGGTTTTAATACCCTATTTCGGCTTTAACCTATGTTTAGCCCTTAAAATTTTTTTTGTTAATTTCAGACAATCCCAAAATAATTCGGTATTGATAATTATCCTCCTAAATTCATTTTAACCTTAATAACATATTTTAAATGACCTAGAAATGCATGGTCTTAATACTGAAATACCCCGACCTTAAATATGGCGATTAAATTATCCTAATAAGTATTTAAGAGCCTAATAATGATTAAGAAATATTGGTAAGGAAAAATAAATCCAAAAGAAATAAATAAACGCTTAAAAAGCGTAAAACGCTAAATAAGCGTTAAGTAACCATAGGAGGTATGAGACCTCGGTTAGCATGTTATATGGATTCTAAAGCCTTGTTAAGGCCTAAAACAATGTATGGGAACAACTCCCGAAGAAAACAGATCCAAATAATGAATTAAAACGCTAATAGAGCTTTAGAGCACATTTTTCGAGAAAATCCGAAAAACATGACTTTAAGTGGTCAAACAGACCTGTAAAAAATTATAAATCATTAAATAACAACTATTAAGCATTTATGGAAGCTTAATAGTCAATAAAAATAATTAAACGAGAAAATTCCAGAAACGGGCCCGGTTAGTGAATAGTACCGAAACCGGGTAAAATAACGAGGGTTTTCTGTAAAAGACGAAAAACGCTCCAGCTAGTATACTATATGGGGGCCGGTTTTTGCTAGTTAAATAACCCCTCACACACACATGTAACTAGTTAACAATAAAGAGGAATAAAAAAACAAAAGTAATAAAGTAAAAACTACTTTATCCCCTTTTCTCTCACCTCACTCTCACATTTCACTCACCTATCTCTCTCCTTCCTTCCCTCCACCGATTTCTCCCTCCTCTCTCTTCTGGTTTGGCGATTTTGGAAGCTCCAAGAGAAGCTTCAATGGCTTCTCATCTTCTTCTTCATGCTCCATCCTCATGTGAGCCCCAAATGCAAAAATAATTACATATTTGTAATCCCCTCACCATCCTCTACACTTCTCTCTTTTCAAAATCGAAAAATGAGGAAATTTATTTTCGTGGGTATACCCCATTCAAAGAGAAAATGGCACCAATGTGTAGCTTGGAGTCCCCTCTCTCCATTAAGGTAAAAATCTACATGAAAAACTCATGTTTTCACCATCTCCTTTCATAACTGATTTTCACCCTTTGTAATGCTTTGTTTCTCTCTCTCTTTTGAGCTTCAATTCAACCTTGCAATGGTGGTGGATTCACCTTCTTGAACCAAGGGCTAAAACCCCTCCTAAAACACTCCAAAGGTAAACCCTAGAAATCTCGCTTTAAACATTTCAATGAACTAGCATTAATATAAGGGTTAGTATATTAATTGAAATTGTTTTTGTGCTTGGATGATAGGAATGGAGTTTGGCAACTCCATTCCCCATATGGCCGATTTGGACAAGAAAGAGAGAAGAGAAGAAGTGGAAAAGAAAAGAGGAAATAAGAGCTTAAGGTAAGAGCTCTTTCTTGAATGGTGAATTTAATGCATTAGAGTAATGGGAATGGGTAAACCAATTTAAAGAACCCAAAATATTGTATTGGTATTGTGGTATTGGAATTTTGGGTGTTTGTGAACTAGTATGTGAATTATAGGCCTTAGAGCCAAGTGTATTGTATATGTGTATTAGTATTGTGGATTGAGGAAGTATCGATGAATTGGTATGGTATTGGTTGCTGGTAGGACCCTTGTAAGGGTGTGGCTAGACTAGGAAGGAATTTGATGAAGAAGTGTGTATGTGGAGAAGTTAAAATTGTAGGTAAACTATGGCAAATTTTGGTAGGAATATGTGCATTTATGGATGACTTGGTGAATGGGAGAACCAAGGTGTGTATTGGAGTTAATAGAGATTTTAGTAATTATGGAATGGTAGTGTAGTGTGAGAGACAAGAAGTGAAAATCTGTAGCAAAGTGTATAAGAATTGCATTGGAGAAGTGAAATACCCCGAACTTAAATATAGGGATTAAAATTAATCTAATACGTATTTAAGGGCCTAATGGTACCTAATTAATATTGGTAAGGAGAATAAATCCAAAAAGGAATCAAGAAATGCTTAAAAAGCGAAAAATGCTAAATAAGCGTTAAATAACCATAGGAGGTATGAGACCTCGGTTAGAGTATTACATGGATTCTAAAGGTTTAATAAGACCTAAATAATATATGGTAACAACCCCCGAAGAAAACGGATCCAAATAATGAATTAAAACGCTAATAGAGCTTTAGAGCATGTTTTTCGAGAAAACCCGAAAACGTGACTTTAAGTGGTCAAACGAACCCGTAAAAATTATAAGTCATTAAATAAATATTATTAAGCATTTATGAAAGCTTAATAACCAATAAAAATAAAGAAACGAGAAAATTCTGGAAAACCGGACCCGGTTAGTGAATAGTACCTAAACCGGGTAAAATAACGAGCGTTTTCTGTAAAAGACGAAAAACGCTCCAACTAGTATAACTATAGGGGGCCGGCTTTTTATCTGCTAGTTAACCCCTCACACACTCACATACTAGCTAACTAATTAAAGAGGCAAAAAGCAAAAAGTGAGAAAAGTAAAAGGTACCTCACATACTCTCTCTCCTCTCATTTCTCTTCTCTCTCTCCCATTTCTTTCTTCCCCATCGTACTCCCTCTCTTCCTCCTCCCTCCTTGCTGCGATTTTGAGCTCCCCACTACAACAATGGAAGCTCCCTCTTCTTCTCCATGCTCTACCTCCATGTGAGCTCCAAATGTAAAAAAAATTACATATTTGAACTCCCCTCATTCTCCTCTACATTTCCCTCTTTTCAAAATTCGAAAAGGATGAGTTTCATCTCCATGGGTTTTCCCCATTTGAAGAGAAAAGCACACCATTATGGAGCTTGGAGTCTCCTCTTTCTAACAAGGTAAAAATCTACATGAAAAACTCATGCTTTCTTCACCTTCCTTCATAACCGATTTTTGCCCCATTTGTAATGCTCTATTTTTCTCTCTCTTTGGAGCATAATATCAACCTTGCAATGGTGGTGGATTCACCTTCTTGAACCAAGGGCTAAAACCCCTTCTAAAACTCTCCAAAGGTAAACCCTAGAAATTTCATTTCAAACACTTCAATGAATTGGCATTAATTTAAGGGTTAGTATATTAATGGTAGTGTTTTGTGTTCATTGGGTGATGGGAATGGAGTTTGGCAACTCCATTCCCCACATGGCCGATTTGGGCAAGAAAGGAAGAAGGAGGAGAAATGAGAGAGAAAGAAGGAATTATAAGCTCAAGGTAAGAGCTCTTTACTAATGTTAAATTTTAGTGCATTAGAGTAATGGGAATGGGTAAACCAATCTAAAGAACCCAAATAATGTATTAGTAATGTAATTGTGGAAGTTGAGTAATTGTGCAATAGTATGTGAATGATAGGCCTTGGAGCCAAATGGTTGTGTATGAGTATTAGTATTGATGTTTGATGGAGTATTGGTGTATTGGGAAGGATTTATATTTGTATTGATTGCTGGTAGGACCCTTGTAAGGATGTGGCTAGATTAGGAATGAATTTGGTGAGAATTGGTATGTGTGGCCAAGTAAGAAAAGTAGATGAATTATGGCAAAATTTTGGTAGGAATATGTGCATTTGTGAATGACTTGGTCAATGGGAGGACCAAGGTGTGTATTGGGAGGTTTGTATCCCCGGACCACACCAAACTTAACCAGAGAACGACTTCCAGTACTGGTCCAGGTTTGTATCCCCGGACCACACCAAAATGTGTACAAAATGTATTTTAAAGCAAAGTTAAGGATGGGTGATGATGGGTAATGATGGTATAAGATAATTAAGACATGATTAAAGATGTTTAAAGGTCATTAAGGCCATAAACAAGCTTAGGAAATAATTTTAAGTAAGTAACTTAAGTAAATGTATTTAAGTAATAATGGAATAGTAAGTATAAACTGGGAGACAGTAAAGGAAGTAACGAGTAAGGTTAGTTATGGATAATTAACCACCCAATTGTATGTATGTCATAGGATTCGACTAGTTGAACACCGAAGGGAGTCGGTGAGTTCCAAAGTCAACGGTGAAAGGTATGATTTCTTCATGCCCTGTATCCTAATCTGGTTACCTCGATTTGTGTGCTTACTTGACCACCTAATAAGATAAATGCATGAATCGGATTATATTGCACTTACTCGTGCTTGCTTACATTGTTCTTGATATTTGTCTTGAACAATAGTTTGTATAATTCATGAAATATATGAATGATGATGACTTGTATTCGAATCTTGTATTGTACTTAAGTGTTGTACTGTATTTTGTATAACTGAGTATTGAGCATTGTAATTCTGTCTGTGGCTTGCATGAATGACTTCTGCTAATTCCTAACTACCTAACTTCTAACTTAAGTGAGTAAATTGGAATGAGTAGAAGTCCGATATAGCTTCGGCCACGCGTGAGGATGCGGAGTCACAAGAGGTTGGCTGCAATTCCTGACTCTTAAACTGGTCCACGGCCCAAATCCCTTAAATGGGTAGCATCCTGGATTGGTGAGTCAAGTAAATCCCGGAGGTGGGACGGAGTAGTCCCCAGGGCCGGAGGTCCCGACGACTTAACATGAGTAAGATTAAGAGTAAGTAAGTATGTATGAGTATGAGTATGAGTATGTATGCGTATGTATGGAGTAACGAGTAAAAGAGTAATCTCCAATGAAGCTAACAAGTATTGTATATTGTGTATGAATATGTATGTGTACTTCGGAAAAAGGTAAGTATGTATTGGATGGGTTATGTTGTACTTCTTGTATGTAATGAAGTGTATGTATGTGTGTATGTCTTGCGTAACGTATTGTAATATTGTGTATAAGAGCATGTATGCATGTATGTTTGAATGAAAATGAACTGCATGTATTCGACCAAGTGGTCAGCGTACCCTCACTAGTACGCGGGGTACGCGGTTATCATGCGCAGCGAAAGCTGACCCCCTAGGGGGAACGTTTTTAGTGTGCAGGTACCCGAAGCGGATGTGTTCAAGGTAAGAGACCGGCGACACAACCTTGTATCTAGAAAGTAAGTAGTTGTGAGGAATGGGTAGTAAGTAGTCTCCAAGGGAGAATGTATGAGTTTGGAAGAGGTATTATACTTGTATGAGGATCCTAGTAGACTCGGTATGTGAATTAAATTGTATTGTAGATGGAGTATTGTATGGAATGAAGATTGCAGTACTTATATGGTAAATGGAGTATGTGTTGTAGTTATGTAATACTCGGGATTCCGTTCCATCAGACCGATGTTGTATGTAGTAGCAGTAGCCTTGTTAGTCACGGGGGTGACTAACGGCATTGTATCACCCACATTATGTAAGTATGTATCCGCTGTGTGTATCTGATGTGTAAGGAGATTGGACGGTAATGACAATATTAGCAGTAGGGGTGTTACAAAAAGTGGTATCAGAGCGAAGTATCGCTCTGATGACTGGAAATACCGAGTTTAGGAATGCCGAGTTAGGAATTAGAAGCTTAGGGCTAAGGGCTGAGTGTTAGCATTAGAGATACGCTAGTTAGGAACTACCGCTGAGTACCGGATACCTACAATACCAGACCCGCCCTCCACTAACCCTATTGTATAACTTGAGGAAGTACACCAGAGAGAAGGAAAGACCTCTCATAATCGGGAAAACCCGATCTGGCAGTAGTGAGATAATCCTACAAGAGGAAAGGACTTGACACACAGTCGATTCCAAAAATTGGAAGTCCCAGAAATGGATTCCGGTTGAACAACAGTACCCGCACTTAATGGCGGTAGGATGAGCACTCCAACCATAAGGAGGCTACAACTTACAACAACATGGGGTGACATGCTTAGCAGTCGCGGAATCTGGTTAGCCAACCAGCAGCAAGAAAAGAAGCAGTAAGCACAACGGAGCGGAAAAAGGAACAGTAACAAAACCCGAGACACAAGTCTACGGGACAGTAATAGCTAAATAGCAACACCAACGGTATGCTAGCTGACTAAGGACATAGTCAGGAGTGATTAACTCCAAAACTACAACGCCAGAAAAATTACAATACCTGGCCGACATCGCTTACACAGCTACAAGGATATCCAAGGGATATGAACCGATAGGACTATGAGAGTAGTGCCTAAACAAGCTAAGGCTCAATAACCACGGTAAACCAGTGGGAACGAGCAACAAGGAAAAACATAAAACTAAATAAATAGGTTACCTCCAAGGATTGGAGAAGTACCCCGACCAAGACAACCATGTCAAGATCAATGGGAAGCTACTTAAAAGGATCGAGTACCCCAAACTAGATCAATATGATCTAGGGAAGAGTCAACAAGACTATTAAAAACAAGTGGGAACCATACCAAGACCGGTATAGGTCTAACCAAAAACCAACAGTACCACGCACTTGCCACGGCAAGTGCAGTAAGAACAGGAACATGTAGAGGAACTTTAACAAACCACAGGTACATAGTAATGTACCGTGACATCGGTGAAACAACTGTAGGATCACAAATCCTGGAAGCTAGAGGAATCAAACCTTGGAAAGGCCTGACGGCCTGACCATTGTATTAAGAACATACCAGTCAGCGGGAAGCTGGACTTGGTCAAGACCACAAACATGGCTATGCCATGTAGAACTTCTTTTAACACCGAACCATTATTTCAAAACCCAAAATTCTTCTTTCAAAACCACAACTTTTCTTTTAAACCTTGGATTTTTAAACAAAACCAACAGAATTACGGTGAGTATCATAGATTGATACAAGAGGAGCTGACAATAGAATACTTCACCTAGGCGTGTGACGAACACTACGAGTGTACCCATTACGGGATGTGGGACAACCGCACTCCGAAGGAGCTTGCGGGCCTGACATATAGTTGGGTAAGAGGTAACGTATCAATATGGTACCCCACCTATGTATACATGTAGTGTGCGACGCACGGGAAGTAGTCAACTCTGTTCTACGGACCACGAGTAAGTTCAAACCAGAACAACTGGACACCTCAGACAATCAAGGAGAAGGAACTCAGCTAAATAATTAGCATAAAAGAATTTAGAAAACCCATCTGAAGATGAGGAATGAGAATTAGGAAGCGCAAAAGGCACAGAGTAATGAGTATAGACATTGGATATGTCTCAAAGACATCAAGCAAGTACATGACAGCTGGAAAGTATACCCAGCCTGAACTCAGCAAGGCAAATGCCTAAAGTAATCACAATGATGCTCAACAAACGGGACAGAATTCCCAAGAGCAATCACAAGATTACCACGAAGTAAAATCCATCATTGAAGAGGATATTAAACCTAGTCTTAAACACTACGAGCAAGTGTAGATAGTCTACCCAAGGATGGGAGACGTCATAACCCCAAGGGAATAACTCAAATACAACACCACAAGGCGGTATGGTGATAACATATCATAAACGTTAGCCGGATGCAACGGCATGATTCAACAGCACTCAGGAGCAATCCTCGAAGGGTGTCTGAATTGCAACAGTCGAACAACAGCGACATGATAAAAGCACGAAAGTTAGAACGAACACTCGGTTAAGACACCGAAGGGATTTCACTTAACAGGAAATGCCCTAAATTAATAGGAGGCACTAATTAAAACCAGAGGGCCTAAAGGGTCTTCTATGAACGGAAGCGTGATGTCATGACTTACCATGGAGCCTAGTAATACCTCCAACCTATGGGGTATACATGGCATGGAAACATGTATAAGCAGCTTGCAAAGACCATAGCTTGCAGCAATAAGGCTTAAAAGCCATCAACCAACTATGTTATGTAAACCTTAACGGTTGCATAACCCACAACATTTGATAACAAGACTTGCAAGGGACATTGTCCCATACGACAAAGAAATCAACAACTGGACCATCAATTCAAATCCAACACCCGAGTGGCTTAGAGTAATGGCCAACTCAGTGTCACTGTCACTAGAATATCAGTCTAGTATACAGTTGACAAGCTTTTAATTACCTTTATGCCTTCTGTAGCAATGGTAGCACAGAGGCATAAGAATCATGATAATGCCAACATTGGCCTAGTCCACACTTGGATACTACGAGAAACCCAAGGGAAGGTACCCCTCGTTAGCCTAAGACCACCAATGTGGTGAAGATGTGAACCCTTAGAAAGGCTTCCATCTATTATAACAGAAAAGCCTACGCATATAGATATGGCCAAGGGGCGATGGAATAAGGAAATGAGATTTCCAAACCGTTATGACTTAAGGAGTAAGCATACTCCGTATGCACCCAAGGATGTGGTGAACCGTTGTATAAATACTAACATAGCCAACCTCTTCATGAGACCTATGAGTGGAAACAAGCCTCTCAACAAGAACTTCACTTATCAATGATAGAACGGGACCAGAAAACCCTTGAATTTTCTTGGGATGTCCCGTTGATGTACATACAAGTAGAACTACACAGCTAAAGCCTATACCCAATGCTCAGCACGGAAAGACAATAATTGTCAAAATAGTCAACGGAATGCACATTGCATGAAATACCCCTAAATATTAAACGTATAAAACCATAACACGTTTTATGTTATGGACATAAAATAACGTACGAATATATATATATATGTACGAACACGAAAGAACACATGCGTAACGTTGCGTTACGAAACTAAGACGTCGTGAATAAGTAACGATGTCGTCACGTAACTCGTAACGAAATTAATAAATAAATAACAATACGAAATAATATAGTCACATATATATATAAGTACACACGTATAACTATCCAAATAAAAAGAAATAAAAAAAAAGGGGAGCAAAGATGCTCCCGTGGAAGCTCGAACCCGAGACCTCCCATATGTATTCCGAGTGCTTAACCGGGTGAGCTGCGCTCAATTTCAGTAACTAATGCACACGAACTGAAAGTAATACCAACAAATGAAGTAAATACAAGAACAAAAAAAAAAGAGGAACCAACTCGCAATCGCATTCTTCTTCCTCCCTCGTTGTAACTGCAGAACGAACACGAAACAGAAAGCAGAGAAATCAAGGACACCCAACTCTTGGACGCGATTTAATTTCTTTTCCATAATGCCCATACCTTTAGATTCTGTCCGAGAACAACAGGGAAGAATTAACTAATCAGAACATAACGTTTCCCCTCAGGATTATACTCCTCTGTCTGAGAATTATTTCCCTTCCCAGACTCCTAGTGTGTCCTCTTTTCCCTAACCCCGCCTGATGACCGGAAGTATTAACGTGGGACGTTCTTATTTAGAAAAAAAAAATAGTCCCAAACCTCCACGCATCAGAGGGCAACTTTCTCAAACTTCCACTAATCCTCTCTGGAAACTTTCACCCAGTAACAGGCTAATCTATTGCCTGCATTCAGTCTTCTCTTGCCCCTATCTATTGATTAATATACTTGCTCAGTCTATCTTTTTGTTTTTTTTTTTTTTTTTTTTTTTTTTCCTCCTCACTCACATGCTCACGCCTCAGAGTTTGCAATTTGCAAACTCCTACGCCACTATCTTGCAGACTGTGGTCAATAACTCATGCAACCCGTCATTATGCAGACCGTTCTTTTCTCTCTTCTTGCATACACCAGTCTCTGCATGTGCAGAAAACCAGGGAGATAAACAAACCCAGATGCGGTGTAAACTGCCCTCTCATCCCCTTCTGTTCCTATGTCGAGAAATTACTTTGCTGTCTAACTCATTTCCTCCTCAGCCTGTACATAACGCTGTCTGGAGATTTAAACTGTGAAGTGTTCATTCCTTCTCGAAGTTCAAGCACAAGTTTTCCTTACCTACATTCACGTGCCACGGTAAACACTTGCCCAGAGGCTTTCTTTCCCCTCTGTTTCTCCACTCACGCGTGAAGGTAAAACAGATAATCACGAGTGTTCTTCTGTTTGTCTTGCTTGAGTTACTTGTATTCTGAAAACCGTTACTCCTTGATCAGTAACTCAAGGCCCCAAAATCTCTACCGCAAGCCGATTTGGTATGCTTCAACTCTGGAAACCTGAAGCAAATAGTTTCAGAAAAGAAAAGGAACCAGCAAGGTAAAACTGTAACAGATCCTTCTCCTTCTCTGGTTTGTGTCTGTCGAAATCTGGCATTCATTCTCCTCTTCATGTACTGCATGAAACTCCTTTGCAGTTACTCTGGACCTTGTTGAAAATCTCTTGAGTAAAAGCTGCTCAAACGTTCCTGGAAACACAACCAGAAGGTAGCATTTTTTTTTAAACAGATTTCTGGTTGCTCTAGCCATCGTTTAACTGTTCTGTCAAAGTCTAACCTCAACAAAAAAAAATTTCAGTTGAGCCCAAAGTTCAGGTTCCTGAGAGTTTATATTGTGCTAAGGATCTGTCAGAAGGGACCAGCTCCAAAAGACAAAACTACAAGAGAACCCAACTGAGATCTCTAAGGTTGTGCCTAAACTCGTACTTAACTGCATGTATTAAACTGCATTAAAACAAGTGTAACCTGCTGTACGAGAATTTGTTGTCAAACATTCTAGCAAGGAACTGAGAACTTACCCAAACTGATGTCGTAAGTTCTAGGCTTTGATACATGGCAAGAATAATGTTGAAAACACACAGAAAGAATAGAAGAAAAGATATTAATTAGTGTTTCAGTGTTGTCTCAGTTTTTCTTTTTTTCAGTTTCCTAGCTTCTGTGTGAGGATGATTTCTGTAACATCAAATAGATTGGTTTGGGATGTCTTGGGGTGATAATCTCGATTAAACACTGAAGCTATGTGGGGTAAACAGAAAACAGGTTCAAGAACAGAAAGAAATCAAAATAGAAGTTATCAGTTTCTGCTGTGCATTTGTCTTTTCCAGTTTTGTATAACTTCATACAGAGGGATTAGATGGAGTTTTTATTGGGTTAGGTTGGGTTCAAACCATAGATAGAAACCTTAACCAAGTAAGTAAATGCCAGGGACAAATTGCAAAACCGTTATGAGAATAAAAGATAAGGAATGAAGAAGAAACATTAGACTGCATACTTCAGTTGCATAGTTTTTTTTCGAAAAGAGTGAGTTCTGTATATGCTTGTTACAGAGGCTGTGTAAGGGATTACACTGAGAGTTTCATAAGTTTAAAACCCCGCCAAATCATGTAGCTGAATGTTGAACCTTTTGAGGAAGAAATTCAAAGTTAGATTCGTGTAAGGATGGAAGAACAAGAAGAGAACAGAAGAGAAATACCAGCTTTGTATTTTCAGTTTTACAGTTCTTCTGAGAACTTAAGTTCTACATGATTCTGTTACAGAGAACTAGAAAGGGTTGTATTGAGTGGTTATTGATCCTAAAACATTCTAATCACTTAATTAAATTCGTAAACACCCTGGGAAATGATAGGAATTGAAGTAACCAGAGAAGGTAACAGAAATCGAATTTCTGAATTTAGTGTTGTTTTCTGGAACTGGTGTTTTCTGTATCACACTATTTCAGAGGGCTACAAGGGGGGTAGTGAGTGATAATAAATCTAAAACTTACCTAGTACCCTCAAGTATAATATAAACGCCATAGGGAAGAGTTAGAACTCAGGTTATTAAGCAGAGAACAGCAACAAGGAAAGAAATGCACCAGATTTCATAATTCGTTTTCTCTATTGGATCAGTTTCTTTACAACCATGTTTCAGAGGTAATTATCCATGTGGTTTTGGGTTGTCTAGGAGTTGTAATCTCTATTAAGCAACTAAGTCATGTGGGGAACCAAGAAGTCAGATTAACAGATAGAGAGAAAAATAGAAGGGAGGATATCAGTGACACTTCAGTTTCTTTCTCATTCTCGCCCAACTTCTGTACAAAAGAACCTCAGAGGAGTTATCAGTGAGTTTCAGGTTGTTTGTAAGTTTAAAATTCTTACTAAAGCCCTTAGCTAGGTAGGTAGATACCTTGGGAGAGGTTGTAAGGCAAATAACTAAACAGGAAGAAATCAAAAGGAACTAAGAGTTTCAGCTCTTATCAGTTTTCTTGTTTCAGTTCTAGGATTCTTTCTCTTTTCCTGTCTCTGTACAATGACTTCTGTAACAACACGAAGTTGTTTGGGGCTTAAAAAAAATCTTGATAGAAAACTTAATCAAGTGAGCTAAAAAAAAATGGGGTGGGACAATCTGGGACTCAAATCAGAAAAAAAAAAAGAGACAGGAAATGATGCAACAGTTTGCTGTTTCAGTTTCAGTTGTTGGATCCTTGGGTTTTAGCATAAACGTGTATCAGCAAGAATAACAGTCTCATTGGGGGATGGAATCTTGGTTGAGGTCCTAACTAATCAAGTCAGTAACATGGGGTAGATTGAGGGTAATTCGTGAGCTAACAGAAAGGGAGTAAAAGAAATAAAACAGAAGAAAAGGGAATGCATCAGTCTGGTTTGGGTTTTGATTATCTTCTGTAAGTTGTCCTCTGTATAATTACGTAACAATGAGCTGTTTGGAGTTGGTTCCGAATTTAAACTGTGGTATAATGCCCAACTATATAGGTAAGCACCTTAGGAGAGATTTGAAAGAAAGAATAAAATTAAACAGGGAAGAGTCAAGGAGAAGGCATTGGGTTTTCAGTTTCAAATGTTTCTGGTTGCCTTCCTTTTTGTGTCTGTTCCTGTGTAACTAACTACAGATACGGTGTGGGTGTTTCATGAGTATAGTCTTAAATATAAACCAAGCTTCACACCCATAATCAGTGGGTAAATATGGGAGGAAAGGAAACAAACTGAAATCAAGCTAACTAGCAACAATAACCAAGAAAGAATGTATAGGTTATGTTCAGTTTCAGTGAGGATTATAGTTTCTGTATAAACAGGTTACAAGGGTATTTTAAGTGGGATTCAAGCTTAATAATGAACCCAAATGATAGCTAATAAACATAACTAGGTTAGCAAATCATGGAGAGAAGGGTGAGCATCAATTATTACCTTAGAGGTCACGTTAGACGATATGTTTGTGTTCTAAACTTGGAAACTTTTGGACTGCTGTGTAGGCGAGTATAGGGATACTCTATGGTCTATATTACCATTAAACAAGGATTAAAACATTTCTCATCTAGTTATCAAAGGAGAGAAAACACAATAGACAAGTTATGTCTATTTTATACAAACTCGTTACATAAATAACGCTTAAGATGCTCAAAAACAAAGCTAAGGAAAAGGACTTAGTTAACATGTAACTAAGGACGTGAATACCCTAGGAGTGTGTTGAGCCTAGGATTAATGCTTGTGAAGTTCTAAGAGTCAATATAAACTAAGCATGAGACAACATATCTAGGGAATAACATACAATATAAAGTGTCGTCACATAAAATAATAAACTGACACATTGTTTGTAATTAACGCTAGGGCCGTAGCAAACTCCGACCGGGAACTCCGAGTTTGAGACGACTCGTACTTCTGAATAAGGTATGGACATGTGTGGTTCGTATGTTGCCGTGTTACACGGCTTGTTTGCTTTGTGTGCTGTGTGCTTTGTGTGAAAATGACATAAGATCAAAGCATGAAATTGGATTGCTTGTTTATCATGTTGTATGATTTCTATATCATTGTTGAATATATCATTGCGCGCACACAGTAGTTTAGTCCCTTTCGCGTTATGGAACTTTGAGATGAGACTCAACGAACTATATATGTAAACAAAGAAACTACATAAAGGGAAAACTATACAAGAACTACTACGAATTATGAAAATAAAGAAAACGCTAAAAGGGGAACTCCTCTCTAAACCATTGAGGACTACCATGACACCCACTATGGTGTCTATGCTTTAATGATAATGGAGAGCAAGTCTCCTTTGGTGAGACATGACGAACCACGTAGACAAAACAGAAGAACTATACAAAGAGACGAACCCTCTCAGACTTTAGAGGACCGCAAATGACACCCACTATGGTGTCGAGATTATAATGTTAATGAAACGAAAAGTATCAACTGTGAAACATGAGAATAACCCGGGAAGACAACATCTCGGGCCGCGCGGTATGGATATCGGGAGTTGGTATCTGCATCAGATCCTTCGACCGTCTATGATGGAATATATTTTGGTAAGCACATCCCGGAGTCCAGAGGTGACTTCCGCTTCCTTGACCCTGGGTGTCGGGAATGGGGGAGTGACAAGTTGGTGAAGCACATCCCGGAGTCCAGAGGTGACTTCCGCTTCCTTGACCCTGGGTGTCAGGAATGGGGGAGTGACAAGTTGGTAAGCACATCCCGGAGTCCAGAGGTGATTTCCGCTCTCGACCCTGGGTGTCGGGAATGGGGGAGTGACAAATTGGTGAAGCATCCTGGAGTCCAGAGGTGACTTCCGCTTCCTTGACCCTGGGTGTCGGGAATGGGGGAGTGACAAATTTGTGAAGCTTATCCTGGAGTCTAGAGGTGACTACCGCTTTCTCGACCCTGGGTGTCGGGAATGGGGGACTAGCTATGGAGGAGACGTCCTCCAACGTGCGGTGATAAAAGAATTCACAAATAATCCTTAAAGAAACAAGGAATGATTAGCACTTACATAATGATGTCTCGGGATCTAATCTATATCCCCTGACTCGGTGCCAGAGAATAAAGGAAAACTTGTGTAATGAGACCAAGCAAACAAGTGAAAGTCACGAATGTGAACCATTAAGAAACAAGGAATGAGTATCACCTACATATTAAAGTCTCGGGATCTAACCTACATCCCCTGACTCGGTGCAAGAAAAGAAAAGGAAAACATGTGTAATGAGAACAAGAAAACAATACGTAATCTCTTGAATGATCCCATAGTAAGGATCGACGGTATAATATACCTACGCACACATTGTATTATGTACTTGACTGTTGTTGCTACACTAGTAGCTTATTATGCTGGACTGCGTGTTTGACATTGTTATGCTACTGGCAAGTTGTGCTTGGTTGCTTAATGATATTGCGGTGCTACTTGCAAGATGTGCTTGGTTGCTTGCTGATATTGCGATGCTACCGATGAGTGTGTATGATATCATGATGTACTGATGTGTGCTTTACTGCTTTATCATAGCATGTAAAATGGACTTAATAATATTCGACCAATTAGTCGTGTGGCCCGGTAACATGCGGGCTTCACACGTTCATACTCAGCGTAGTTTGCTGAGTCCTTTACACCCAATTTTTTTTCAGGTCTTGTGCCAGACGATAACGGAGAGTAGGCAAGGGTGACTATCATAGGGGTAGTCCACATGGCAAGACTTTAAGTAGTATGCTTCCTTATGTATGAGTTATGTTGTTTAAGTTGTTAACTAAACTGTAGATGCTCGGTACATGAGTTGTACTTTATATTGCATTTGGATTTCGTTAAGTTGGATTTCCAGTCATACAGACCGTAACTTGGAGTTGGTAATGAGGACTGTCAACCACGTGGGTGGTTGGCGTCTGTAACACCCAAATAGAGTTCGAAACCGCTGCGTAGACTTCTCCCGCTAACTTAGGCGCGTCGTTTGATTGTTGGACATTATTCGGGGGTGTTACAGAAAGTGGTATCAGAGCGTAGTTGCGCTCTGATGACTGGAACAGAGGAGTACCGAGTATAGGAAAACCTAAATTTGAGAAACGGGGTTACGGGTTAGTTTGTGAGGCTCGTTAGTTACGGTCCATTCAATCCGTAGGAAAACGCTGGAGAGGTAGAAAGCCTCCTCACACTCGGGAAAACCCGATCTGGCGTTTACACAATGGCATATAATCAATCCAGTAAGGATAACTAGTTACTCCTATCCTTTCATCGATGTTTTGGTTTAGTGTAGGGTACGGGGGCGTACCCCTCTTTTAAGGGGGGTAAGCGCGTTTTGCTTTGTATGTGTGTTGATTTACTATGATGTATTCCTACAACCACTCGTGGTTGGTTGGTAGGTTTGTGTGTTTGGATTGTGTGTGAAAATGTTATGTACGCTATGGATGAATGAATGTCGTGTGCCTTGGGTTGCACTTTAGCATATTATATACATTGCTAACATTTTGGGTTACCATGAGTACTCGTGTGAAGCCACTGATGTGGCATGGTGCTTAGAAGCATTGAGGATTTTAAGTAAGAACTAAATTCGGTGTGTACCGTGAATGAAAGCGGGACTGGATCCCTAAGATCACTAGGAGTAGAAAATATGAGTTAGGGAAGTAAGACTTCGGGACGAAGTCTCTTTTAAGGGGGGTAAGCTGAAATACCCCTAAATATTAAACGTATAAAACCATAACACGTTTTATGTTATGGACATAAAATAACGTACGAATATATATATATATGTACGAACACGAAAGAACACATGCGTAACGTTGCGTTACGAAACTAAGACGTCGTGAATAAGTAACGATGTCGTCACGTAACTCGTAACGAAATAATAATAATAAAAATAACAATACGAAATAATATATAGTCACATATATATAAGTACACACGTATAACTATCCAAATAAAAAGAAATAAAAAAAAAGGGGAGCAAAGATGCTCCCGTGGAAGCTCGAACCCGAGACCTCCCATATGTATTCCGAGTGCTTAACCGGGTGAGCTGCGCTCAATTTCAGTAACTAATGCACACGAACTGAAAGTAATACCAACAAATGAAGTAAATACAAGAACAAAAAAAAAGAGGAACCAACTCGCAATCGCATTCTTCTTCCTCCCTCGTTGTAACTGCAGAACGAACACGAAACAGAAAGCAGAGAAATCAAGGACACCCAACTCTTGGACGCGATTTAATTTCTTTTCCATAATGCCCATACCTTTAGATTCTGTCCGAGAACAACAGGGAAGAATTAACTAATCAGAACATAACGTTTCCCCTCAGGATTATACTCCTCTGTCTGAGAATTATTTCCCTTCCCAGACTCCTAGTGTGTCCTCTTTTCCCTAACCCCGCCTGATGACCGGAAGTATTAACGTGGGACGTTCTTATTTAGAAAAAAAAAATAGTCCCAAACCTCCACGCATCAGAGGGCAACTTTCTCAAACTTCCACTAATCCTCTCTGGAAACTTTCACCCAGTAACAGGCTAATCTATTGCCTGCATTCAGTCTTCTCTTGCCCCTATCTATTGATTAATATACTTGCTCAGTCTATCTTTTTGTTTTTTTTTTTTTTTTTTTTTTCCTCCTCACTCACATGCTCACGCCTCAGAGTTTGCAATTTGCAAACTCCTACGCCACTATCTTGCAGACTGTGGTCAATAACTCATGCAACCCGTCATTATGCAGACCGTTCTTTTCTCTCTTCTTGCATACACCAGTCTCTGCATGTGCAGAAAACCAGGGAGATAAACAAACCCAGATGCGGTGTAAACTGCCCTCTCATCCCCTTCTGTTCCTATGTCGAGAAATTACTTTGCTGTCTAACTCATTTCCTCCTCAGCCTGTACATAACGCTGTCTGGAGATTTAAACTGTGAAGTGTTCATTCCTTCTCGAAGTTCAAGCACAAGTTTTCCTTACCTACATTCACGTGCCACGGTAAACACTTGCCCAGAGGCTTTCTTTCCCCTCTGTTTCTCCACTCACGCGTGAAGGTAAAACAGATAATCACGAGTGTTTTCTGTTTGTCTTGCTTGAGTTACTTGTATTCTGAAAACCGTTACTCCTTGATCAGTAACTCAAGGCCCCAAAATCTCTACCGCAAGCCGATTTGGTATGCTTCAACTCTGGAAACCTGAAGCAAATAGTTTCAGAAAAGAAAAGGAACCAGCAAGGTAAAACTGTAACAGATCCTTCTCCTTCTCTGGTTTGTGTCTGTCGAAATCTGGCATTCATTCTCCTCTTCATGTACTGCATGAAACTCCTTTGCAGTTACTCTGGACCTTGTTGAAAATCTCTTGAGTAAAAGCTGCTCAAACGTTCCTGGAAACACAACCAGAAGGTAGCATTTTTTTTTTAAACAGATTTCTGGTTGCTCTAGCCATCGTTTAACTGTTCTGTCAAAGTCTAACCTCAACAAAAAAAAATTTCAGTTGAGCCCAAAGTTCAGGTTCCTGAGAGTTTATATTGTGCTAAGGATCTGTCAGAAGGGACCAGCTCCAAAAGACAAAACTACAAGAGAACCCAACTGAGATCTCTAAGGTTGTGCCTAAACTCGTACTTAACTGCATGTATTAAACTGCATTAAAACAAGTGTAACCTGCTGTACGAGAATTTGTTGTCAAACATTCTAGCAAGGAACTGAGAACTTACCCAAACTGATGTCGTAAGTTCTAGGCTTTGATACATGGCAAGAATAATGTTGAAAACACACAGAAAGAATAGAAGAAAAGATATTAATTAGTGTTTCAGTGTTGTCTCAGTTTTTCTTTTTTTCAGTTTCCTAGCTTCTGTGTGAGGATGATTTCTGTAACATCAAATAGATTGGTTTGGGATGTCTTGGGGTGATAATCTCGATTAAACACTGAAGCTATGTGGGGTAAACAGAAAACAGGTTCAAGAACAGAAAGAAATCAAAATAGAAGTTATCAGTTTCTGCTGTGCATTTGTCTTTTCCAGTTTTGTATAACTTCATACAGAGGGATTAGATGGAGTTTTATTGGGTTAGGTTGGGTTCAAACCATAGATAGAAACCTTAACCAAGTAAGTAAATGCCAGGGACAAATTGCAAAACCGTTATGAGAATAAAAGATAAGGAATGAAGAAGAAACATTAGACTGCATACTTCAGTTGCATAGTTTTTTTTCGAAAAGAGTGAGTTCTGTATATGCTTGTTACAGAGGCTGTGTAAGGGATTACACTGAGAGTTTCATAAGTTTAAAACCCCGCCAAATCATGTAGCTGAATGTTGAACCTTTTGAGGAAGAAATTCAAAGTTAGATTCGTGTAAGGATGGAAGAACAAGAAGAGAACAGAAGAGAAATACCAGCTTTGTATTTTCAGTTTTACAGTTCTTCTGAGAACTTAAGTTCTACATGATTCTGTTACAGAGAACTAGAAAGGGTTGTATTGAGTGGTTATTGATCCTAAAACATTCTAATGCACTTAATTAAATTCGTAAACACCCTGGGAAATGATAGGAATTGAAGTAACCAGAGAAGGTAACAGAAATCGAATTTCTGAATTTAGTGTTGTTTTCTGGAACTGGTGTTTTCTGTATCACACTATTTCAGAGGGCTACAAGGGGGGTAGTGAGTGATTAATAAATCTAAAACTTACCTAGTACCCTCAAGTATAATATAAACGCCATAGGGAAGAGTTAGAACTCAGGTTATTAAGCAGAGAACAGCAACAAGGAAAGAAATGCACCAGATTTCATAATTCGTTTTCTCTATTGGATCAGTTTCTTTACAACCATGTTTCAGAGGTAATTATCCATGTGGTTTTGGGTTGTCTAGGAGTTGTAATCTCTATTAAGCAACTAAGTCATGTGGGGAACCAAGAAGTCAGATTAACAGATAGAGAGAAAAATAGAAGGGAGGATATCAGTGACACTTCAGTTTCTTTTCTCATTCTCGCCCAACTTCTGTACAAAAGAACCTCAGAGGAGTTATCAGTGAGTTTCAGGTTGTTTGTAAGTTTAAAATTCTTACTAAAGCCCTTAGCTAGGTAGGTAGATACCTTGGGAGAGGTTGTAAGGCAAATAACTAAACAGGAAGAAATCAAAAGGAACTAAGAGTTTCAGCTCTTATCAGTTTTCTTGTTTCAGTTCTAGGATTCTTTCTCTTTTCCTGTCTCTGTACAATGACTTCTGTAACAACTACGAAGTTGTTTGGGGCTTAAAAAAAATCTTGATAGAAAACTTAATCAAGTGAGCTAAAAAAAATGGGGTGGGACAATCTGGGACTCAAATCAGAAAACAAAAAAAAGAGACAGGAAATGATGCAACAGTTTGCTGTTTCAGTTTCAGTTGTTGGATCCTTGGGTTTTAGCATAAACGTGTATCAGCAAGAATAACAGTCTCATTGGGGGATGGAATCTTGGTTGAGGTCCTAACTAATCAAGTCAGTAACATGGGGTAGATTGAGGGTAATTCGTGAGCTAACAGAAAGGGAGTAAAAGAAAATAAAACAGAAGAAAAGGGAATGCATCAGTCTGGTTTGGGTTTTGATTATCTTCTGTAAGTTGTCCTCTGTATAATTACGTAACAATGAGCTGTTTGGAGTTGGTTCCGAATTTAAACTGTGGTATAATGCCCAACTATATAGGTAAGCACCTTAGGAGAGATTTGAAAGAAAGAATAAAAATTAAACAGGGAAGAGTCAAGGAGAAGGCATTGGGTTTTCAGTTTCAAATGTTTCTGGTTGCCTTCCTTTTTGTGTCTGTTCCTGTGTAACTAACTACAGATACGGTGTGGGTGTTTCATGAGTATAGTCTTAAATATAAACCAAGCTTCACACCCATAATCAGTGGGTAAATATGGGAGGAAAGGAAACAAACTGAAATCAAGCTAACTAGCAACAATAACCAAGAAAGAATGTATAGGTTATGTTCAGTTTCAGTGAGGATTATAGTTTCTGTATAAACAGGTTACAAGGGTATTTTAAGTGGGATTCAAGCTTAATAATGAACCCAAATGATAGCTAATAAACATAACTAGGTTAGCAAATCATGGAGAGAAGGGTGAGCATCAATTATTACCTTAGAGGTCACGTTAGACGATATGTTTGTGTTCTAAACTTGGAAACTTTTGGACTGCTGTGTAGGCGAGTATAGGGATACTCTATGGTCTATATTACCATTAAACAAGGATTAAAACATTTCTCATCTAGTTATCAAAGGAGAGAAAACACAATAGACAAGTTATGTCTATTTTATACAAACTCGTTACATAAATAACGCTTAAGATGCTCAAAAACAAAGCTAAGGAAAAGGACTTAGTTAACATGTAACTAAGGACGTGAATACCCTAGGAGTGTGTTGAGCCTAGGATTAATGCTTGTGAAGTTCTAAGAGTCAATATAAACTAAGCATGAGACAACATATCTAGGGAATAACATACAATATAAAGTGTCGTCACATAAAATAATAAACTGACACATTGTTTGTAATTAACGCTAGGGCCGTAGCAAACTCCGACCGGGAACTCCGAGTTTGAGACGACTCGTACTTCTGAATAAGGTATGGACATGTGTGGTTCGTATGTTGCCGTGTTACACGGCTTGTTTGCTTTGTGTGCTGTGTGCTTCGTGTGAAAATGACATAAGATCAAAGCATGAAATTGGATTGCCTGTTTATCATGTTGCATGATTTCTATATCATTGTTGAATATATCATTGCGCGCACACAGTAGTTTAGTCCCTTTCGCGTTATGGAACTTTGAGATGATACTCAACGAACTATGTAAACAAAGAAACTACATAAAGGGAAGACTATACGAGAACTACTACGAATTATGAAAACAAAGAAAACGCTATAAGGGGAACTCCTCTCTAAACCATTGAGGACTACCATGACACCCACTATGGTGTCTATGCTTTAATGATAATGAAGAGCAAGTCTCCTTTGGTGAGACATGACGAACCACGTAGACAAAACAAAAGAACTATACAAAGAGACAACCCTCTCTAACTTTAGAGGACCGCTAATGACACCCACTATGGTGTCGAATATAATGATAATGAAACGAAAAGTATCAACTGTGAAACATGAGAATAACCCGGGAAGACAACAGCTCGGGCCGCGCGGTATGGATGATCGGGAGTTGGTATCTGCATCAGATCCTTCGACCGTCTATGATGGAATATATTTTGGTAAAGCACATCCCGGAGTCCAGAGGTGACTTCCGCTTCCTTGACCCTGGGTGTCGGGAATGGGGGAGTGATGGTTGGTAAAGCACATCCCGGAGTCCAGAGGTGACTTCCGCGCTCTGACCCTGGGTGTCGGGAATGGGGGAGTGACAAGTTGGTGGTAAAGCACATCCCGGAGTCCAGAGGTGACTTCGCGCTCTGACCCTGGGTGTCGGGAATGGGGGAGTGACAAGTTGGTGAAGCACATCCCGGAGTCCAGAGGTGACTTCCGCTTCCTTGACCCTGGGTGTCGGGAATGGGGGAGTGACAAATTTGTGAAGCTTATCCTGGGGTTTAGAGGTGAAGACATACCGCTTTCTCGACCCTGGTGTGTCGGGAGGAATGAGGGGACTAGCTATGGAGGAGACGTCCTCCAACGGCGTGGGTGATAAAAGAATTCACAAATAATCCTTAAAGAAACAAGGAATGATTAGCACTTACATAATGATGTCCGGGATCTAATCTATATCCCCTGACTCGGTGCCAGAGAATAAAGGAAAACTTGTGTAATGAGACCAAGCAAACAAGTGAAGTACGAATGTGAACCATTAAGAAACAAGGAATGAGTATCACCTACATATTAAGTCTCGGATCTAACCTACATCCCCTGACTCGTGCAAGAAAAAGAAAAGAAAGGAAAACAGTGTAATGAGAACAAGAAAACAATACGTAATCTCTTGAATGATCCCATAGTAAGGATCGACGGTATAATATACCTACACACACATTGTATTATGTACTTGACTGTTGTTGCTACACTAGTAGCTTATTATGCTGGACTGCGTGTTTGACATTGTTATGCTACTGGCAAGTTGTGCTTGGTTGCTTAATGATATTGCGGTGCTACTTGCAAGATGTGCTTGGTTGCTTGCTGATATTGCGATGCTACCGATGAGTGTGTATGATATCATGATGTACTGATGTGTGCTTTACTGCTTTATCATAGCATGTAAAATGGACTTAATAATATTCGACCAATTAGTCGTGTGGCCCGGTAACATGCGGGCTTCACACGTTCATACTCAGCGTAGTTTGCTGAGTCCCTTTACACCCAATTTTTTTTCAGGTATTGTGCCAGACGATAACGGAGTAGGCAAGGGTGACTATCATAGGGGTAGTCCACATGGCAAGACTTTAAGTAGTATGCTTCCTTATGTATGAGTATGTTGTTTAGTTGTTAACTAAACTGTAGATGCTCGGTACATGAGTTGTACTTTATATTGCATTTGGATTTCGTTAAGTTGGATTTCCAGTCATACAGACCGTAACTTGGAGTTGGTAATGAGGACTGTCAACCACGTGGGTGGTTGGCGTCTGTAACACCCAAATAGAGTTCGAAACCGCTGCGTAGACTTCTCCCGCAACTTAGGCGCGTCGTTTGATTGTTGGACATTATTCGGGGTGTTACATTGCACATCATGAATGACCAGCGCTCAAGAGAGTTGTAACCCGACAAATTACTTCACCCAGTGTCAACAAAGATACTTGGTAAATTGTATCATGAATGAGATAATGTGAGGTAAGCTAACCTACACATGAAACTTATATTGCAATAAGACATCTCCACATTGGGAAGATAATAAGATTGCGGTATGCCACGACGACCGTCATACACACGAACACAGGAAACTCCTAGTGTATTTACACCATAAGGAAATGGTGCCAACGACAATGGCAACGAGTAAAGAAGCTACCACAGTAACAGAGACAGTAAGAAAAATGTTGTACAATGAGTAATAATACGGTGCGCAACAAGCGACCGCTATGAGGAAGTGGCAGATAATAACACGGAGTATAAGCATGAGATGACAGGCAGAAATATTCTTTCCTATCACATTAGTGACTTACTGTCAAGCGTTTACGCCTCTGCACTCTGTATGACTGGGTGTTTTGGTATTGCACTTGTGCAGCTAATGACCTAATGGGATGGCTAGGGATATAGAGAATGTAAACCGTAGTAAACCTTTCTTTTCACCAACAACATGGCATAAGCCAGTTAAGCAAGCTTAGCAGCAAACCGTGCAGCCTAAGGCCAAAGAAGCACGAAGAGTGTAAAACACGCTAACAATCACAAGATGTGAATTCAGTGGAATAAAGAGCGAAAAGAGACTTAAGAAAGTCACAAGGACCGGCGCATAGAAAATGCAAGGTCATACAAGTAAAGGACACTTGTACCGAACTAGAAGAACTGGTATAATTTGGAAGCTAGTGACGACAGAGGAAGCGCTATAGTTAAGTGGTGACTTAACCGCGCCCGACAAACGAATAATCGGGGAAGCACGAATAGCATGGCAGTGAGTAGATTACCAGAGAGCTGGTTATAAATCTTAAACTCATTGAGTTCAAACACGGTAAAAGAAGACCGCATTTGTTTAATGAACCTTATTCCCATAGTAGACGGATAAAAGGTGATGTATAACACGTTAAGGATAACAAGAAGGGTGGATAACCCAAGTTATCAGGGTCACAGCAGAAGAAGCTAGTGGGCCCTAGCTAGGAGATTAATGCACCTGGTGAGTATAATAGAATGGCCATTAATGCCTTGAAGCCGGTTAGGCTTGAACCGAATTAATTATGAGTTAAATAAACTCATATAGGAATTCTTGGTGCAAAGACTAAACCATCGGTATGGTTAAAACCCTTTGACCAGAGCATATTACATAGTATACCGTAGTGAAGCTAAACGCTTCAGATTGCCCGAATTAAATAACTAATGTTTAATATTAACATATTGGAGATTACGTGGCGTAATCCCTTTTAAGGGGGGTAGAGCGAAAACCGCTTAATGTAAGTTTTGTGAATAAAACACATAAACCGTAATGTGCATAGCACAAATGAGAATCAAATTGATGATTGATATTATGTTAGATAAACATAAGTATTCATTCATATTGTAATTATGGTAACTAGGCATTAGACATGCAAATACCATAGGACGAATATACCCATCTGGTAACACCAGTGTAAGAGTATTGGTAAAGAAGAGTAATGAGTAGTGGACGGAGCTCCACAAGTATTGTAGCCTTTGAAGAAGTAGTACGAAATGAATGAGAGTAGTAGATGAATGAAGTTTATGAGTAGTGGAATCGTAGGTAAATTGTTCGAAGCAAATTGAAGACAACTAAATCTCATAGGTATAGTATTCCTTAGTTAGAATATTGGAGATGATGGAGAGTAATGGATGAAAGTAGTGAAGGTTGATGAAATGAGCATCTAGGTATTGAACCACTGAGTAAAGCATTTGGGAAGTAGAGTGAGAATGATTGATGGATTGATTCCATCCTTTGGAGATGTATGAATTCGTATCACGACTAGAAAGAGTAAAAGATAGAAAATGAAAACAATTAAATTGTTTGCTTGTTTGAAACTGATGTGGGAAGTCGAACTTGATCCTGATCAGGTCAAGGGAAACCGAACACAAATTAGGGTGGAAAGATAGTTCAACACTGATGCTGATCACATCAGGGTTGAATGATTATTGAAGCTCCCCTCAAGTGGTCACAAGAATCACACATAGGAAAGAAGTAATGAATAAAAAAAATTGGAATTTGGAGTTGTATGCTTTAGAAAGATTTCTAATTGGTAGTTGTAAAAGAATTTTCCTTAGACTAGAGAGTAAGTAATTGTTAGAAGCTTATACCGGAGAATGACAGTAGGTAGCATATTGTATTATTCCAAGGGCAACGGGACATAGAGGAGTCCTGTGTCGAGATGACCTGAGTGCCTGCGGGATTGTGATGAGTATTGCATTGCCTTGGGGACAGCTTTGCACTGTATGTATGAATAAATTTTGTAATGAGGAATCGGATGGCTGATAGTAATATAGATTGGAGTAACTATTGTACATTGGTATGGTATGGAAAGGAGAAACTTGGAGAAACGAATTTGGAATTGTAAGGAGGAGGAGTGCATGGCTTTGGTATTAGGCCAGTGTAAATGAGTAAGTATAGTAATCCCATAACCTCGAACAACTTTGAGGACAAAGTTCTTAAGGGGGGTAGATTGAAATACCCGAACTTAAATATAGGGATTAAAATTAATCTATTACGTTTAAGGGCCTAATGGTACCTAATTTATATTGGTAAGGAGAATAAATCCAAAAAGGAATCAAGAAATGCTTAAAAAGCGAAAAATGCTAAATAAGCGTTAAATAACCATAGGAGGTATGAGACCTCGGTTAAAGTATTACATGGATTCTAAAGGTTTTAATAAGACCTAAATAATATATGGGAACAACCCCCGAAGAAAACGGATCCAAATAATGAATTAAAACGCTAAAGAGCTTTAGAGCATGTTTTTCGAGAAAACCCGAAAACGTGACTTTAAGTGGTCAAACGAACCCGTAAAAATTATAAGTCACTAAATAAATATTATTAAGCATTTATGAAAGCTTAATAACCAATAAAAATAAAGAAACGAGAAAATTCCGAAAAACCGGACCCGGTTAGTGAATAGTACCTAAACCGGGTAAAATAACGAGCGTTTTCTGTAAAAGACGAAAAACGCTCCAACTAGTATAACTAGGGGGGGCGCTTTTTATCTGCTAGTTAACCCCTCAACACTCACATACTAGCTAACTAATTAAAGAGGCAAAAAGCAAAAAGTGAGAAAAGTAAAAGGTACCTCACATACTCTCTCTCCTCTCATTTCTCTTCTCTCTCTCCCATTTCTTTCTTCCCCATCGTACTCCCTCTCTTCTCCTCCCTCCTTGCTGCGATTTTGAGCTCCCCACTACAACAATGGAAGCTCCCTCTTCTTCTCCATGCTCTACCTCCATGTGAGCTCCAAATGTAAAAATAATTACATATTTGAACTCCCCTCATTCTCCTCTACATTTCCCTCTTTTCAAAATTCTAAAAGGATGAGTTTCATCTCCATGGGTTTCCCCATTTGAAGAGAAAAGCACACCATTATGGAGCTTGAGTCTCCTCTTTCTAACAAGGTAAAATCTACATGAAAAACTCATGCTTTCTTCACCTCCTTCATAACCGATTTTTGCCCATTGTAATGCTCTATTTTTCCTCTCTTGGAGCATAATATCAACCTTGCAATGGTGGTGGATTCACCTTCTTGAACCAAGGGCTAAAACCCCTTCTAAAACTCTCCAAAGGTAAACCCTAGAAATTTCATTTCAAACACTTCAATGAATTGGCATTAATTTAGGGTTAGTATATTAATGGTAGTGTTTTGTGTTCATTGGGTGATGGGAATGGAGTTTGGCAACTCCATTCCCACATGGCCGATTTGGGCAAGAAGGAAGAAGGAAGAAATAATGATGAGAGAAAGAAGGAATTATAAGCTCAAGGTAAGAGCTCTTTACTAATGTTAAATTTTAGTGCATTAGAGTAATGGAATGGGTAAACCAATCTAAAGAACCCAAATAATGTATTAGCAATGTAATTGTGGAAGTTGAGTAATGTGCAATAGTTGTGAATGATAGCCTTGGAGCCAAAGGGTGTGTATGAGTATTAGTATGATGTTTGATGGAGTATTGGTGTATTAGGAAGGATTTTATATTGTATTGATTGCTGGTAGGACCCTTGTAAGGTGTGGCTAGATTAGGAAGAATTGGTGAGAATTGGTATGTGTGGCCAAGTAGAAAAGTAGATGAATTATGGCAAATTTTGGTAGGAATATGTGCATTTGTGAATGACTGGTCAATGGGAACCAAGGTGTGTATTGGGATTGTAGGGATGTCTAATGACCATGGAATGATATTGAAGTATGGGAGTATTAGGATGCAAAATCTGTAGCAAAGAGTGCAAGGAAGCCTTGGAAAACTAGGAAGAACTAGAGTATAAGACTTGTAAAGTAAAGTTGGAACTCGGGTATAGTAGAAGGGCAAATTGTTGGAAATGAATTGTCATGGTGAGATGAGGTATTTGGATGCTAATAGTGGCATTGGTTGAGAAGTAATGGATGGTAGAAGAAGTTAAAAATCTGTAGCATTGAAGGATGAAAAACTGTTGTAAGTGTGGAAGGGAAGTGATGAAATTGTGTAAGTTGATTGATGGATTTGGTATGGAGTTTGGTGGATGAACTAAGGCAATTTGGAGGGCCTAGGTAGTGTTTAAACATGTGGGATTATATGTAGGAATAATAGGGAAGAGAGTGGTAGAAATTTGGAATTTGAAACAAGTTGAAAAACTCATATAAATTGCAATACTGTAACTAGTCCGGGTTTGCAAACCAGTACACAAACACGGACTAGCATGAAAACTCGACAGAAAGGTTTTACAAAGGGATGGTCCAGGTTTGCAAACCAAGACACTAACCCGGACCACCCCAAAAATACACCCGAGAGATTTGCAAAGGAATGGTCAGGGTTTGCAAACCAACCCCTAAACCCGGACCACACCAAAATTCCACCCGAGAGGTCTCCAATTGCATGGTCCGGGTTGGTAAACCCTTCCCTAACCCGGACCACACACAAACTTAACCAGAGAACGACTTCCAGTACTGGTCCGGGTTTGTATCCCTGGACAAAAACCCGGACCACACCAAAATGTGTACAGAATGTATTTTAAAGCAAAGTTAAGGATGGGTGTGATGATGGGTAATGATGGTATAAGATAATTAAGACATGATTAGAGATGTTTAAAGGTCATTAAGGCCATAAACAAGCTTTGGAAATAATTTTAAGTAAGTAACTTAAGTAAATGTATTTAAGTAATAATGGAATAGTAAGTATAAACTGGGAGACAGTAACGGAAGTAACGAGTAAGGTTAGTTATGGATAATTAACCACCCAATTGTATGTATGTCATAGGATTCGACTAGTTGAACACCGAAGGGAGTCGGTGAGTTCCAAAGTCAACGGTGAAAGGTATGATTTCTTCATGCCCTGTATCCTAATCTGGTTACCCTGATTTGTGTGCTTACTTGACCACCTAATAAGATAAATGCACGAATCGGATTATATTGCACTTACTCGTGCTTGTTTACATTGTTCTTGATATTTGTCTTGAACAATAGTTTGTATAATTCATAAAATATATGAATGATGATGACTTGTATTCGAATCTTGTATTGTACTTAAATGTTGTACTGTTTTGTATAAATGAGTATTGAGCATTGTAATTGTGTATGTGGCTTGCATGAATGACTTGTGCTAATTCCTAACTACCTAACTCCTAACTTAAGTGAGTAAATTGGAATGAGTAGAAGTCTGATATAGCTTCGGCCACGCGTGAGGATGCGGAGTCACAAAAGGTTGGCTGCAATTCCTGACTCTTAAACTGGTCCGCGGCCCAAATCCCTTAAATGGGTAGCATCCCGGATTGGTGAGTCAAGTAAATCCCGAAGGTGGGACGGAGTAGTCCCCAGGGCCGGAGGTCCCGACGACTTAACATGAGTAAGAGTAAGAGTAAGTAAGTATGTATGAGTATGAGTATGAGTATGAGTATGAGTATGTATGCGTATGTATGGAGTAACGAGTAAAAGAGTAATCTCCACCCGATTAACCCGGGTGGACCAATGAAGCTAAAAAGTATTGTATATTGTGTATGGAATGTGTATGTGTACTTCGGAAAAAGGTAAGTATGTATTGGATGGGTTATGTTGTACTTCTTGTATGTAATGAAGTGTATGTATGTGTGTATGTCTTGCGTAACGTATTGTAATATTGTGTATAAGAGCATGTATGCATGTATGTTTGAATGAAAATGAACTGCATGTATTCGACCAAGTGGTCGGCGTACCCTCACTAGTATGCGGGGTACGCGGTTATCATGCGCAGCGAAAGCTGACCCCCTAGGGGGAACGTTTTTAGTGTGCAGGTACCCGAAGCGGATGTGTTCAAGGTAAGAGACCGGAGGCACAACCTTGTATCTAGAAAGTAAGTAGTTGTGAGGAATGGGTAGTAAGTAGTCTCCAAGGGAGAATGTATGAGTTTGGAAGAGGTATTATACTTGTATGAGGATCCTAGTAGACTCGGTATGTGAATTAAATTGTATTGTACATGGAGTATTGTATGGAATGAAGATTGCAGTACTTATTTGGTAAATGGAGTATGTGTTGTAGTTATGTAATACTCGGGATTCCGGTCCATCAGACCGATGCTGTATGTAGTAGTAGCAGTAGCCTTGTTAGTCACGGGGGTGACTAACGGCATTGTATCACCCACATTATGTAAATATGTATCCGCTGCGTGTATCTGATGTGTAAGGAGATTGGACGGTAATGACAATATTAGCAGTAGGGGTGTTACAAGAAGTTAGGAAGAATTAGTGTGTAAGGATTGGTGAAAAGAGTGTTGGACTTGGGTATAGGTATTGTAGTTGCTTGGAAATGGATTGGGATGGTAAATTGGCATTAGGAGAGGGAACTAGGTATGGAGGAAATAAGAACCAAAATCTGTAGCAAACACCATTTGGAGAAATAGTGTAAGTGCTGGAATGAGAATGTAGAAATATGTGTGTGAATTGGTATGAAAAGGAGTAATGGGTTAGAAATGGATTTGAGCATGTTTAGAGACTTGATTAGGTGCTTAAACACGTAGGATTAAGTATAGGAACAATGGGGAATTAATTAGGCAAAGTTTGGTTTGTAACAGATTAAGAGGAACTTAAAATCTGTAAAAGTTTAGCAGGGTCCGGGACCTTAGTCCAGGACTAAGTCCCGGACCAGTGTATAAAATCATGCCGAGAGTAGGACTCATGTGGTGGTCCGGGACTTAAGTCCAGTGCAAGGACCCGGACCACCCTAATTAAACATGCCGAGAGTTTTGTGAACTTAAGGTCCGGGACTTACCTTGGATATGAAGACCCGGACCAGTACAAGAATTCCATTCGAGAGTTTTCAAAAGCCTGGGTCCGGGACTTACCTTAAGTATAAGGTCCCGGACCATAGTTGAAACCAGGCCGAGGATAGCGACCAAGTGGTGGTCCGGGACTTAAGACCCGGACAAGGTCCTGGACCAACCAAAAATTGTAAAATTAAGCTTATTAAATGGCTTTTAAGGTAAGGAGGTGAATGGTAACATTAGTATAAGATAATTAGTACTTAATTAATGATGCTTAAGGGCCATTAAAGGTATAAAGGAGTTGGAGAATTAAGTAAGAGAGTAGTAAGTATATGAACATTAAGTTAAACCGAAACAATGGGACAACGGGGTAAGTACGGGAGTAGTAGTTATGTGTGTATTGTAATGCTTAGTATTAATTGAACCATTTGACATGTAGTCATTGGCTCGAGGATAAGAATCAAGGAAACGAGAGGGAACCAAAGGAACAAGGGAGCACCCGGTAAAGTAAATTCCGGAAAAAAAGGTATGATTTCTTCATGCCCTGTATCCTATTCTGGTTACCCCGATTTGTGTGCTTATTTGATCACCTAATAAGATAAATGCATGAATCGGACTATATTGTACTTACTTGTGCTTGTTTACATTGTTCTTGATATTTGTCTTGAACAATAGTTTGTATAATTCATGAAATATATGAATGATGATGAACTGTATTCGAATCTTGTATTGTACTTAAGTATTGTATTGTATTTCGTATGAATGTGTATTGAGCAATGTATTTGTGTATGTGGCTTGAGTGAATGACTTCTACTAATTCCTAACCACCTAACTCCTAACAAAAGTACTATGTAAATTGGAATGAGTAGAAGTCCGATATAGCTTCGGCCACGCGTGAGGATGAGGAGACACAAGAGGTTGGATCCGATTCCTGGTTGTTAAACTGGTCCACTGCCCAAATCCCTTAAATGGGTAGCATCCTAGATTGGTGAACCAAGTAAATCCCGGTGGTGGGACCGAGTAGTTCCCCGGGCCGGAGGTCCCGACGACTTGACTTGAGTAAGTAAGTATGTATGAGTATGAGTATGTATGCGTAAGTACTGTGGAACGAGTAAAAGAGTAATCTCCACCCGATTAACCGGGTGGACCAATGAAGCTAACAAGTATGGATTATTGTGTATGTATTGCGTAAGTACTATGTATGTATCGTGTATGTGTAGCCCGGAAGAAGGTAAGTAGGAATTTGGGGACTTGTATTGTCTTCCTTGTGTGTATGGCACTGTGTGTATGTATGTATGTCTTGTAAAATATTGTAATATTATGTATAAGAGCATGTATGCATGTATGCTGAATGAAATCAATCGCATGTATTCGACCAAGTGGTCGGCGTACCCTCACTAGTACGCGGGGTATGCGGTTATCATGCTCAGTGAAAGCTGACCCTCGGGGGAACGTTTTTAGTGTGCAGGTACCCGAAGAGGATATGGTCAAGGCACGAGACCGGTGACTACATTTGGATAGTTAGTAGTAGAATGTAGAGGTGTACTAAGTAGCACACCCCCCACACCTAGGGAGCAAGTAGTTTGTGAGGAATGGGTAGTAGTTAGACTCTTAATGAGCATGTATGGAATTGAAGAGGTATTCTACTTGTATAAGGATCTTAGTAAACTCGGTATATTAACATGTATTGAACTTATGGAGTATTGTATTGAATGGGAAGTTGTAATACCTAATTGGTAATTGTAGTGAAGCTTGTATTTGTGTAGCACTCGGATATTCGGTCCATCAGACCGATGCTGTATGTAGAAGTAGTAGCCTTGTTAGTCACGTGGGTGACTAACGGCATTGTATCACCCACTGTATGTAAGTAAGTATCCGCTGCGTGACTCGGAAGCACGAGGAGATTGGACGGTAATGATTGTATTAATGGTGGGGGTGTTACAAAAAGTGGTATCAGAGCGAAGTATCGCTCTGATGACTGGAAATTCCGAGTTTAGGAATACCGAGTTAGGAATTAGAAGCTTAGGGTTAAGGGCTGAGTGTTAGCATTAGAGATATGCTAGTTAGGAACTACCGGTGAGTACCGGATACCTACAATACCAGACCCGCCATCCACAAACCCACTGTATAATTTGGGAGAGAACGCCAGAGAGAAGGAAAGTCCTCTCATACTCGGGAAAACCCGATCTAGCAGTTACGAAATCACAGTACGGTAAACATGAACCGACATGTAGTAGATTCCAAGAACTAGAAGTCCCGGAGATGGATCCCGGTTGAACGACAATACCCGCACTCAATAGCGGTTGAAAGAACACTCCAACCACAAGGAGGCTACAACTTACAACCGCATGGGGCGACATGCTTAGCAGTCGCAAGAACCTAGCTAAACAACCAGCAGCAGGAAAAGAAGCACTAACCGTGCAACGAAATGGAAAAGGAGCAGTAATGGAACCCGAGACACAAGTCTGTGGGACAACAGCAATAGCCAAGCAACACCACCAACGGTATGCTAGCTGGCTAGGGACATAGTCGGGAGTGATTGACTCCAAAACTACAACGCCAAAAAGGGTTACAAACCTGGCCAACATAGCTCAGACAGCTACAAGAACATTCACAAAATATAATCTGATGCAACTACAACCGTAGTGCCTAAACCAACTCACACTCAGTAACCACAATGTTGTGGGAACAAGCAACAAGGGAAGACATAACCAAATCAAAAAGGGGAACCTCCAAGGATTGGAGAGGTACCCTGATCAACGACAGCCATGTCAAATTTACTAAGAAGTCACTCAGGAGACTAATTAACCTATGTAAATGAACAATAAGATCAAAGGAAGAGTCAACAAGACTATCAAGTACCAGTGAAAACCATACCGCGACCGGTATAGGTCTACCCAAAAACCACCAGTACCACGCACTTGCCACGGCAAGTGCAGTAAGAACAGGAACATGTAGAGGAGCTTTAACACGCCATAGGTACATAGTAAGGTACCGTGACAGCAGTGAACAACTATAGGATCACAAATCCTAAAGGCTAGAAGAATCAAACCTTGGAAAGGCCTGACAACCTGACCATTGTATTAAGAACATACTAGTCAGCGGGAAGCTGGACTTGGTCAAGACCACAAACATGGCTATGCCATGTAGAACTTCTTTTAACACTGCACTATGATTTTAAAACCTAAATCTTCTTTCAAACCACAACCCTTCTTTTAAACCTTGGATTTTAAAACCAAACCAACAGAATTACGGTGAGTATCATAACATGATACAAGAGGAGTTGACAATAGAATACTTCACCTAGGCGTGTGACGAACACTATGAGTGTACCCAAATATGGGATGTGGGATGACCGCACTCCGAAGGAGCTTGTGGGCCTGACAAGTAGTCGGGTAAGTGGTAACGTATCAACAAGGTACCCCACGTATGTATACATGTAGTGTACGGAACACGGGAAGTAGTCAACTCCGTTCTACGAACCATGAGTAAGTTCAAACCAGAACAGCTGGACACCTCAGACAATCAAGGAGAAGGAACTCAACTATGTAATAAGTATAAAGGAACTCAGAGAACCCCATCTGAAGACGAGGAATGAAGAATGAGGATTAGGAAGCGCAAAGAGCGCAGACTAATAAGTATGGACATTGGATATGTCTCAAAGACTTCAACAAAATACATGACAGCTGGAAGGGATGCCCAGCCTAAACACTGTAAGGCCAATGCCTAATGTGAACACGACGATGCGCAACAAAAGGGACAGAGCTCCCAAGAGCAATCACAAGATTACCACAAGGTACAAACCGTCATTGAAGAGGATATTAAACCTAGCCTAGAACACTACGACAAAGTATAAACAGTCTACCCAAGAGCGGTAGACGTTATAACTCAAAAAGGGAATAACTCAAATACAATACCACAAGGCGGTATAGTAGACACAACATATCGTAAACATTAGCCGGATGTAACGGCATAACTAACAGCACTCAGGAGCAATCCTTGAAGGGTGTCCGAGAGATAACAACAATTGAACAAGCGTCATGATAAGAGCACATGAGCCAGAACGAACATTCGGTTAGGACACCGAAGGGATTTCACTTAACAGGAAATACCCTAAATTTACCAGAAGGCCCAAATTTGCACCAGATTGCCTAAAGGGTCTCCTATGAACGGAAGCGTGATGTCACGACTTACCATGGAGCCTAACAATACCTCCAACCTATGGGGTATACATGGAGTGGAAACATGTATAAGCAGCTTGCAAAGAGCATAGCTTGCAGCAATAAGGCTTAAAAGCCATCAACCAACTATGTTATGTAAACCTTAACGGTTGCATAACCCACACCATTTGATAACAAGACTTGCAAGAGATATTGCCTCATGCGACAAAGAAATCAACAACTGGACCATCAATTCAAACCCAACATCCTGAGTGGCTTGGAGTAATGGCCAACTCAGTGTCGTTGTCACTAGAGCATCAGTATAGTATACAGTTGACAAGCTTTTAGTTACCTTCATGCTTTCTGTAGCAATGGTAGCACAGGGGCATAAGAATCGTGATGATGCCAACATTGGCCTAGTCCACATTTTGACACTACGGGAAATCCGAGGAAAAGTACCCCTCGTTAATCGAAGACCACCAAGGTGGTGAAGATGTGAACCCTTAGAAGAGGCTTCCATCTACTATAACAATAGAGCCTACGCATATGGATATTGCCAAGAGGCGATGAAACAAGGAAAAGACATTCCAAACCATTGCGACTTAAAGGAGTAAGTATACTCCATATGCAGTACATAAGTAGGTACTAACATAGTAACCTTGCTATGAGACGTATGAGTGGAGACAAACCCCTCCACAAGAACTTTCACCTGTCAGTGATAAAATACTCTTCAATTAGAGAACGGGACCAGAAAACCCCTGAAGTTTCTTGGGATATCCCGGTGATATGCATACAAGTGAAACTGCACAGCTAGAGCCTATAACCAATGTTCAACACTGGAAAGACAATAATTGTCAAAACAATCAATGTGAATGCATATTGCACACCATGAATGGCCAACGCTCAAGAGAGCTTGGAACCCGACAGATTAATGTATCCATTGTCAACCAAGATAATTGATAGAGGGTATCATAATTGATGGAGTAATGTGAGGTAAGCCAACCTACACAGGAAACCTAAACAGAAATAAAACATCTCCACATGGGGAAAATAATACCATTGCGGTATGCTACAACAATCATCATACACATGAACATAGGAAACCCTTGTTATACCCACACCATAAGGAAATGGTGCCAATGACAATGACAATGACTAAAGAGGAATTACCAGAGTAACAGGGACAGTAAGAACGATGTTGTACAATGAGTAAGAATATGGTGCGCAACAAGTGACCGCTATGAGGAAGTAGCAGATAACAACACGGGGTATAAGTATGAGATGACAGGCAGGAATATTCTTTCCTATCACATAAGTGACTTACTGTCAAGCGTTTACGCCTCTGCACTCTGTATGACTGAGTGTTTTGGTATTGCACTTGTGCAGCTAATGATCTAATGGGGTAGCTAGGGATATGGAGAATGTAAACCGTAGTAAACCCTTCTTTTCACCAACAAGCATGACGCAAGCCAATTAAGCAAGCCTAGCAACAAACCGTGCGGCCTAAGGCCAAAGAAGCACGAAGAGTGTGAAACACACTAACAATCACAAATGTGAATTCCAATGGAAAAAAAAGGTGAAAGGAGACTTAAGAAAGTCACTAGGACCGACGCATATGAATGCAAGGTCATACAAGTAAAGAACACTTGTACTGAACCAGAAGAACTGGTATGATTCATAAACAATTGACACCAGAGGAAGCACTACAACTAAGTAGTGACTTAACCTCGCCCGACAATAAGTCGGAGGAACTTAGTGAATAATCGTGAAAGCACGAATAGCATGTGTAGTAGATTACTAGAGAGCTAGTTACAACCTACAACTCATCGAGTTCAAACACGGTAAAAGAATACCGCATTTGTTTGGTAAACCTTATTCCCATAATAGACGGATAAAAGGTGATGTATAGCACATTAAGGATAACATGAAGGGTAAGTAACTCGAGTTATCAGTGTCGCGCGCAGCAGAAGCTAGTGGGCCCTAGCTAGGAGATAATATACCTAGTAAGTATAGTAGAATGGCTATTGATGCCTTGAAGCCTAACAGGCTAGAACCAAATTAATGATGAGTTAAATAAACTCATATAGGAATCCTTGGTGCAAAGACTAAACCATTGGTATGGTTAAGTCCCTTAGACCAGAGCATATTGTATTGTATACCGTAGTGAAGCTAAACGCTTCAGATTGCCCAAATCAAATAAACCAATGTTTAATATTAACATATGGGAGATTACGTGGGCGTAATCCCTTTAAGGGGGGTAGAGCGAAAACCGCTCAAAGTAAGTTTTGTGAATAAAACACATAAACCATAATGTGCATAGCACAAATAAGAATTAAATTGATGATTGATACTATGTTAAATAAACATAAGTATTCATTCACATTGTAATTATGGTAATGAGGCATGAGAGTTGCAAATACCATAGGATGAAAATACCCATCGTGTAACCCCAATGTAAGAATATTAGTAAAGAAGAGTAATGAGTAGTGGATGGAGCTCCACAAGTATCGTAGCCTTTGAAGAACTAGTACGAATCGATGGAGAGTAATTAATGAATGAAGTTTATGAGTAGTGGAATCGTAGGTAAATTATTTGAAGCAAATTAAAGACAACTAAATCTCATAGGTATAGTAGCCCTTAGTTAGAATATTAGAGATGATGGAGAGTGATGGATGAAATTAGTGAAGGTTAATGAAATGAGCATTTAAGTACTGAACCACAGAGTAAAGCATTTGGTAAGTAGGATGAATGGTGGATTGATTCCATCCTTTGGAGTTGTATGAATTTATAATCACGACTAGGAAAGAATAAAAAGATAAAAAATGGAAATAATTAAATTATTTGATTATTTGAAACTGATGTGGGAAGTCGAACTTGATCCTGATCAGATCGAGGGAAACCGAACACAAATTGGGGGGAAGATAGTTCAACACTGGTGCTGATCACATCAGGGTCGAACGATTCTTGAAGCTCCCTTTAAGTGGTCACCAGAATCACGCATTGGATAGATGTAATGGATATAAATTGAAATTTGGAGTTGTATGCCTTAGAAGGAGTTCTAATTAGCTAATGGGAAGGATTTTCCTTAGACTGAGAATGAAGATTTGGTTAGGAAGTTTCATCGGAGAGAATAGCAGTGTAGCATGTCGTATTATTCCAAGGGCAGCGGGACATAGAGGAGTCCTGTGTCTAGATGACCTGAGTGCCTGCGGGATTGTTGTTGTGTATGCATTGCTTTGGGGATAGCTTTGCACTGTATGTATGTATAAACTTTGTAATGAGGAACCGGATAGTTGGTAGTAGTACGGATTGGAGTAACTATTGTATATTGGTATGGTATGGTATGAAGAAGAAACCTTGAGTAACGAATTGGGAATGGTAAGGAGGAGTAAGGTATGGCTTTGGTATTAGGCAAGTATAAATGAGTAAGTATAGTAATCCAATAACCTCGAACAACTTTGAGGACAAAGTTCTTAAGGGGGGTAGATTGAAATACCCCGGCCTTAAATATGGCGATTAAATTATCCTAATAAGTATTTAAGAGCCTAATAATGATTAAGAAATATTGGTAAGGAAAAATAAATCCAAAAGAAATAAATAAATGCTTAAAAAGCGTAAAACGCTAAATAAGCGTTAAGTAACCATAGGAGGTATGAGACCTCGGTTAGCATGTTATATGGATTCTAAAGCCTTGTTAAGGCCTAAAACAATGTATGGGAACAACTCCCGAAGAAAACAGATCCAAATAATGAATTAAAACGCTAATAGAGCTTTAGAGCACGTTTTTGAGAAAATCCGAAAACATGACTTTAAGTGGTCAAACGGACCTGTAAAAAATTATAAATCATTAAATAACAACTATTAAGCATTTATGGAAGCTTAATAGTCAATAAAAATAATTAAACAAGAAAATTCCGGAAACGGGCCCGGTTAGTGAATAGTACCGAAACCGGGTAAAATAACGAGCATTTTCTGTAAAAGACGAAAAACGCTCCAGCTAGTATACTATATGGGGGCCGGTTTTTACTAGTTAAATAACCCCTCACACACAATGTAACTAGTTAACAATAAAGAGGAATAAAAAAAGTAATAAAGTAAAAACTATTATCCCCTTTTCTCTCTCCTCACTCTCACATTTCACTCACCTCTCTCTCTCCTTCCTTCCCTCCACCGATTTCTCCCTCCTCTCTCTTCTGGTTGGGCGATTTTGGAAGCTCCAAGAGAAGCTTCAATGGCTTCTCATCTTCTTCTTCATGCTCCATTCTCATGTGAGCCCCAAATGCAAAAATAATTACATATTTGTAATCCCCTCACCATCCTCTACACTTCTCTCTTTTCAAAATCCAAAAATGAGGAAGTTTATTTTCGTGGGTATACCCCATTCAAAGAGAAAATGGCACCAATGTGTAGCTTGAAGTCCCCTGTCTCCATTAAGGTAAAAATCTACATGAAAAACTCATGTTTTCACCATCTCCTTTCATAACCGATTTTCACCCTTTGTAATGCCTTGTTTTCTCTCTCTTTTGAGCTTCAATTCAACCTTGCAATGGTGATGGATTCACCTTCTTGAACCAAGGGCTAAAACCCCTCCTAAAACACTCCAAAGGTAAACCCTAGAAATCTCGCTTTAAACATTTCAATGAACTAGCATTAATATAAGGGTTAGTATATTAATTGCAATTGTTTTTGTGCTTGTATGATGGGAATGGAGTTTGGCAACTCCATTCCCCATATGGCCGATTTGGACAAGAAAGAGAGAAGAGAAGAAGTGGAAAAGAAAAGAGGAAATAAGAGCTTAAGGTAAGAGCTTTCTTGAATGGTGAATTTAATGCATTAGAGTAATGGGAATGGGTAAACCAATTTAAAGAACCCAAAATATTGTATTGGTATTGTGGTATTGGCATTTTGGGTGTTTGTGAACTAGTATGTGAATTATAGGCCTTAGAGCCAAGTGTATTGTATATGTGTATTAGTATTGTGGATTGAGGAAGTATCGATGAATTGGTATGGTATTGGTTGCTGGTAGGACCCTTGTAAGGGTGTGGCTAGACTAGGAAGGAATTTGATGAAGAAGTGTGTATGTGGAGAAGTTAAAATTGTAGGTAAACTATGGAAAATTTTTTGGTAGGAATATGTGCATTTATGGATGACTTGGTGAATGGGAGAACCAAGGTGTGTATTGGAGTTAATAAAGATGTTTAGTAATTATGGAATGGTAGTGTAGTGTGAGAGACAAGAAGTGAAAAATCTGTAGCAAAGTGTATAAGAATTGCATTGGAGAAGTTAGGAAGAATTAGTGTGTAAGGATTGGTGAAAAGAGTGTTGGACTTGGGTATAGGTATTGTAGTTGCTTGGAAATGGATTGGGATGGTAAATTGGCATTAGGAGAGGGAACTAGGTATGGAGGAAATAAGAACCAAAATCTGTAGCAAACACCATTTGGAGAAATAGTGTAAGTGCTGGAATGAGAATGTAGAAATATGTGTGTGAATTGGTATGAAAAGGAGTAATGGGTTAGAAATGGATTTGAGCATGTTTAGAGACTTGATTAGGTGCTTAAACACGTAGGATTAAGTATAGGAACAATGGGGAATTAATTAGGCAAAGTTTGGTTTGTAACAGATTAAGAGGAACTTAAAATCTGTAAAAGTTTAGCAGGGTCCGGGACCTTAGTCCAGGACTAAGTCCCGGACCAGTGTATAAAATCATGCCGAGAGTAGGACTCATGTGGTGGTCCGGGACTTAAGTCCAGTGCAAGGACCCGCACCACCCTAATTAAACATGCCGAGAGTTTTGTGAACTTAAGGTCCGGGACTTACCTTGGATATGAAGACCCGGACTAGTACAAGAATTCCATTCGAGAGTTTTCAAAAGCCTGGGTCCAGGACTTACCTTAACAATAAGGTCCCGGACCATAGTTGAAACCAGGCCGAGGATTGCGACCAAGTGGTGGTCCGGGACTTAAGACCCGGACAAGGTCCCGGACCAACCAAAAATTGTAAAATTAAGCTTTTTAAATGGCTTTTAAGGTAAGGAGGTGAATGATAACGTTAGTATAAGATAATTAGTACTTAATTAATGATGTTTAAGGGCCATTAAAGGTATAAAGGAGTTGGGAGAATTAAGTAAGAGAGTAGTAAGTATATGAACATTAAGTTAACCGAAACAATGAGACAACGGGGTAAGTACGGGAGTAGTAGTTATGTGTGTATTGTAATGCTTAGTATTAATTAAACCATTTGACTTGTAGTCATTGTTTAAGGACAAGAATCAAGGTAACGAGAGGGAACCAAAGGAACAAGGGAGCACCCGGTAAAGTAAATCCGGTAAAAAAAAGGTATTATTCTTCATGCCTTGTATCCTAATCTGGTTACCCCGATCTTTTGTGTGCTTATTTGATCACATATAAGATAAATGCATGAATCAGACTATATTGCACTACTTGTGCTTGTTTACATGTTCTTGATATTTGTCTTGAACAATAGTTTGTATAATTCATGAAATATATGAATGATGATGAACTGTATTCGAATCTTGTATTGTACTTAAGTATTGTATTGTATTTCGTATGAATGTGTATTAGCAATGTATTTGTGTATGTGGCTTGAGTGAATGACTTCTACTAATTCCTAACCACCTAACTCCTAACAAAAGTACTATGTAAATTAGAATGAGTAGAAGTCCGATATAGCTTCGGCCACGCGTGAGGATGAGGAGACACAAGAGGTTGGATCCGATTCCTGGTTCTTAAACTGGTCCACAGCCCAAATCCCTTAAATGGGTAGCATCCTGGATTGGTGAACCAAGTAAATCCCGGTGGTGGGACCGAGTAGTTCCCCGGGCCGGAGGTCCCGACGACTTGACTTGAGTAAGTAAGTATGTATGAGTATGAGAATGTATGCGTAAGTACTGTGGAACGAGTAAAAGAGTAATCTCCACCCGATTAACCCGGGGGGACCAATGAAGCTAACAAGTATGGATTATTGTGTATGTATTGTGTAAGTACTATGTATGTATCGTGTATGTGTACCCAGAAGAAGGTAAGTAGGAATTTGGGGGACTTGTATTGTCTTCCTTGTGTGTATGGCACTGTGTGTATGTATGTATGTCTTGTAAAATATTGTAATATATGTATAAGAGCATGTATGCATGTATGTTGAATGAAATCAATCGCATGTATTCGACCAAGTGGTCGGCGTACCCTCACTAGTACGCGGGGTATGCGGTTATCATGCTAAGCGAAAGCTGACCCCCTTGGGGGAACGTTTTTAGTGTGCAGGTACCCGAAGATGATATGGTCAAGGCACGAGACCGGTGACTACATTTGGATAGTTAGTAGTAGAATGTAGAGGTGTACTAAGTATCACACCCCCACACCTAGGGAGCAAGTAGTTTGTGAGGAATGGGTAGTAGTTAGACTCTTAATGAGCATGTATGGAATTGAAGAGGTATTCTACTTGTATAAGGATCTTAGTAAACTCGGTATATTAACATGTATTGAACTTATGGAGTATTGTATTGAATGGGAAGTTGTAATACCTAATTGGTAATTGTAGTGAAGCTTGTATTTGTGTAGCACTCGGATATTCGGTCCATCAGACCGATGTTGTATGTAGAAGTAGTAGCCTTGTTAGTCACGTGGGTGACTAACGGCATTGTATCATCCACAGTATGTAAGTAAGTATCCGCTGCGTGACTCGGAAGCACGAGGAGATTGGACGGTAATGATTGTATTAATGGTAGGGGTGTTACAAATACAGTAATTATCATAGGATAAATTTACAAATAAATGTCACAAGGGACATGTTATGGTAACGGTTTTCATACAACCTACCCAGAAATTTATATGATATATTTCTAACACTTTTAAAGTCATTCCCTTGACCATATAGGTCATCAACACTCCAAACTAACTACTAAAGTGTTATGAAGTATTTACATGCATAGCTGAGTTATGAAACCATCGTTAACCCCTCGGCTGATACACATATACACAATAATATCTCATAAACTATACGGTAGTTCAAGGTAAACATTCCTCACCTTAGTTGTATGTTTTTTTTTTGTCACCAAGCTCACCAACACCCTATTTAGCTCTCGGTTTTGGCCATGGTTGGACTTCGTTTCTGATCAAGCATTGTGCAGAGCATTTCCCCATGGTTCCATGGAGGTTTTGGCAGCGTTTTATGCATGGGAAAAGAGTATGTTTAGTTACACATTACATAGACTGTTTAAGGGTTGATTTTGGCTAGCAGCGGTATGGTTTTTACCTTAGGTAGAAGCTGGTTCTGAACTTCTTTCACGCTTGGCGCTTCAAGAGTAACAGAAAGCATTAGAAGGGTACTTAATCATCTTGTAAAACCGGTAAGAAAACAAGGGAAATGTCAGTTTCTTTTTCCTACCGAGAGTGGTACAGCAAGGATGATTGGCTTGGTTTCCTTGTTACATAAATCTGGGCATATATCCCCTGGTTTTACGTGGAGAAAACAAGAAGTAAGGCTCATGGCATGCTTGTGACATTACCGGCAAGAACAAGGGAGAAGGGCGGTAGTTATACCTTACCGATCTGGTGAAGAAAGGCTATATACGTGAGTCTCCTCTTCCTCCTCAACCTGAGTATACTTCTCTGGTTTTCCCACGTACAGATAGTAGAAAAAGAAAAGTTCAGTAGCAGCTAGAGAAGCTACCGAGAATGGAAATGAAACTCAAGACCAGTTATGGCTATCTGGTAAAACAGAGAAGAGGGCAGTGTGTGCTTACCGAAATGGTGAAGGGAAGAGGGTTACACACTTGGGTTTTTCCTTCCTCCACAACCTGCTTTCCTCTGGTTTCTACGTGAAGACCAGCCAATAGAGAAGCTCAGGACAGCTAAACATATAACCGGTACAACAATGGAGAATAACCGTGGTGAATCTCACGTAAAGAAGTAGAGGAAGAGGACTTAGTACATGCTGGGTCTATTACCGAAATAGAGGAGGAGTCCAAGCGGAGGAGTTTATGCAAGTTTTACCTTGAGAAGACAATGAAGCTAGCTTCCCTTCTTCTTCCAGTTCAGACCGTGATTTCCCCCTGTTTTACCCTCCAACTCGGTTCAGTTGCTGGGTGAGAATGAAGAGCGGTTAGCTTATTACAGAGAGGAAGGACAAAGGAGAAGGATGAGCATGTTCTGGCCGTGAAACTTACTTACGCTGGAGCAGCAACCATTGAAGTTGTGGGCATCTCTCGGTGGAAGGAACAGCGAGGAGAGAGCTGAGGGTTTACGGTTGAAGAAGATGAAGGTACAGGAAGAGGAGGAGGGGAAATCGATAATAAGATGTGGTCGTTGGTCTGCTAGAGTCTCGCGTGGGAACTTGCAAGAGTTATGGGTGATTTGAAAAAATAATTCCCTCTGTCGCATGAGAGTTTGTGGGCAATTGGAAGAATGTCCAGCTCTGTCGTGTGGAGATTTGGAGCGGTATAGATTTTTAGGTATCGAAAACAGGTGAGGAGCGTACTATTGAGGCGTGTTTGCCCCTGCTCTTTCTGGTGTGACCTTAGTAGCGGCTACTTAATTCCATTTGTTGGTATCTATACCGAATTCGAGCACAACTCAATCGGTTAAGGCTTCGGGAATGGTATGAAAGGTCTCGGGTTCGAATCCCGGCTAGAGCATGTTTGCTCTTTTTTTTGTTTCAGCCTTATTTATGCCTATTTATTGTATATATGTGACTGTATTAACTTGTCGCGTTATAAGCGACTATGTTGTTATGTCACGTTGTTGATTATACCTTTATACGGGTACGACTATTTTATTGTCGCGTTTTAGCTATATATACGATGTTATAATATTGTAACATTGTGTATGTACATATATATTCGTATGTACGTAAGTGCGTGACCGTATGAATATTGAACTGTTCGTTTATACCTTAATGTAATAAATTATATATTTAAATAACGTTTAATTATTTAGGGGTATTTCAGTCTACCCCCATAAAGAGGCTTCGTCCCGAAGTCGTCTTTCTCGAGTGATTTATAACAACTACCCATATAGCCCTGGTGCACATCTATCTGACGTGATGGTATCTAAGCGATACAGTATGAACTGAATTCATAGAGGAGTACATATATATATTAATCATCAAACCATTCATACATCCGAGTATCTCATAGGATACTTACATACATGTTCACAACATACACATGTGCGCAATGCGCAAAAACAAACCACCAACAAGACAAAAACGTATGCCCTGCATACAAACACACATACAAACACGCAAAACTTGAGGCTCTACCCCCCTTAAAAGGGGTTACGCCCCCGTACCCCACAAGTACTCGCAGACGCTACTCGAAAAGCGCTGGATACTTGGCTCTCATCGAATCCTCTAATTCCCAAGTGGCCTCTTCGACCTCGTGGTTTGACCAAAGAATCTTGACCATGCGGACGATCTTGTTTCTGGTCTCCCGTGTCTTTGTATCTAGAATACGGAGTGAAGTTTCTTCGTAACTAAGATTCGGGTCTAGTTCCAAATGCTCTGGCTGTAACACATGCGAGGGGTGAGGGATGTATTTCTTCAGCTGAGATACGTGGAATACATCATGCACTCTTCCGAGCTCAGTAGGTAAGTCTAACCTGTAAGCTAACGGGCTCACTAGCTCCATAATGCGATACAGACCAACATACTTCGGGCTTAACTTGCCCTTCTGTCCAAAATGAAAGATGCCCTTCATGGGTGACACTCTGAGGAAGACTCGGTCGTCGATTGCGAACTCGAGATCTCTCCGTCGGACGTCTGCATATGACTTCTGTCTATCTTGGGCAGCTTTCATATTTCTACGTATCTGTAGGACATCCTCTTTCACCTGCTCTAAGTACTCGGGTCCAAGGAATGTGTTCTCGCTAGCTTCGTCCCAACAGAGAGGTGTCCTACAAGGTCTACCATATAAGACCTGGAAAGGTGGCATCTGGATCGATGTGTGGTAGCTGTTGTTGTAGGCAAATTCTATTAGATGTAACCGATCAATCCAACTCTCCTGAAAATCTAGGGCGCATGCTCGAAGCATGTCCTCCAATGTCTGGATGGTCCTCTCACTCTGACCATCCGTTTGCGGGTGAAAGGCGGTACTTAGCTTCAGCTTGGTACCTAAAGCCTCCTGAACTTGCCCCCAAAACCATGATAGGAATCGAGGGTCTCTATGACACGATTGTCTTTGGCACGCCATGGTGTCTGATGATTTCTCTCTGGAAAAGATCCGCTAGCTTGGGAACTTTCCAAGTGTCTTTGATCGGGATAAACTTAGCCACTTTCGTCAATCTGTCGACAATCACCCAAATAGTGTTCGCACCTCCCTTAGTCGGTGGGAGGCCGACAACAAAATCCATGGATAGGTCCTCGAACTTCCAGTACAGAATGGGCATAGGCTGCACCAAACCTCCTGGTCTCCTGTGCTCGAATTTGACTTTCTAACAAGTCAAGCAACGGGTAACAAACTCTCTTACATCCTTCTTCATACCACTTGTAATGCACAACCTTAATCCGGAAATTTTTGCGCAGAAGCGAGACCCCAAGGGTCTCTTACGGATTAGGTCATAAGACCAATTAGGCATCACCGGCGTTGGGTCAAAAGACCCAACCAGCCTATTACTCAGTGCAGATGGAAGAACCATCCACTTAGCCACAAGCAAGAGTCAAGAGTGGACTTAAACCTCCCAACGACAAGTTCCTTCACTGACTCACATTCCCGTGGCCCAAATGCCTCGGTCAAATGCCATGCTGCAGCTCAGACTAAGTCAACTCCGTCCCTCTCCCTGCAGCCCGAGTACATGTGCGTCCCTCAGTGGCCGCACTCCTCCTCAACACCGTCAGGCTTCCAACAGCCTAACAGCCAAAGACCCCAACTAGTACAAGTCAGTAAGGTATGCTAACGCGGACCACGTCGCACCCTGTCTCCGCCCTGTTCCAGGACTCAACACTTGCCGAACCGTAAGACGGCTCTGATGTGCAATGTCCCTTGCACCCTTCATGGCAGGAGTCATACAATCAGGATGACCCTTAGTTGCCTCATGCCAGTGGTACACTAGCACTCGCAGCCTAAGGGCGGCATTGATCACAAAGTGCTCACTACCTCTTGGAGTCGATACCAAGCCATCCTGGGAACATGCATGCACACAGGCTTGCCCGGTCCCTTTCAGGCCCGGGCAGGTGCCTTCCACAACACCCGCTAACTGACCTAAGGGTTAGCACTGAGCACAACATGCTCAGGCTATTGGAGTCGCTACCAAGCCACCCTGGCAGCATGCATGCTCAAGGCACATCCGGTCCTCATTAGGCCCGGACAGATACCACTCCATAGCATCCGCAAACACAGCCCTCAATCGAGTCACAAGCTGACGCAACTTAGCTTCGGCCCAGACATCCTCTAGTTGCTTCGCGCCCGTGCTGACACGGGCACTTGCAACCTAAGGGCAGCACTAAGCACAATGTGCTCGTGCTATTGGAGTCACTACCAAGCCACTGTGGCAGTGTGCATACCCGAAGGCATACCCGGTCCTTACTAGGCCCGACGGGTGTCCTCCATAACACCCGCTAACTCAGCCCTCGCTCGACTCACAAGCTGGCGCAACTCAGCTCGGCTAAGACCAACGCATTGTGCCCTTCAACTGATGCCCATCCCTCGGACCTTCGTATTCGGGGGTCTCAAGGATCATGGAACTTAAGGGACTAGGTCAAAGCGACAATCAAGTATGGGGTTGACAAGCAATCCCAACACAAGTCTTAACGGGCACCAACCACAGGGAAATTGGCATGGAGCTACTTGTAACCAAGCAACTCGCCAAAAGGGGCATGACAAACCTCCCCCACCGAAGCTCTTGTCGTCCCCGGCAAGATACAACGATGAGTCTTAGCTCAGCTAAGAAGATTTTATCATGCTCCAACAGTTTCCCTACTTTGAAGGTATAACAGCCCACAGACAATGTCTTTGACCAACACACATAGGCAACTACTTTGAACCGTTAACCGGTGTGTTTCCCGAAGCTCAAACATTTTTGACTTCTACCACGTTCTACTTGAATGGGTCATCGGTCTACAGAGCGCCACACCATTGGTGGAGTTTTGTGTCTTTTCTTTGTGATACATTGCTACTTAGTGCCCTGTTGCTCAAACTGTTGCGACGTCCTGAGTCCTTCCATTCGCATCGCAACGACACCAAGTGAATAACCAACACGTTGCTGCGACATCCTGAGTCCTTCCATTCGTGGCGCGGCAACATTTCTATGATGTTGTGCAGTAACGGGTTCCCCATGTCTCCTCGATGTCAATGTCCTTAATCCTTCAATTCGCATCGACACTTACTGCACTGCTTGTCATCGGCGGCATCAGCCCTGATAAGTTGAGCCTTGGCTGACTGTGCCTACTCTCGTGCAGAATTTGCACGAGTGACGAAGACCCTGACAGGTCAACGTCTGCACGCCAGATGGGTCGTTTCCTCTTAGGCTACGCCCGAGGAACAACCACCTCAAAGGAACCAAGTAGTTTCAGTGCTATGCACCTAACCACGAGACGAAGGGCAACGTCGAAGCCATAAGAAGGAACTTCCCCACCGGTCCTGGGACGCGAGTGCGTCTCCTGCTATATTCAAGTACTATTAGAATATTCCCTAGGTTCCACCTTAGTGAAGCCCTGGGCCGAAGCCATACTGCCACTAAAACTCTGAGACCATCCACAGGCATGGGCCCCCAAGGGGACCACACCACTTCCTGCTAAACTGCGCGATATAGCCACTATCGCGGCACCGCGAGGCACCTGCAAGTGCACCCAACACTTGGTAGCACGAAGCCACATCGGGTCTCAAGTCCCATTCTGAGCCAAAGGTAGTTTGGGCTTAGATCACATCGCTAATTCTGCTCTAGGTTCCCACGGTTTACGAAGCTTTCACATAAACCACGAGCCTAAGCGAATTAGATCTCACAGTACAAGTAGACCGGCTAGAAAGATGGGCCAATCAGCCCCTCTTCAACTTAATACGACAACAACATCCCCAACACTAGATTCTGGTGAAGCCATCTTAAGCTCAAGCGGTCAAAGTCTACGAAGACTAGTCGTGGACTTATGACAACCCTTGAATCAAGTTTCGACACAGCATCCCCTTTCAATACAATTGAGAAAGGGCGAGGTTGTTGGGGAGCACCGCTAATGTGCCACCTAATCAGGAGCGCAGGTCGCTCACCCTTAATTGGAACGAGTCTTCCAATTTTTTGAGGAGTTCCTAGAGTTTCCTGGGAACAGTGAGATTTATCCTTCTGCACCTCAGATCTCGTATCACATCCAATTCACCGCAGGGTTTAGAAGGTCTCTCCTCACTAGGAGGAAACCAAGCTAACATCCAATTTTACTTAGAACCACGTATGAACCTTACCACAAAGGAGTTCACAAAAGGCCACTTCCTCATGAGCTTATATGCTCATTTTCTGACAGACCAATTGAATCCCTATCACGTATCTAAGGCCAACATTGGCTCCGTTCCAGAAGAACACCCTCTTCTTGGTATCACCTCCTTTACTAGGTTCCCTTTTCCAACTAACCCTGGAGCTCAGGGGACTTAGGTCATTGCCACAACAACCTTGTCTACGGATTATCCGTAAGGTTTTGTTGGCGACATGACCTTGTTATCGGCCTAACACCCCACAACAAACCACGACGTCCTAGAACGTCAAATCCACCAACACACTCCGGCAGCTTGCCTACACAGAAGGCTCGCTTGGTGAAGTGGCAACACCGATCGAGGTATGGAAAACAAACAAGTCTTTGGCTTATCAGCCTTTGACCCGCCCATAAGAATACCTAGTTGGACAAGCCAACCCTCAAGGAACCCAACAACCTCAAATTGCTATGATCAATCAAGGGGACCGATCCTCTCTTCTAAAGGCACGTTCACCCTCAGACTCGGTCTCTTGAAGCTTATACCAGAATTCAGTGTATCTTACATCTTAGGCTAACCCATCAGACTGTCATAACATTGTGCACATCTCCGTGTGAACCTTTAGCTCAACACGAATTACCACATCTCAGAGGCGGGTCCGGACCACAATAACCAAGTTGTTTGACGCGCACTACCGATAGGTCAACACAAAGGCATCCATCACCACCCAAAGATGGTTGAACCTACCAAACACAGGATTACACCTGGAGCCCAAGGACTCTCCGCAACGTCTAAAACACCTATGTTTTGACTTTTGCCAGCAATGGCAGGGGCAAGAACCTATGTCAAACACTTTGCTCGGTCAATCCTTGGTTGCAACCGTTAAGCCAAACCTCTGTTAACCATCTAGAACCTCAACACGATTCATATCCATAAATGAACCGAAAGACTAAGATTGACCAGCATGTCTAAAGGTTTATCAAGCGACTCTAGCAACGTTCCAACAATGTCCTTTAAGACCTGCTAGTCTTCAAAACCCTCGTCACTGTTCAAGAGACGAAGTTTTTGAACATCGAATCGTGCTAACATCCCAACAACGGAACGATGCTCCTACGGCAGCTTGGGCCTCACCCAGCAGCCGACAAATAGTCATCCGATCTGACACCGCTAGACCAAGCTCAAGATCTGAATCATTGACCTTTAAGAGGACAAGGCTCAGCTTAGGCCTTCGGTCTGGACAGCCACAAGCCATTCTACGAGACTGGGTTTGCAGCCAGCACCTAATTCGGGTCGGCTCCAGCAAGCTCATTTACAGCAACATGAGATCAAACTTCTTTCATTGCAGCTTCAAGTGAAGGCAAGAAAGGAGAACTCAAGGTAAGCCCATAAGGGTTGTACCTAGGTGTGAAAGTACACACGATCAGAATGTTGCAAGAGACTACCATCCCTACTCGCAGGGTCATACGGACAACTTCTCTTTCGAACACGCGACAGGTCTCAACCCACGCTTGTTCGAACCAACTTGACATCTAACACCGCACACCTGACCTTGTCATTGGGCAAACACTCTCGTAGAGTTTGCATGACACTTCAACGTACGAGCAAGTTATCCTGATCCCATCAAGGACTGAACAGGATGAGCCAACCTTCAGAAGAAGGATCTTTCCCGACTTAGACAAATGAGTCAACCTACGAAAGTAGGGTCTCTTTGCTAAAGGCATTCAAGAACCCAGTTGCAGTCTTTGACTAAGGATTAGTTAACCTTCCTTCGAAGGATCTTTCCTAACTAAGTCCATCACAAGTCGGGCTAACTCATAGCTTAGCCTTGTCCGAACCCTTCCCCAATGTGACCATTACGGCAAGGGTATTTGATCAAGCCTAACTTGAGTCAACTCAACCCACGAAATTAAGTCACAACGGCAAACAAATAGGTTTCATCAAAGCCTTCATCCCAAACTAACCATCCGAATGGAATTAACAACAACAACCTGCCTTAGTCGGGCGGCAAGAGAAAGACATCAACGAGCCACTCTCATGAAGTATCAAGAAAACTATAGAGTGTGCTCTGATACCACAATTGTAATGCCCAACCTTAATCCGGAAATTTTTGCGGGGAAGCGAGACCCCAAGGGTCTCTTACGGATTAGGTCATAAGACCAATTAGGCATCACCGGCGTTGGGTCAAAAGACCCAACCAGCCTATTACTCAGTACAGATGGAAGAACCATCCACTTAGCCACAAGCATGAGTCAAGAGTGGACTTAAACCTCCCAACGACAAGTTCCTTCACTGACTCACATTCCCGTGGCCCAAATGCCTCGGTTAAATGCCAGGCTGCAGCTCAGACTGAGTTAACTCCGTCCCTCTCCCTGCAGCCCAAATACATGTGCGTCCCTCAGTGGCCGCACTCGTCCTCGACACCGTTAGGCTTCCAACAGCCTAACAGCCAAAGACCCCAACTAATACAAGTCAGTAAGGTGTGCTAACGCGGACCATGTCGCACCCTGTCTCCACCCTATTCCAGGACTCAACACTTACCGAACCGGAAGACGGCTGTTTATACCCAAAATTTCAACCCCCCCGAGTTGTCTCTAAGGCATATGTGTCACAAAGGGCAAAATGGTCAAAATGCACCAATACAGGATTTTCCAAGGACAATCGGGATTTTCTATTTTCATATGACTTGTTCATTATATCCAAACACTTCCAAATATCATAGTCATTATGAAAGGTATTTCATGATTTTCTGATAATATTTATTCTGGAAATTAAGCTTTTAATAAGCTAGTTTCTTTAATAATTAACACATGAAATAACCTCAAAATAGAAATAAAAGGGTTTTCAAAATTAAAATAAAATTGTCACATGGTTAGCATGACTACACACAGTCATAAACCTGAAATTATTTTATTTGGAACCTTATCCCAAAATTTAAAGAGAAATTCAATCATTTTTGCAATTTTCTCTCTCCTCTGGAAAATACCGAAATCAAAACAAAATGTCATGAAATTTTAACACAAGATAGAGGATGATTTTTAGAGACTAATGCCGTTGGAATTTCATTATTTCGACTTACCAATCGTAAGTTATGAATTATGGGAGATTCCAGATTGTAAGATTTTTATCTAATTGGTTATTTATCGAAAAACCCTGATTCCAACTCTCAAAATTCCTAAATATCGTCTTTTATATTTGGTTAAAATTTCAGAATTTTTATCAACCTGTAGCACGTTTTAAAAAATCAGATTCTCTTAGAGCACAAAATCAGGGTTTTAGATAAAAATCTTGTTCTATCAACTTGGCCATGCTCTTTCTATAAAAGGCCTTCCAAAAACAACCTAGGGCAGAGGAGAACATCCCCATAGTCAAAAAAACACAGCCGTCTACTTGCCTCCCACGTTTTCAACACTCCCAACACCGAAACTCTATCGAAATCATCCCAAAATCACCAAAAACACATTCTTTCTTCTCCCATTGAACTTCCAAGCATCAAAACACCACAAATACAGAACCAAAACGTGCTTAACAACACAAGGAAGGAGTGGTCAGAAGCTCGGGTCAAAGTCGAACCGGATCGGCCACCAACGAAGCTTTCAGAGATTCCCGACGTGAAGGAACAACAAATTTTCGAAATCAAAACAAGGTAAAAACCAAATTCTCTAACCCTTCTGGTCTAAATACACTTCTGGTTGAAATTTCTAACCGAATTGATTTTTCCTTGTTTCTGAATTAAGGTTTGTTTGTGTTTCTGCCTTCTAACTTGTTCAATACGTTTCGTCCTTAATTCGTAGTCAAATTGAAAACTTTCAATCACTAACATCTTGTACATCTTTCAGGCTACACACCCATAAATTTTGAGCCAAAAACCTTCGGGAACAGCCTTAACGCCGCCGTCCGAGGGCGGTCCGCACCCACGGACGTCATGTCCGGGGTCCCGGACTCCTTGTCCGTAAGCCCGGACGCCCACGGACGGCGGCGAGATTTTTAAATTTTAAAAATTTAGGTTTTTCTAATAATGTCCGGGCCCACGGACGGCCTGTCCGTGGCCCCGGACTTTACAACTTTCTGTTTAATTCGACTTTTATTTTCATATAGGTTAACTAGGGTCCGTGGTCTCGGACATTAGGTCCGTGGCCACGGACGGAAACAAAATCTGACCTAATTCTGCCCCCGAAACCCTAGTTTAGGTAATTTAAATTTCCACTTTAGTTTTCCGTCAAAAAGCTAAAAAACACAAAAAAACAGAAGCTCGCGCACTTAGGTTAAAACGACTCGTAATAAGCCGTAAATAAACCAAGTAGAGGAAAAACGACCTAGGAAGGGTAATGAAAGTAATTGAACCCTAAAAGTCGAATATCAAGCCCCCGAACCCGAACTCTCCTTTCCTAATTTGATCTAGGTTAAAATTAGGTGGCGACTCATAATAGGTTCCAGTGAGCTAGCTTAGGTTTTAATAATTATTGTTTTAATGACATAGTTATTAATCTTAGGTTATAAGTGGACCTAAAACCCGACTAGATCCCAATCAACTTAATCCACATAGGATAGGGTTTAAAATCGAGGCTCACAGACTGGCGACTCTGCTGGGGACAAACTTCTTAATTTTAACTTGTTTAACTTTAAGAAAGAGGGCTTCTTAACTCGAAATTGTTTATTTATGGCTTTATTAATTGTTTGTTTACTTTTGTGTGCATTTAATTTCTACAACTTTGCGTCATATGAGAGAGAGGGTCCACACAAACCGATTTCACCCCGGGACCCGTTTGAGGGTCCCCTGTCAGGGACTCACACCTTTTATGTGATGTGAATAAGCGGGGAAAAGAGGAGGATGTCGTCTAACCACATCCCCTTAATACCTGGGCTTTAGCCCCAAGCGTTTTCCTGGCAGTGCCCTTACCTAGCCCATTGTTTGGTCAGTCAAAGACCCGACCGTAGACGCACACCTTCAGGTGATGTGAAAAAAGTGGGGAAGCCCAAGAGGAATAGTGTGCAAGCCCTATTCCTTTGTGGCGACCTGGGCCCATGCCCCAAGCACCTCTCCGGATCGATCCATACCTGGTTTAATCTTAACACTAGTGAGGACATGTTGATTTGTGTGGGCCTTGTTTACCTACATGATCGGCCCACTACCCAGCCTAGAAATTGATAGGAACTTCTCCTACATAACTCAGCCCAACCCGATATCGCGGCTTTATTGTTTGCGGCCTAAAGACCCTGCTTGATTTGAATGTGTGAGTTATTTGTTCGGGTTTCGGCCCAAAAGTTTAGATTTAGGTGATTTATCTTTCAGCCCAATTTGAATTACCAATTTAGTTCTAGGCCCCCGGAAAACAAATCCACCTGAAGCAATCCATAAAAATCCATCAGGCCTTTCCATTTCAAGGCCCATTCTAGTCCAGGAAGACTTTTCACTCGGCTTTGACCCACGATCCTAGACACAGGGATCATCTTCAGCCCCAGTCATACTACTCGGCCCAAATTCCAATTCACATCCAGAACATGGTTTAGAAATCACTTTCAGCCCATGCGCTTTACTTTTAACCCAAACACATTCTGGCCCAAGCGCCCAATTCTCAGAACATTTCAGCCTAGGCACCAGTTCACAGCTCATGAATCATTTCGGCCCATGTGCCTCTCTTCCAACTCATTTCGGGCCTCAGTGTCAACCCACAATTTTCAAAACATTCCAGCTCATGTGCTTTTCTTGCAGCCCAAACAAGTTTTAGCCTAAAACTTCTTCGCGGCCCAGAATTTTTAGCTCAGGTCACTTTTGTTTTCCAACAGATAAGCCCAAATCTCAAAGAATGGCAGAGGGAGGAAATCCAATCAACATGGATGCCCAGTTAGCCGAAGAATTCAATGGGATGCTGGAAAAGATTGAGCGCATGGAGAGGGCCAACAGGCCAGCCGGTTTTGACTACTTTTCCACTGGATTATATAAGGTTGATCTCCCTCCAAGGTTGAAATTGCCAACACTTCCTCTATACAAAGGTTCCTCCGACCCACAACTTCATTTGGCAATGTTCGATAGGGAAATGTCCATCCTTTCGCTAAACGACATGTAGAAGGCCAAGGTATTTGCTCACTATCTTGATGAGACCCCTCAGCATTGGTACATAACTCAAAAGATAAATACCAAGACCTACGAGGAGGTATGTGAAGCTTTCCTGCATCATTTTGAGTACGCTAGAAGTTTTGGAGTCACCAAGGCTGATCTTGCAAGCACACAACAAACAGAAGGTGAATCAATGTCTGATTTTGTTAAGCGTTGGATGATGAAGGCAGCCGCAATGCTCACACAGATGGACGAACAAGAGCAAATCCGAATGGTAATTAAAAAATGCAGAAGCAATACAGTGACGAGTTGAAATTCACATACTTTCCTAGCTTCAACATGCTGATGGGACAAGTTAATGTCCTAGAAGAAATGATTCACCAAGGGGAGTTAAAACTTGGGAACTAAAAAAAACACCGGGAATGGCTCGGGGACGGCAGCCTGTATCCAAAGTGGCACCCGAAAGAGAACTAGGCAGCATGAGGTAAACACCGTTCGACAGATAAAAGGACCAGGACAAATCGTTGGGGCAATGGAATCATCCCGAAAGAGCTCCCGTCAGAGAGAGTTCACAAACATCGGTCAACCATTGAGCCAGGCTTTTGAAAGACTCCAGGAACGAAACATGCTGCAACCTCTCACCCCTCGACAAAGGGACCCCCAAAAAGGAAGGATTCTGAACCAGTATTGTCAGTATCACCAGCTTCCCGGTCATGACACCGACAACTGCAAAATTCTGAAGCAGCACATCCAAGATCTTATCAATCAAGGTTTTCAACTCCCCGAGTAGGAATCCCATGTCAAGCACCATCAGAGAGTGCTATCTTCAAGTGTTTTCTCCGATTTCTTCTCTTTACTAGTCATTTTTATGTTTTTCCAATTTGTAGTAGTTAGTTTCCTTTATCATTTTCGGTAGTTTCTCTAAGTCTGTAATTTCAAACATTATCTCATGATTCATAGATAAAATCATAGTTCCATTTTCACAATTCCTGTACAAATCATTTTTCATTCATCGAAAAACAAAAAAACAAAAATGCTTTCTAGGGAAAAGGATCACGGAGTAATCATTTCCCGACTATGGAACAGAACGATTTATCTCTTGTTTCTAAAAGTTGAACATGCCACGCTAAGCATCACAACTCACCCCAAAACATCCAAAACAACTCACGAAGCAGTTCCAAATCCACATCTATCGAATTGTTGTCACAAACCCCAAATCAATACTGGGGTAATCTGAGTTTAGAATCGTTGTCTTCGAATCTCTTGGTTAAGCTTGTGAACAAGTTTCTGAGTGAAGATCTCGCGAGAGTGTCTTGAGTGGTAAAACCATGAGCGAACGAGCGTGTCATTTTTACACGACTCCGGTGAGACCACATCCAAAGGTGAGGTAAACGGCATAACTCCGACCGAAGGAGATAATTTGTAAATTTACGCTTAGACCTGTGAAAAGTAACAAAGAACGGATATACGACTATCAGGAATGACGAAGCACCTAGGTACAGCACCACATAGCCAAAAGCTTGTAAACCCTGTCATTAAACCCTAGGCACCCCCGCTGAGCCTTTCATATATCCCTTTTCGATATTATGAACTCCACAAAAAAACCCAGCCAATGATGAATGTCCGACCCGGTGACCAAAGGAGGCGAGGAGCCCGACTCTCAGATAACATTCTCATCAGTCCGAAGAAGCAATGCCGCTATCAGCATGACAAAGTGATCCGCAAATGGTCCTAGAGTGACACAGGATCCAAAGAGCTCACATCAAAACAGCTCTCGAAGCCAAAAACGGGAAACACAAGAACCCCGAAGGCAAAGTCAAGAAAGGATAAAGAAAAAAGGCAAACCCGAAGTGCCTCGAAGAAATCCAAATGACAAAGAGAAGAGAAATGGTGTAAAGGACAACTTCAAAGTCCAAGTCCAGAAGCTCAAAAACAACAACAACACAAAGCAGCTAGACGACTTCAAGACAAGGAAGATGAATCCGAGAGAAGACACAAAGTGCAGCTTTGGTCACCCCTTTAAACTCCACATACCTCAAACATCCCTCCATGGTCCCATTGTCTTGCATCACACCCCATGGCCACGTTATAAGCCTCAAAGACTTCCGACTTGGTAGTTGTGTATCCAATCACGTGAAAGTAACAGATCGAATGCGTAAATTCATCAAATATCAAATTCAATGGTCTAGAAGTTGTGACCGTAAGTGAGAAACGAGTGTAAACACCAAACACGTCGAGTGTAGGTTAGGAAGCACCAAATCAGAACATAAGCCTTGACCCTGTGAGGACAAGACTCATTCGCACGTTTGATCAAAGAAAATACTGGGGGCAATCGATCGGAACGATCGATTGCCATGAACTCTAGCTCATATTGTCTTAAGGGAAAAATACTGGGGGCAATTGTTGGCTCCAACAATTGCTATGACAACACCAATTGGAACCCAAGGCTTAAGCATCACCACCACCATCCCACCACAGGCACACATAAGCCCTTACCACCACATCAAACACCTCAGGCCCACATAAGCCCTTACCACCACATCAAACACCTCAGGCCCACATAAGCCTTCCTTCATACACCACACAGGCCCACATAAGCCCTTACCTTCACTTCATACACCACACAGGCCCACATAAGCCCTTACCTTCACATCATACACCATACCCCACCGGCGGCATGTTCATCTCGTAGGAGATAAATTACAAGTCCGAAGTCTATAGTTAGGAAATGATGATTCACTTTCCTTTTCACTAAACAGAATTTTCTTCAAACAACAATTTCTTGTCTTGAACAACTTTCCTTTAAACACTTCGGTTTCATAAACCACATCATGGCCGCATTTGGCACACTTTCTAGCAATGTCTTGCTTTGGACAATTTTTGATCCTTAACATTGCCATGTTTGACACATTTTCCAATGATTTCTTGTTTTGGACAAGTTTCCTACATACACTTTGATTGTATTTTGACATGCACATCATCTTTGCCATGTTTGGCACTTTCATAATCAACTTTCATTATGATCATTTGCATAAAGTTAACCTTGCATCCATCCGTACGAAACTCCTCATCATAGACCAGAGATACAGATTCTCACCCCGAAGATACAGACTCTTCAGAGATACAGATTCTGCCCCGAAGATACAGATTCTTCAGAGATACAGATTCTTGCCCCAAGATACAGATTCTTTAGAGATACAGATCTCACCCGATCAGAGATACAGATTCTCAGCCGAAGATACAGACTCTTCAGAGATGCAGATTCTCAGCCAAAGATTCAGATTCACCAGAGTAGATGAACTCAACCTCAGGCTCATCACAACCTGATTTCCTACCATTCCACTTAGGCACCCATAGGTCCTACTTTACATTCGTCAATTTACGCACACATCACATCAATCTCATTACATCTCCATTCAAATTTTATCCCGACACCTTATAATGCTCGGCGTAATCCATTCAAATTTCAGGTTCCTGACACCTTATAATGCTCGGCGTATTCCATTCAAATTCAGGTTCCCGACACCTTATAATGCTCGGCGTAATCCATTCAAATTTCAGGTTCCCGACACCTTATAATGCTCGGCGTAATCTATTCAGCTTCAGGTTCCCGACGCCTTATAATGCTCGGCGTATTCCATTCAAATTTCAGGTTCCCGACACCTTATAATGCTCGGCGTAATCCATTCAAATTTCAGGTTCCCGACACCTTATAATGCTCGGCGTAATCTATTCAGCTTCAGGTTCCCGACGCCTAATAATGCTCGGCGTATTTCATTCAGCTTCAGGTTCCCGACACCTTATAATGCTCGGCGTATTCCATTTAATTTTAGGTTCCCGGTACCTTAGATGCTCGGTCTTGATTTTTCACTCTTAGTTCAGTACACTTTCACATTTTAGGTAGTCAACGCCTTAGAATCGCTTGACATGTACTTCACTCCTTTAAAGGTAGTCAACGCCTTAGAATAGCTTGACATCATTTCATTCATTATAGGTAGTCAACGCCTTAGAATAACTTGACATCATATCATCCTCATAGGTAGTCAACGCCTTAGAATCGCTTGACATCCCTTCCATTTTACTCATAGGTAGTCAGCGCCTTAGAACAGCTCGACACAACTCGTCAGATTTCAATCTACATGTAGGGTCTTTTGAGATCCAAAATTTTGGATATCACTCAGGCATCAACTAGTCTTTTCACCTTCATTACAAAGCCTAGTTGACGGGGGGCAATCTGTTATACCCAAAATTTCAACCCCCCGGAGTTGTCTCTAAGGCATATGTGTCACAAAGGGCAAAATGGTCAAAATGCACCAATACAGGATTTTCCAAGGACAATCTCGGGATTTTCTATTTTCATATGACTTGTTCATTATATCCAAACACTTCCAAATATCATAGTCATTATGAAAGGTATTTCATGATTTTCTGATAATATTTATTCTGGAAATTAAGCTTTTAATAAGCTAGTTTCTTTAATAATTAACACATGAAATAACCTCAAAATAGAAATAAAAGGGTTTTCAAAATTAAAATAAAATTGTCACATGGTTAGCATGACTACACACAGTCATAAACCTGAAATTATTTTATTTGGAACCTTATCCCAAAATTTAAAGAGAAATTCAATCATTTTTGCAATTTTCTCTCTCCTCTGGAAAATACCGAAATCAAAACAAAATGTCATGAAATTTTAACACAAGATAGAGGATGATTTTTAGAGACTAATGCCGTTGGAATTTCGTTATTTCGACTTACCAATCGTAAGTTATGAATTATGGGAGATTCCAGATTGTAAGATTTTTATCTAATTGGTTATTTATCGAAAAAACCTGATTCCAACTCTCAAAATTCCTAAATATCGTCTTTTATCTTTGGTTAAAATTTCAGAATTTTTATCAACCTGTAGCACGTTTTAAAAAATCAGATTCTCTTAGAGCACAAAATCAGGGTTTTAGATAAAAATCTTGTTCTATCAACTTGGCCATGCTCTTTCTATAAAAGGCCTTCCAAAAAACAACCTAGGGCAGAGGAGAACATCCCCATAGTAAAAAAAACACAGCCGTCTACTTGCCTCCCACGTTTTCAACACTCCCAACACCGAAACTCTATCGAAATCATCCCAAAATCACCAAAAACACATTCTTTCTTCTCCCATTGAACTTCCAAGCATCAAAACACCACAAAACAGAACCAAAACGTGCTTAACAACACAAGGAAGGAGTGGTCAGAAGCTCGGGTCAAAGTCGAACCGGATCGGCCACCAACGAAGCTTTCAGAGATTCCCGACGTGAAGGAACAACAAATTTTCGAAATCAAAACAGGTAAAAACCAAATTCTCTAACCCTTCTGGTCTAAATACACTTCTGGTTGAAATTTCTAACCGAATTGATTTTTCCTTGTTTCTGAATTAAGGTTTGTTTGTGTTTCTGCCTTCTAACTTGTTCAATACGTTTCGTCCTTAATTCGTAGTCAAATTGAAAACTTTCAATCACTAACATCTTGTACATCTTTCAGGCTACACACCCATAAATTTGAGCCAAAAACACCTTCGGGAACAGCCTTAACGCCGCCGTCCGAGGGCGGTCCGCACCCACGGACGTCATGTCCGGGGTCCCGGACTCCTTGTCCGTAAGCCCGGACGCCCACGGACGGCGGCGAGATTTTTAAATTTTAAAAATTAGGTTTTTCTAATAATGTCCGGGCCCACGGACGGCCTGTCCGTGGCCCCGGACTTTACAACTTTCTGTTTTCTGTTTAATTCGACTTTTATTTTCATATAGGTTAACTAGGGTCCGTGGTCTCGGACATTAGGTCCGTGGCCACGGACGGAAACAAAATCTGACCTAATTCTGCCCCGAAACCCTAGTTTAGGTAATTTAAATTTCCACTTTAGTTTTCCGTCAAAAAATGCTAAAAAACACAAAAAAACAGAAGCTCGCGCACTTAGGTTAAAACGACTCGTAATAAGCCGTAAATAAACCAAGTAGAGGAAAAACGACCTAGGAAGGGTAATGAAAGTAATTGAACCCTAAATAAGTCGAATATCAAGCCCCCGAACCCGAACTCTCCTTTCCTAATTTGATCTAGGTTAAAATTAGGTGGCGACTCATAATAGGTTCCAGTGAGCTAGCTTAGGTTTTAATAATTATTGTTTTAATGACATAGTTATTAATCTTAGGTTATAAGTGGACCTAAAACCCGACTAGATCCCAATCAACTTAATCCACATAGGATAGGGTTTAAAATCGAGGCTCACAACGGCTCTGATGTGCAATGTCCCTTGCACCCTTCGTGGCAAGAGTCATACAATCAGGATGACCCTTAGTTGCCTCATGCTAGTGGTACACTAGCACTCGCAACCTAAGGGCGGCATTGATCACAAAGTGCTCACTACCTCTTGGAGTCGATACCAAGCCATCCTGGGAACATGCATGCACACAGGCTTGCCCGGTCCCTTTCAGGCCCGGCAGGTGCCTTCCACAACACCCGCTAACTGACCTAAGGGTCAGCACTGAGCACAACATGCTCAGGCTATTGGAGTCGCTACCAAGCCACCCTGGCAGCGTGCATGCTCAAGGCACATCCGGTCCTCATTAGGCCCGGACAGATACCCTCCACAGCATCCGCAAACACGGCCCTCACTCGAGTCCCAAGCTGACGCAAATCAGCTCGGCCCAGACATCCTCTAGTTGCTTCGTGCCCGTGCTGACACAGGTACTTGCAACCTAAGGGCAGCACTAAGCACAATGTGCTCGTGCTATTGGAGTCACTACCAAGCCACCGTGGCAGTGTGCATACCGAAGGCATACCTGGTCCTTACTAGGCCCGGACGGGTGTCTTCCACAACACCCGCTAACTCAGCCCTCGCTCGAGTCACAAGCTGGCGCAACTTAGCTCGGCTAAGACATCCTCTGGTTGCTTCGTGCCCGTGCTGACACTGGCACTTGCAACCTCTACACCAGCTAGCTACGTCCCTGCACCAAACCACAACAACCCAAACACCCAAGCACCCACTCACTAGGGCAGCACTAAGCACAATGTGCTCGTGCTATTGGAGTCACTACCAAGCCACCGTGGCAGTGTGCATACCCGAAGGCATACCCGGTCTTATTAGGCCCGGACGGGTGTCCTCCACAACACCCGCTAACTCAGCCCTCGCTCGAGTCACAAGCTGGTGCAACTCAACTTGGCTAAGACCAACGCATCGTGCCCTTCAACTGATGCCCATCCCTCAGACCTTCGTCCTCGGGGGTCTCAAGGACCGTGGAACTTAAGGGGCTAGGTCAAAGCGACAATCAAGTATGGGGTTGACAAGCAATCCCAACACAAGTCTTAACGGGCACCAGCCACAGGGCAAACTGGCATGGAGCTACTTGTAACCAAGCAGCTCGCCAAAAGGGCATGACACCACTCCACCAAAAGTGAGTGTTCAGATCTTTGTACATCTTCGATGATCCGGGTGGATAGACAAGGAAGAATAATGAGCTTTACTAAGTATCTCCTCTTTCAACTCTGGGCTGGACTCTGGAATGCACAATCTGCCATTCAATCTGATCAGTCCATCATCACTGAGTGTGAAATCATATTTTTGCCTCTCGAATATGCCGTCAACTAACTGTTGCCTGATGGTCTGTATGTAGTGGTCGCTCCTCCTGACACAACGTCCTTCTTTCGACTAGGCTACTGTTTGGCTAATGGCATGTAAGGAGTGAGCTCTCCGGCTCAAGGCATCGCTACTATGTTTGCCTTCCCTCTTGTACTTGAGGTCGATGTCGTAGTCCTTCAAGAACTCGACCCATCGCCTCTCCTCATGTTCAGATCTTTCTGGGTGAATAGATATTGAAGGCTTTTGTGATCTGAGTATATCGTCACTTCACCACCATATAAGTAATGTCTCCATATTTTAAAGCAAAAACCACTGCTCCCAGCTCTATATCATGTTCGGGTAGTTCTCCTCATGTTTCTTCAGCTGTCGGGAGGCGTAGGCTACGACCTTCCCATGCTGCATGAGTACGCACCCTGGCCTCGTACCTGAGGCATCACAGTACACTTCGAACCCGTCGGTCCCTTCAGGAATGGTGAGTACGGGTGTCGACGTTAGAAGGTCCTTCAGTGTTTGAAAGGAACGCTCGCAATCTACAGTCCACTCAAACTGAGCGTCCTTTTTCACCAAATTAGTCATAGGCTTGGCTACTTTGGAGAAGTCTTTTCACAAAACGCCTGTAGTATCCAGTTAATCCTAAGAAACTACGGATATCGGTCACTTTCTTTGGTCTCGGGCAGCTCTTGACTGCCTCTATCTTCGCAGGGTCGACTGATATACCGCTGGCTGAAATGATATGCCCCAAGAATGCCACGCTATCTAGCCAAAACTCACACTTCGAGAGCTTGGCGTATAGGTGGTTCTCTCTCATAATCTGTAGAACTCGCCTAAGGTGTGCTTCATGGTCTTTCTTAGTTTTAGAGTAGATTAAGATGTCGTCGATGAATACCACTACTGATGAGTCAATATGCTCTCTGAACAGACGGTTCATGAGATCCATAAATATTGCAGGTGCATTTGACAATCCGAATGGCATCACAGTAAACTCGTAGTGACCGTAGCGTGTCCGGAATGCTGTCTTCTCTATGTCTCTCTCAGCGATGCGAATCGGATGGTAGCCTGACCTCAAATCGATCTTCGAGAACACTGATGCACCTCTGAGCTGATCAAACAGGTCATCGATGCGTGGAAGAGGGTATTTGTTTTTGACTGAAACGACATTTAACTCTCCTGTAGTCGATGCAGAGTCTCATACTCCCATCTTTCTTCTTGACAAACAACACTGGCACTCCCCATGGAGATACGCTCGTCTGATAAAGCCCTTGTCCAGTAGATCTTCCAACTGTACCTTCAACTCTTTCATTTCTACAGGCGCCATTCGGTAGGGTGCCTTGGCAATAGGCCCCGTGCCCGGCATAAGATCAATGGCGAACTCCACCTCCCATAATGGTGGCATGCCTAGTAATTCCTCAGGAAAGAGATCAGGAAATTCGGATACCACTGGTATATCCAAATCCATCTGCTCCTCTTTCCTCGTATCGTGAACGTAACATATATATGCGGTGTGGCCCTTCCTCACTTCTTTCATTAGGTTCAAGGTAGATACAATTTTGATGGTGGGTTCCTTCGCTACACTACGGTAGGAAATAGCCTTGCCCCCCGGGCTTTTGAGTAACAGTCGGTGCTCGGCACAATGTATCCGGCCCTTATGTCTCTGCAGCCAATCCATACCGATGATGATGTCGAAACCCAACCCTTTGAATTCGGTCAAGTCGATGGGGAAATCTCGTCCCGTATAACAATTCGCAAGTCGCGGTAGCGTCCCGTGCATCGCACTCTCTCCCTGGATGGTAACGTGACGGTGAAGTCGGAGAGGTGCTCCGGGTCAGTCCCAACTTCTCTGCAAAAGAAGAGGAAACGAAGGAGTGTGATGCCCCTGAGTCAAATAAGACTGATGCATCGGTGCCATTTACAGGGAAGGTACCTGTAGCATTTTGGTTTACATTAGTACGTGGCTATAAAGGTTAAATTCATTAGTTCGGCTGGTTCCTATCCTTACCAGTGATGACGTTGCCAATCTCTTTGGCTTGTGCCGTATTTAGAATGTTGAGGTTTGCTTTCTCAGATTCATGGCCTGGATTAACGAGTCGCATGAGGATAAGACTGATAACAATTGTACGAAAAACTTTGAAACTCCACTTTTATTTATTTCACAAATCATTACATTATACTTGCATACAAAGCTAGTGGCTTACAACATTACATCAATACTCTCTTAAAGTCAAGTTTAAACGTCCTGGTTTGATGTGGGTTGTGTTTACTAAAGCTGGTGGTGCGGTGTTTATCTTAATCCGCTTGATTCCGTGATACACTAATCTCGAATCTCCACCAAATACCAAAACATCTCCAGATATGAGGACTAGCTTCTTAGCTAAATCCATTCTCTTTTGGTCGCCATACTGCAGACGTTATAAAGTGAGTGGTTAAACTGATGTAAAATTAAAAGAAAAGAAATTAAAACTCAAAATAAACGTCGGGCTGCAAACAAATCCCGGTCGTGGTAGTATAGTGAAATGTAAGCGACCGGATGTCGAACCGTGGGACTAATATATATATTATAGTACCTAAGCGTGTCACAGGAGGGGGGATTAATTGACTTGTAATATGAATAAGAAAAGATAAAATAAACTAAGTTGACAGATATAAAATGGAACTCTGGGTCAGGTTAATATAATCTGCATAATTAAGCTATCTCTACAGGTTTAATAATTTGGCAAGATTCCTGTAATTATCTTAAGGACTAAGTCATAGCCTCATGAGAACTCGTTCACCTATAATGCAAGGTTCTAATCAAGGTTCAAGCAAAAGCCTGCGAACGGCAGAGGAGTATTGAGGAATTACATTTGCAACTGAATACTAACTTTATTAAATCATAACAAGTTTCCTCCAGTTTACGTCTTAATTAACCTATCTATTTATCACCGGTCTGATCAAAATAGATTTAGTAAAGCAGTTTAATAAATTCATGACATTTATTAAAAAGGTGCGAGATAACCTTTAAGCGTAACAAACTGTATATAAATAAACCACTAGAAATATTGCATAATTAATACAAACACATAATAACCGTTCCCAGAGCGTACGTAAACTAGCCTAACATATTAAATAGATAGACAGAGACAAGAGTAATAGAAATCATCCGTAATCACTCCGGCTCACTCTGCTATTTTGTAAATACGTAGGGCTAGAGGTGGATTTGGTGGACTGTGAAATAAATAAAATGAGAAGACGGGAGAAGAGAAATGAGATGGCGTGAAAGTTTGTGGTGAAGTGGTTCGTGGATGAATTGTATGGGTGGTGGCTGTTGTTTATATAGGGAAAGGAAAGAAACAGCAGAAAAGTAGAAGGTTGAAGATAGACAGACGTGAGCAAGTTGAAAATGGATTGAGGCGGGGGAAAGAGCTGGATAAGATTTGCTCACTGATGTGCTCATTTATTGCAGGGGACAGAGTTCACGCGTGAGGAAAATAAGCGCCGACTTGACAGGTCGACGCGAGGAAGAAAACGGAGAGAAACTGGTCGCGTCTCGATTTTACAAGCGTCCGCCTCTGCGTCCGCTTAAGTCCGCGCGCGGACGTCTCTGTTTGTCTCTCGCGTCCGCGTCCGCTCAGCAACCTCACCCACGTCCGCCTGGTTTTCATGCGGACGTCTCTGTTTCTTCTCCGTTCTTGCTCGGTCCTCCGCCTGCTTATTAGGCGGTTCTTCATGTCTCACGTCCGCCTGCTTATTAGGCGGTTGCTTAGGTGGTCACAAGTGTGACCGTGACCTATTTTCCTTCAAACTTCGACTGGCTCTAGATTCTTCGTTTGGACCCCGTTTTCTGAGCCGTTTGCGTCTATGCGTTCGTCTCTTCGTCTACTTTACTCCCAGCTTGGTTTTCCTCATGTTAAACCAATAAATTTGTGAGATAAACAAATAAACATAAACTAGAGGAAAACTAACCGAAGTGGAGAAATGAGCAAGAAAAGTGCTAATATTATATATGAAATACACCTGTAAATCATGCTCATTTGGACACTTATCACACCCCCACACTTATCTTTTTGCTTGTCCTCAAGCAAAACCATGTACCTAAGCAAGTAGGGAATGCTCAATACTAACAAATATTATTATGAAGGGTAGGATAAACATGATCTTAAACTTTTTGAGGAGTGTGAAAAATTAACTGTTGGTGGCATAGGTGTGCTCAGGGTAAAATAAAATATAGAGTTTCTCGGGGTATGATCTAAGGTACTTCAATGTTTCTTTTGTTTAGGTGACTGAGAACTTTTACCATGGCCAACTTCTCTCAAGAATGGGCATTGAGGAGAAAAAACAAAAGGAAAATGATTTATGCATTTGTTTCACTTTTGCATAAGGGAAGGAAGATAATAGATAAGCATCAAGCTTTTGTATTTTAAGAACACTCAACTCTCTTTGTTGGTTACCAATGGTGTCTCGCAAGTCCCTTATATTTTTTTTTATTTCTCTTCTTTTTTTTTCAACAGAGAAGCAACCCTTAGCAATCCCTAAGAGAGAAGACAGAAAGAAAACCTGAGCAATAAATCCAACCATTTGCAGATTATTTGGTCACACCGCATATAAAATGCTCCTCAAAAGTAATCAAAAATTTTAAAATTTGTACCATTTATCCTACAATTCATAACAGTATTTATTCTTAAGAGAACAACCCACATATAAAAGGGTCCATAATATTTGAATTGGACAAACGCATGATAAGGAGAGAGATTAAACATTTAAGCACAAAATGTCACCGAAAAGGGCACACTCCCCCACACTTAAATTGAACAATGTCCTCATTGTTCACTAGAAAAACAAGGGAAGGTTTCAGAAGACCTTTTCGGTAAGTAGATAAAATAGAGATAACACAAAGATCACAATTAAACATTGAAGCACATAAACGCTCCTCTGTAGTTTTTATTTAAATAAAAGCATAATTTAAAGAAACTAGTACTCCCCTGATTTTATTTTTGCTTGTCGTTAAAGTAGTTCCCCCACACTTGAGCTTCAGCTCAAGCAGCGTAGCTTGGTGCAGTGTAAATATGAAGGTGCACCTGCATAAGACACCAGAGAAGCAACCATACTACAAACGGAGTTAAAAGTTAGCAAAAATAAAATTTTTAAGAGAACCTGAAAATTAAAAGAGCATAAAAGCAAATAAAAATACACCTGGGTTGCCTCCCGGGAAGCTGCCCTTCTTTAACGTCTTTGCTAGACGCCTGCTTCGTTATCCTGGATCAAAACAAAACGTTACCTTGGCATATAAAATAAGAAAATTAATACTCCACAAAATCTGGTGTTTGAGGAGGTACTGCCGGGAACGTAGTTCTAACAGAAGACCCGGTGGTGTGACTGATTTTTCTTCCTCAAATTGGAGGATGTAAACATCCTCCTCTTGTAGGTGAGGTTTGTAGAAAGAACGCTGATTGATATCATCTTCAGAGAAGGTTAATTCTTCGAAGGTGATAGTGGCGTTCTGTTTGGATATATTGGTGGGAGGTGATGGCAATTCCTTCTCTTCATGTTCGAGGATATAAATATCCTCATTTTCTGGATAGGGCACAGAGAAGGATGGAAACTGGCGGTAGGCAACTATAGAGGGTAGAGAATAACTTACATCCGTAGTGGGGTGTTCTACCTCATGAATTATTCGCTCTCTGGTTGCAGTTCTTGTTGAGCGATTCTCTCCAGGTAGTCTGGTTGATCTTCTAACCAAAGTTGTTCTTGTAATATGAGACAATCTTCATAATCATGAGCTCCCCCACACACGGAGCAGTATAAATACTGTGAATAGCAAAACTCCTCTTCGAATACCTGTTCCATTTCCATTTTTTTTGTGTGTTTTTTGTATATAAAATAAAACTACAGATTAGACAATAAAATAATTGAAAATAAACACAATAATAATATAAGTGGTTTGGTGAAGAAGCTGGAGCAATTTTGAAGTCGGGAAGAACAGAAATCAAACGCGCGCTTCTGATTTAGTTTTGTCCGCTTCGGACGTCCGCTTCGAATCAAGGCGGACAAGGCTGCGCGTGAATTGGAGATGTCCGCCTGGACGTCCGCGTGGTAGTGGGGGCGGATGTGGCTCTGTTCTCTTTTTTTTTTCTTCTTCACGTACTCACTGAAACAAACGTTACTTACGGAAACAACATTAGAAAACTAACATACTATCAATATAAACAAAATATAAAAGATAATTAATATAAACAACAAACAAAGATAATATAAAAAAAATATTTTAATATAACAAGTGAATAATCCGGGGCTTAGGGACTAGAATAAACTAGTCCCCGGCAACGGCGCCATTTTGCAGACGTTATAAAGTGAGTGGTTAAACTGATGTAAAATTAAAAGAAAAGAAATTAAAAAAAACTCAAAATAAACGTCGGGCTGCAAACAAATCCCGGTCGTGGTAGTATAGTGAAATGTAAGCGACCGGATGTCGAACCATGGGACTAATATATATATTATAGTACCTAAGCGTGTCACAGGAGGGGGATTTGGGATTGTAATACTTGTATATGAAAAAAGAAAAGATAAAATAAACTAAGTTGACAGATAAATAAAATGGAACTCTGGGTCAGGTTAATATAATCTGCATAATTAAGCTATCTCTACTGGTTTAATAATTGGCAAGGTTCCTGTAATTATCTTAAGGACTAAGTCATAGCCTCATGAGAACTCGTTCACCTGTAATGCAAGGTTCTAATCAAGGTTCAAGCAAAAGCCTGCGAACGGCAGAGGAGTATTGAGGAATTACATTTGCAACTGAATACTAACTTTATTAAATCATAACAAGTTTCCTCCAGTTTTACGTCTTAATTAACCTATCTATTTATCACCGGTCTGATCAAAATAGATTTAGTAAAGCAGTTTAATAAATTCATGACATTTATTAAAAAGGTGCGAGATAACCTTTAAGCGTAACAAACTGTATATAAATAAACCAGTAGAAATATTGCATAATTAATACAAACACATAATAACCGTTCCCAGAGCGTACGTAAACTAGCCTAACATATTAAATAGATAGACAGAGACAAGAGTAATAGAAATCATCCGTAATCACTCGGCTCACTCTGCTATTTTGTATACGTAGGGCTAGAGGTGGATTTGGTGGACTATGAAATAAATAAAATGGAGAAGACGGGAGAAGAGAAATGAGATGGCGTGAAGTTTGTGGTGAAGTGGTTCGTGGATGAATTGTATGGGTGGTGGCTGTGTGTTTATATAGGGAAAGGAAGAAACAGCAGAAAAGTAGAAGGTTTGAAGATAGACAGACGTGTGAGCAAGTTGAAGAATGGATTGAGGCGGTGGAAAGAGCTGGATAAGATTTGCTCACTGATTGCTCATTTATTGCAGGGAACAGAGTTCACGCGTGAGGAAAATAAGCGCCGACTTGACAGGTCGACGCGAGGAAGAAAACGGAGAGAAAACTGGTCGCGTCTCGATTTTTACAAGCGTCCGCCTCTGCGTCCGCTTAAGTCCCGCGGCGGACGTCTCTGTTGTCCTCTCGCGCGTCCGCTCAGCAACCTCACCCACGTCCGCCTGGTTTTCATGCGGACGTCTCTGTTTCTTCTCCGTTCCTCTGTCCGCCAAGCGTCCGCCTGCTTATTAGGCGGTTCTTCATGTCTCACGTCCGCCTGCTTATTAGGCGGTTGCTTAGGTGGTCACAAGTGTGACCGTGACCTATTTTCCTTCAAACTTCGACTGGCTCTAGATTCTTCATTTGGACCCCGTTTTCTGAGCCGTTTGCGTCTATGCGTTCGTCTCTTCGTCTACTTTACTCCCAGCTTGGTTTTCCTCATGTTAAACCAATAAATTTGTGAGATAAACAATAAAACATAAACTAGAGGAAAACTAACCGAAGTGGAGAAATGAGCAAGAAAAGTGCTAATATTATATATGAAATACACCTGTAAATCATGCTCATTTGGACACTTATCACATACAAGAATTCTGCTTCATCACCAATGGAGAACGACACTACGGGAATACCCTTTGCAATGGACTCGGGTGTCTCATCCCGGTCCTGGTGTAATCCCAGTCGCCCATTTTGTTCGTAGAAGTTTACAACGCAAACGTCGGCATCAATGTCGGGTACTGGTTTGTCTTCAAGCTGTTGTGCGGTCTCCACCGCCTTCCTTGCTAAGGTCTTGAATCTCTCGGGTATCCTAGGTACTCTTGCCCCATCTAGTTTCCGCACTTCTTGGTATGTCCTAGTCTGTGGATCCCAATCTCTGCCTTGGCACATCATGTGTAGCCTCATTTTCGAACCGCTCGTAAAACCCGGAATGTAAAACCCACCTAGTTCTCTACCAAAGGCTCTACACTCTTCTATGATGTCGGTTTGCTCGTCTAAGGTTAGGAATTCTCTAAGCAGAATCATGCCTGGTCGGATGACTTGACTATTCTCTAGGGATGTTCCCGTCTTTTGGCTACGGGTCTTGGCGATCTTGGTCTTGTAGATATGGGGTATCAAATGTCGAAACTACCTAATATGTGGAAGTTTTCCTAAGGTAAGTTATTACTTAAGGTCGTAACACGCATACATGGGTCATGCTTTCAAGCGTTTAACACACATCATGGTTCATACAATAACAGTCGGGTATTAGAATTACCTGTAGTGCGCTAGGTGCCCACCTCAGCGCCTGAGGTCCCGCTGAATTAAGGGTGGCGCGTCCCTGGTCGACTCCTTTTCCCTTCTGAAAACGCATGTCAGTGGACGTCTGGCCGCCTTGGCTACCTCGTGGCGCTCCTGATCCTCCAATAGTGGGCTTCTGAGCAGTCTTCGTCCCCTGGTAATTCCGACCGTCTGGGTTGGAGTAGCATTCAAAGTCGCGGTGCCCCATCTTCCTGCAGTATCGGCATTCCACCTTGTTGCCGCTGCAGTCCACCCCTGGGTGGTCCTTCCCACAGCGCTTACAGTAGTAATGGCGCTGGGGTACCGGTGCCTGTTGCCACCGCAATTTAGGTTAATACGAGTCATGTACAATATTAGGATTAACGAATAGTTTGACAACTAAAATTATGAGAAGGGTATTCTCACCCCTGGGAGGTGCCGATCTGAGTGGTTGGGCATCGATGGGTGGGCTGGTCAGTCTTGGTACGGAATTGTTCCCCTTGAAACCCTACTGACTCTGCTGCCCCTGCTTTCCCTTCTTTTTGAAGAAGCCTCGTCAAACAGATTTGGGGTCAGCACACACGATAATCAGTTAGTGAATAAATAAGTAATTGAAAATATTTCCATACTTTCCCTTCTTTGAGCCCTCGCCTCGGTTCATTCCCCCGTCCTCAGACTCCTTCTCGGACTTTTTCTTTTCTTCTGGCCCAGAGTCTCATCCCGAGTCTGGAGCATCAGCTCCGTCCCTGAGGCAGCATCATAACATTCCTAGAATTTAAACTGGTGATTTTTCACACATTCACTGTAACTGGACATGCAGAACATTAATAAGAATTAACGGTTTTAGATTTATACTTGGATGATAGTATAAAGAGTGGCGCCCATGGCTGCCTGGATACGGAATAGAAGACCCCCCCCGGAATTTCTCAACCTTAACGGTCTCTGAGTAGTCGACTCCGGGGATGAAGTCAAGAAGACCGATAAAACGAGCATAGTACTCGTCTACGGACAGACTCCCCTGGGTCAGCGTCTCAAACTCCCGACGCTTCTTCTTCTTGAGGTGAGCGGGATAGTATTTCCCTCGCAGGATCTCCACGAACATAGCCCATGAGAAGTCGGGTGTCGCTAGGTGCTGGTCCTTTATAAGTCTCCACCAGGTACTGGCTGCGTCCTTCAAATTGAATGCAGCAATTGTAACTTTCTGATCTCCTGGCACTCGTAGGGCCTCGAAGGCTTCTCATGCTCCACGATGTAGCACTCCAAGGGAATGGGGTCTGGCTCTCCCGAGTAGGTCGGTGGTCGTGTCTCAGACACCACCTTCAGCCAATTCATCTCACGGGGCTGCGGTGGGTGAGGTATAGCGCCTCCAATCTGGGTAAGTATAGCAACAACTGCTTCATTAACGCCTGGAATACCGGTGTCGCCACCAGCCCCTCTGCCGGCTCCGCGGCCTCTAGGTCTACCAGCCATCTACTGTACAGACTGTCGTATTATAATTCGGTAAATATACCGTGAACACACACAGAGGATATTGAATTGCCATAACGGTTTAATAAGTACACGCGTAGTGCGTAATTTTGCTTAAGTTCACCTAATGAGTCGTCTCGCACCTCACAGACGTATCCCGGGTTTCCCAAATCCTAGGCTCACTGTTTAATTCCTAGTATCTCGACATCAGAGCGGTACTCCGCTCTGATACCACTTTTTGTAACACCCCTCTCAATAATGACGTAATAATCACTCACGAGAACAGAAAATAAATGCGTCGCACAGCGGAAGAAATGACAGTAACTCACATGGGTGTTACTTGTCATCCCTCGCCCATACGAGTGATGTAGCAATACAACAACTTAACAAAAAGAAAACATAAGGATACAATCCACGGTGACAACGAGATACCGCCTACACGTCCATCTAAGTCCCAAAAGCACATCTACAGTGAGCGTCTAGACATACTCCAAAGCTTACAACCGATTTCAGTAAAACAACTTAATACATAACAAGGTACGTACGGTAATTCCAAAATCCAAAACATCCTAACTACCCGGCCCCGCACTCCGGCTTCGTCTGTGATCAAAAACCTGCATAAAGCCATAAAGGCTCAGCGATAAACGCTGAGTATGCCGAGTCTGGACCCTAATGGTCAATTAAGTTGTATTAACCGTCTTTTTATTAGGTTCGTTACATGCATCACCGGTTTACAGAGTATAGTGGAAACTGTAAAGCGTAATTAAACATGTAAAAATCATCACAGGTATACACACAGCAACAGCACATCGTGCAGTATAATAGCATCGATAAATCACATGTTTTTTTGTATCACATCATCACGTATTACAACGCTCGGCCCCCCGGGCCCTCACATAACGTTTGATGGTTGTAGCACTGTCGGGTGTCAGTTAGGACAACCCGAAATATCACTGACACTCAGTAGTTCCACGTACTACACACAAGGTGCTCACTGCCCTGATCATCCGAAGACTCCGGGCTATTTCACTTTGCCTTTGTAAAAGCGTCCATTTAGGTGGCCAAGGGCCTGGTGCCAACGGTAGCACACTCCGCCTGACGATCTATCTTGGTTCATTCAAGATTAACTAGGGAAAACCCGACACAGGTTAACCCAAGAGATCTCTACGCGCGACCAGCAGCCAATGACTGTCTGGATTAAGGTCCACATCACTTCCATTCACACTCCGCTGTTAACTTCGTTAGTTAGTAATTCAGTTACAGTTTTAAATATGGAGAACATCACTTATTTGTTGGCTGCCCTATGGGTCTTACGCATGCCTAGAATGATTCTAGGTAGTATGTATGTTTGAGTCGAAGCTCTAGGGACCGACAATGTCGTGTCCCGTTCCTAAGTGTTTTACTTAGGTTATAACTACATACTTGTAATACTTAGTGTATTAGGTCAGGCAACGGTAATCACAGTCACACAACTCGTATATGTAGTTTATATAAGCCGATCTATAGTCGACATAGTATTAGTTCGTGCATAAATAAGTAATGCAGTAAATACATATCCATCACACATAGTCACACATGTTATCAAACAAATTCGAGCCCGAGGAATTCCTCAGGACAACTCTGATCAAACTCCTTTACATACTGTACACCGTGTCTAGGATCGTGCAGTGCAAACCGCGTAGCCTAACGAGCACGCACATCTGAAGGACGATCTAAAATATAAAGAACGCTAAGTGTCAGTCTACATGACAGTAGGTTTCGGTATTTCCGAATAACGTCTGTAATCCTAGTAGTACGTACATCCCCGGATTCTAACTGTTACTTGTTAAGGTATTGTTATCTTAAAAATCCCTTACTCTTAGTATGTAGTAATATAAGGTTTAATGTGGGGTCGGGTTCATAAGACGTCGCAGTCAATGTTTCCTACGTAGGGATTTATTTTCCAACCATAGTAGTTTATAAGTGTTACACTTATGCAGGATCGTTCGTTCTTGTATGTATAATTTAACTGTTACTTCGTTTGCACCGATATAGCACCATTCTTTATTATACTTTATATTATACCACCTCTCAATTATGTAACAAGTTGTATCCATTTAAGACCTTAAAATTTTGTAGTATATAGTTATACTAATGAGTTAACATTTAGTATTCACTATTATATGGCTTATAAACCATAATTTACGTATGTTACTTGCGCCAGTAACTTATGCATATAAGTGCACATTGGTTCTTAATGGAACATGAAACCTTATATTATCTACACGTTACTATTATTATTATATATATTTTTCCAGATTTATTTTTCATACCAAACTCATATCCTACCCATAGTATTTTATGTCATTTTACACTATGGCTTACATTCTTATTTTTGGCATATTTTTATATACATATGCTTGCGCTTAGCATGTTAGTTTTGACAACTATGTTTTTTGATCACATAATATTGTTTTGTGTTACAATTACATTATGATATCATGTAGCATGATACTTTATATGTGGTTGAGCTTTATAACATATAGTTTTGGTAACTATATACATATATAGATATTTATGCCGAAAAATATATGCACTTATTACACTTGTAACGGAATGTAACTTATGGTTTTATAATACTTTGTTATAATTGTCGAAAGGTACATATATTTTATTTCATTCCCCTTTCAAACCCCAGCTTCCTAATTTTTACAATTTTACCACTTATTTTATGATACACCATATTCATCATACACTATAACATTTAAACCATATAGTATATGTATTGTATAGTTTCAAAAGTTCCGAAATCGGGTCCAGACCTTAGGGTCTCTTTTGGATTCATCCTAAAACTTTGTTAACTATTACTTTTTTTCCTCAATCTTATAACATTTATACATAATATATGTTATATCACCCAAACCTTACAATGCTTATAACATATAGTTTTTACATGTTATTATTATCTCTCCTTTTTTTTCCTAGTAATACCGAACATACCTAGGTCTATTTGGTTTATTGTTTTTCCAGCAACAATTTTTTCCTTTAATCACACAATGGCCACATATTATCATATCTATATACATAGGTTATATTATATGGCTTTTAACATCTGTTATTTGTATAACCTATGTTTATATTATTTAAATTCAAACAGCCCCCTAGCGGTTTTCCAACTTTCTTTTTCCGCCCCAATTCTTTTTTCCTATTTACATGTTGACCCCATTTTACATAATATACTTGCTATGTGTCACAAACTATATATATTATACACTTTTATTAATATAATCACTTATCTAACTCCAAAAATTCCCAAATTTAATATCTAGGTTATAAACCATCATATTTACCAACCTATACCTCAACTTTTCGGTAACTTCACACTATACCCAAAAGTTTAATAAATTCAATATTTAACCTATAACTTTACTATAAGTTCATAGATTAATTATTTTTGACATTAAATTTTGTCACACCCCTTAGTATGGTCTATATTGACCTACTAACTCTCAGTTTGACCAGAAGTTTATCTTTTTACGGGTGACCCCTATAATTTTCAAAACTACATTTTGTCTCAAACTTTATTAATTTTTACAAAATTCATAAGATAAGGTTTTAATACTCTATTTTCGGCTTTAACCTATGTTTAGCCCTTAAATTTTTTTTTATTAAGTTCGGAAAATCCCAAAACAATTCGGTATTGATAATTATCCTCCTAAATTCATTTTAACCTAATAACATATTTTAAATGACTAGAAATGCATGGTCTTAATACAGTAATTATCATAGGATAAAATTTACAAATAAATGTCTCAAGGGACATGTTATGGTTACGGTTTTCATACAACCTACCCAGAAATTTATATGATATATTTCTAGCACTTTTAAAGTCATTCCCTTGACCATATAGGTCATCCACACTCCAAACTAACTACTAAAGTGTTATGAAGTATTTACATGCATAGCTGAGTTATGAAACCATCGTTAACCCCTCGGCTGATACACATATACACAATAATATCTCATAAACTATAAGGTAGTTCAAGGTAAACATTCCTCACCTTAGTTTATGTTTTTTTTTGTCACCAAGCTCACCAACACCCTCTTTAGCTCTCGGTTTTGGCCATGGTCGTTTCTGATCAAGCATTGTGCAAAGCATTTCCCCATGGTTCCATGTAGGTTTTGGCAGCGTTTTATGCATGGCAAAAGAGTATGTTTAGCTACACATTACATAGACTATTTAAGGGTGGATTTTGGCTAACAGTGGTATGGTTTTTACCTTGGGTAGAAGCTGGTTCTGAACTTCTTTCACACCTAGCGCTTCAAGAGTAACATAAAGCATTAGAAGGGTACTTACTCAACTTGTAAAACCGGTAAGAAAACAAGGGAAATGTCAGTTTCTTTTCCTATCGAGAGTGGTACAACAAGGATGATTGGCTTGGTTTCCTTGTACATAAATCTGGGCATATATCCTGGTTTTACGTGGAGAAAACAAGAAGTAAGGCTCATGACATGCTTGTGACATTACCGGCAAGAACAAGGGAGAAGGGCGGTAGTTATACCTTACCTGTAACACCCCAACCCGAAACTCCACAACCTGTACGATGATAGCTCCCAAAGATAACTGGAAATGCAGCGGAAAATATATACACAACAACGGGTGGTGCTATAACGCCGCTAGTCACCCATGTGATTAACAAGGCTAACCCCAATACAACTTACAAATGATAAGGTCTGAGCGCTGAATAAACCTCTTAAAACAACAAAAGTCAAAAATAAAGTACAGTACTGTAAAATAATACCGGTAGTAATAATCCCCTGTCTTAATTCTACCCCCCTACACTCGGTCGGGTAATCTCTTCAACTCCAGGTACCTGAAAAATGGGGTGCCCCCAAAGGGGCTCAGCAAACAATGCTGGTATGGAAAACGTGCAGCCCATCAGCTACTGGGCCACACCAACTACTTTGTCGAATACATGCAGTTTTTTTATATAAAGCTATAAACAAGCATAACACGATAATAACAAGTATCCATACAAGGACAACAATGTCACATAGAACAAGACTTCAGAAGGTCAAGTTAGATGTCTGTAAGTGTTTACGAGTAGTCAGATCCTCACAATGGACTAACACGTATATAAGAGTACCTCACAGCAGTGGAGGTATAGTGACCTCGTTAAACTCCATCTTCACAAGAGTAAAATTGGTCGGGTATGACAAACCCTTAGACGAGATGGGACTCTGCGTACAAGTAGGTGGGTAATGAGTCCCTCAGAAGATACGTAGTTAACTCCTGTACTTAAAAGAGGTGGAATCGAACCTTGAGAGGAATAAAGTCTTCCTCCCAACTTGAACTGTTCCGGTACGCAGCTGGTGAGTAACACAGTGCACCTGAAACTCCCGTCACGACGTAATTGAATAGGATATGACCTGAGACAGGTACAACTCCAGTAGCATGCATGGCCAGATCCAACTGGGCTCCTCGCTTCTCGTAGTATAGAATTTGTTAGATGTCACACAAGGACGTTAATCAAGAACACAATGGTGTATTGTCAGTTATCACGTTTAGGATAACGACGTTTGTTATAAAGTGAAGTTAGTGAGAAACTTGAGTACATTCTCGGTATGATAAAACGCAGGTATTTAATCCACTGGTAATGTATGTTGTATGCGTGGGACATACACATTATAGTTAGTTATCATTCACGCACATAAAGCAACACAACATGCACAAGGGTAATACAACATTTTACATGCAATTATGAAATACCCCGAACTTAAATATGGTGATTAAATTATTCTAATATAGTATTTAAGGGCCTAATAGTGCCTAAGTAATTTTGGTAAGGAAAAATAAATCCAAAGAAATGAAGAAACGCTTAAAAAGCGAAAAACGCTAAATGAGCGTTAAATAACCATAGAAGGTATGAGACCTCGGTTAGCGTATTATGTGGATCCTCTTATAAGCTCACAAACCCAATAATATATGGGAACAACTCCTGAAGAAAACGGATCCAAATAAGGTATTAAAACGCTAATAGAGCTTTAGCGCACGTTTTTCGAGAAAACCCAAAAACGTGATTGTTAAGTGGTCAAACAGACCCATAAAAATTATGGTTAACTATATAACTATAATTGAACATTAATGTAAGCTTAAGAACCATTAAAATTAAATAAACGAGAAAATTCCGGAAAACGGGCTCCGGTAAGTAAATGGTACAAAAACGAGAACTTGTGGGGTGTTAATGTAATAAAACCAAAATGACTTCCCCCACCTGCAAATAAAAATAAGAAACCCATGTGATAGGGTGTGGGTCACGATTTCATCCCCCCTCTTTATTTGTTACTAGTCACTAGAAGACAAAAGAATAATAAAAAAAGTAACAAAAAGCAAAAAAAAGCAAATATACACACCTCACTCTCCCTCTCTCTCTCTCTACTTTTCTGATTTTTCCCATTCCCTTCCTTCTCTTTCCACCGTGAGCTCTCCTCCTCTCTTCTATATTGGCGATTTTGAAGCTCTCAAATAAGCTCCCATGGCTTCTCCTCTTCTCTTGCATGCTCAAGCCATATTAAAGCTCCAAATGAGAAAATAAGTACATATTCTTCTTCCTCTCACCAAGACCTACCTTTATCTCTTTTCAAAATCCAAAAATAATGAACTTCATCTCCATGGGTTTTGCCCATTTGAAGAGAAAATGGTACCAAATCGAAGCTTGGAGTCTCCTCTTTCATTCAAGGTAAAAATCTCCAAGAAAAACTCACTCTTCCTCCATTTCTCTTTGTAGCCATTTTTCCCCATTGTAATGCTCTGTTTTTTCTCTCTCCTTTGAGCATCATTCCAACATTGCAATGGAGGTGGATCACCTTCTTGAACCAAGGGCTAAAACCCCTCTTAAAAGCTTTAAAAGGTAAACCCTAGAAATTTTGTTTTAAGCATTCAATGAATTAGTATTAATCTAAGGGTTAGTATGTTAATTACACTTATTTTGTGTTCTATGGGTGATGGGAATGGAGTTTGGCAACTCCATTCCCCAATGAGACCGATTTGTGCAAGAAAGAGAGAAAGATGAGAATTGGAAAAGAAAGAAGGAAATATGAGCTTAAGGTAAGAGCTCCTTCCTAATGTTAAATTTTAATGCATTAGAATAATGGGAATGGGTAAACCAATTTAAAGAAACCAAAATAATGTATTAGAATTGTAGTTGTGAAAGTTTGGGTATGTGTGAACAAGCATGTGGATTGTAGGCCTTAGAGCCAAAGAATTGTGTATGTGTATTGATATTGTGTTTTAAGGAAGTAATGATGTATTAAGATTGCTTTGTATTTCTCGTAGGACCCTTGTATGGGTGTGGCTAGAATAGGAATGATTTTGGTGATAATGGGTATGTGTAGATAAGTGAGGATTGTAGGCGAACTATGGCAAAATTTTAGTAGGAATATGTACATTTGTGGATGACTTGGTGAATGGGAGAACCAAGATGTGTATTGGGTTTATTAGAGATGTTTAGTAACCATGGAATGGTAGTAGTGGTATGTGAATAAAAGAGTGTAAAATCTATAGCAAGAAGTGTAGAAAATGCATTGTAGAAACTAGGAAAAATTAGTGTGCAAGATTTGGTAAAAAGAGAGTTGGACTTGGGTATAGATATTGTAGTTGCTTGGAAATGAATTGGAATGGTAAGATGGCATTAGAACAAAGTGCAAAATGCAAAGAGGAGTGTAAGAATGCACAAGTGTGCAAAGTATGAAAACGGTAGTGGGAATTTGTAGAGATTGAGCTAGAAGTTGAGTAAGTATGGGACCATGGATTTAAGGAGTTTTAGTGAGTGTTTAAGTGTGTTTTAATATGTAAAAAACATGTGGAAAGAGCATGGAATGATTGGAGGTGGATTAAGGATTGAATTGGGGTTGAAAAATGATGTATGTTGCAGGTTTTAGCAGGGTCCGAGACCTAGTCCTTGGACAAAGTCCCGGACCACCCCATTAAAATAGGCCGAGAGTTCACCCTGCACCTGGTCCGGGACTTGGGATATGGACAAGGTCCCAGACCACCCATGAAAATTCACCCGAGAGTCTGACAATGTATTGGTCCGGGACTTAAGATAGGGACCAAGTCCCGGACCACCCCCAGAATTCAGCAGAGAGTGTTTTTAAGGGTTCTAAACATGGGGAATTGATTGGTAATGGTTTAGAAGTTGTTAAGGCCTTGTTTGGTGATATTTAAAGGTCCTAAGAAGTGTAAACAAGTGTAGGAAATGAATGGGAAGTAAGGACATAGTTTGACATGAGCGAAACTAAGTATACCGGGATAACATGATAAGTACGGGAGTAGTAATTACTTGTGTATTGTATGAACCTAGTATTAATAACAATGTTGGAAACATTATCAGTGGACCAAGTGTGAACCAAGGAACAAGGGAACACACGGTAAAGCTAACCCCGGTGAAAGGTATGTTTTCTCATGCCCCGTATGCTAACCGAGTTACGTTGATTGTGTGTGTATGCCGGCTAATCAAGACTAAAGCATGAAAACGGTTTATTGCCTTTCGTCGTACGTCTTGTTGTATGTTATATGAGCTAACCTTTCTTGATTGATTGTGTGGCTCACTTAGTGCGCAGACCGACTCATAGATGAGTCTCCTGTGTAGTGACTCGTAGTAAGAGTCATGTTGTGAACTAATGGAACCGTAACAACGCACTAAAACTTATAAACCAATAATGTTAATGAAAACCAATGAACTCACTCGAATGTAAAGAGTGCACGAGAGTAGTAACTGTCGATAACGGAAGGAGAACCAAAATGTATAATCCAGAAAGAAACAATAAGTAGTGGAAGTATATAAAAAACTCTACTAGAGGAATTAATGTTGGTGCAAGTCATGAACCATGAGAGTAGTAAAGAATGATGAGGGATCTCTAAACCCCTTAGCAAATTAGTCGACCCACTATGAGAGGACCCGACTGATGTAAGTAATGTCCCGAATATGAGAGTATTCGATACGTTGGGGAAACCCTTAAACCTGAGAATACTAGACGGTAGTAATTCCCTAAGCTAGTGGAGGTTATCAAGAGAGATACTTCTAGGCTAATCCATGAGATTGTAAGATACTCCATGAGAGGAGTGTTGGGAATTTGAGTAGTCCGGTAGAAATGGACAATTGTATATTTGAGGAGCTAAGTGTATAGCCTTCGAATTGTAGGCCCGGTGGCGAGTCTTGTGTATGACTCCCCCAGAGACCCAAGTAATGAGTATTGAGTATTGCGTAAGTATGAGTATGTAATGAGTACCGAGTATTGAGTATGTACGAGTAAGTATTGAGTATTGAGTATGAATGAGTAAGTACAGAGTATTGAGCAGTGAGTATGCACAAGTATAGTAACGAGTATGGAGTAAGGAGTGTGTACGAGTAAGGGTATGAGCATGGAGTGATGAGTATGTAAGAGTAAAGTAATGAGTAACAAGTAAGGAGCAGGTACGAGTAGAGTAACGAATATCGAACAACCACGAAGTAGCAATGAGTAAGTAACTAATACGAACGGTCGACTATCGAATTGTCTTCCTTAGTAGATATTGAACCTTGTATGTGTATGTAATTATTGTTGAATGTATTGTGTGGTAATTGTATGCATGTATGCATGTAAAATGAACTCCATGTATATCCGACCCAAAGTAGTCGGCGTACCGCGGTTAGCACGCGGTATATGCGAATTTCATATGCAGCGTAAGCTGACCCCCTAGGGGGACCGTTTTTAGTGTGCAGGTATTCGAAGCTGACCACCGTTCGAGAGAGGAGGACGGGGACTGCTACATAAGCATGGGTAGTTGAGTAAAAGGAATTGTATTTGTAACGTATTACGAATTTGGAAGTCTAAGCTGTATCGGTAATGTAAGGATTGTAGTATACTCGGTATAGTAATGTAGTGGAGTTGTAATTGGATTATGGTTGAGTATGCAATGGGAAGTATTGTATTGTGTAGAGTACTCGGTATGTTCATATTCATCAGACCGATAGTATGTAGGATTGTAACTCGCCTTGTTAGTCACGTGGGTGACTAACGGCATTGTACACCCGCCGTTGAGTATGTAATGTCCGCTGCGAAGGTAAGTATTGTACAGTAATGACGGTATTAGCGGTAGGGGTGTTACAAAAAGTGGTATCAGAGCGAAGTATCGCTCTGATGGATGAAATACCGAGTTTAGGAAAATACCGAGTTAGGAATTAGAGACTTAGGGCTAAGGGTGGAGTGTTAGCGTGTGAGGTACGCTAGTTAGGTACCCCCGGGTGATCCGGAAACCTACAACAACCATACCCGCCCTCCGCAACCCCCGGTATAAAGTTGGAATAATAACGCCAGAGAGATGGAAAGACCTCTCACACTCGGGTAAAACCCGATCTGGCAGTTGCAAAAACAAACCTCGCTAGAAAAAGAACCTGTCATACGGTAGAGTCCAAGAACTGGAAGCCCCGAAGACGGTTCCCGTTGGAACAACAACAACCGCATTCAATGACCATAGTCGAAGGTCCTAGACACAGGATAAGGGAATTTATGGCACCATGGGGCGACGTGCTTCGCAGTCGCGAAAACCATGAGTAGCCAGCAAGAAGAGGAGTACAACCGCGCAACGAAGCGAGGAAGATGGAGTAACAAGCCGAGACAGAGGAGTCTACGGACTGTAATGTTTGATAATACCAATAACGGTATACAAACCGACTAAGGAATTAGTCGAGGTTGGAATAACGCTAAACCTACATGCCAAGAGGCCGTAATAACCGAACAACAAAGTACAGATGACAATGAAAGTATTCATGGAACATACACCATAGGACCACAACGTGGTTCCTAAGGATAAGTCAAGTCTCGTTAACCGCAATGAAGGTGTGAGACACCCGGACTGACAACAATCATGTCAAGAACATTGAGAAACAACTCAGGAGATGGACCACCAAGGTCAAAAGATCCAAAGAAGATCTAATAAGACCACCAAGTATGGATGGAAACGATACCGTAACCGGTATGCGTTAACCGAAAAACAACCTACCCGCGCACTTGCCCAGGGCAAGTGCAACAACTACAAGACGGTTAGAAGACTTCTAATGACCAACAAGTACCTGCTAAGGTACCACCATGAAGAATGAAGTAAAACATAGGATCACTAATCCTAAGAGATTGGAACAATGAAGCCTTGGAAAGGCCTAACGGCCCGACCATGGTATTAAGAACATACCAGTCAGCGAGAAACTGGACTTGGTCAAGACCTCAGACATGGCAACACCATGAAGAACTTCTTTTAACACTGAACTGTTATTTCAAAACTCAAATTTTCTTTCAAAACCACAAACCCTTCTTTTAAACCTTGGATTTTAAGAACCAAACAGACGGAATTACGGTGAGTATCATAGGATGATACAAGAGGAGTTGACAATAGAATGCTTCACCTAGGCGTGTGACGAGCACTACGAGTGTACCCAAATACGGGATGTGGGACGACCGCACTCCGAAGGAGCTTGCGGGCCTGACAGATAGTTAGGTAAGTGGTAACGTACCAACATGGTACCCCACGTATGTATACATGTAGTGTACGAAACACGGGAAGTAGTCAACTCCGCTCTACGGACCATAAGTAAATTCGAAACAGAACAGTTGGATACCTCAAACGAGCAAAGGGAACTCAGATAAGCTTACAAGCTAAGGAGTCAAGAACCTACTACAGGAGGATGATTAAGAGTTAAAAGTGCGAGAAGCACTAACAACTGAATAAAGACATTGGATATGTCTTGAATATATTAAAGTAAAGCATGATGACTGGAAGGAATACCCAGTCTAAACACAGTAAGGCAAATGCCTAACATTAACACATCAGTGTACGATGAGCGGGATAGAATTCCTAGAACCACTACCACAAATACACAGGGTGATCATATATGGTACTGAAATTACCATTCATCACCGAAGGGAATACCAAAACCGTTATAACATAAGGAGAAGCACCAGTGATCTACCCTAAGAACGGGAGACGTTATAACCCTCAACGGATAATTCAGATCCGAACCGCAAGGTAGGATAACAAACTGGACATACCCATAAATGTCGGCCAGATGTAATGGCATAATCAGTAATACCTAGGAGCAATCCATAAAGGGTATCAAGTCAACACAGCTGAAAGAGATGTCGCGGTAAGAACACCACAGTCGGAGCAAACATCCGGTTAGAACACCGAAGGGATCCCACTTGACAAGGGATACCCCAAATTAATAAATGGTATCGATCTATACCAAGATACGAAAGGGTCTCTAATAAACGGAAGCGTGATGCGACGATCTTATCATGGAGCCCAGTATCACCTCCAAACCCGGCAATGGATTATGGAGAAGTAATCACTTGGGAACGACGTATGATGAGCAGAGCTCTAGGCAATGGATTATGGCTAGTAAGCCATTACCACACACAACCCAACGGTTGCAAAACCATTGTGAACCATATGGAAAGTTGTCAAGGACGACACCGATAGAAGAGTAACAACCAATAGGCAAGGATACCCCTCATAACTGTGAGACCGCAAGAGCGGTGAACACATGGATTCCAAGAATGGGATACCATCAATAAATGTCCGAAGATATATCCCTTTCGGAACTACTAATGCAGTGAAGCTTGAGCATACAAACATTGCCAAGCGACATAAAATAAGCATCAACAGCAGTTGTTGACAACCAAGGAGTAATCGATTCAGAAGGAACATGATATGTGGAAACGTAAGGTATAAGTGAATAACACTCAAGGAGCTTAGAAGTATTAACGCTGAACCATGCAATCAATGGTGGAAATACATGAGCTGAAGCTAGCAACAGCGGAGGCCATGTAAACCGACACTGTAGAATCAGTAAGAACATGGTGCGCAGCAGGCGACCAATGTAGGTTAATAATCACCCAATACTATGTAGTTGTTAATAAAGGATGGTGGACAGACCGGGCAACAAGCCAGGAGTCTGCACCAAATGATGAAACACCACCTGAAGGAGTAACGATCATTCCTATCGCGATCACATAAGAGAGTTATTGCCAGGAGTTTACGCCTCTGCACTCTGTAGGACTGAGTGTTTTGGTATTGCACTTGTGCAGTTAATGATCAAGTGGATAGCTAGGAAGATGGAAAAAGGTAAAACGTGGTAAATTCTTCCTTTCACCAATGAACATGGCATAAGCCAGCTAAGCAAAAGCTTAGAAACAAACCGTGCAGCCTAAGGCCAAGGAAGCACGAAGAGTGTGGAACACACTAATAATCACAAGATGTGAATTCCATTGGAATAAAAGTGAAAGGAGACTTAAGAAAGTCAGTAGGACCGACGCATGGAAAATGCAAGGTCATACAAGCAAAGAACACTTGTACCAAACAAAATACTGAGCATAATTCAGAAGCTACTGACAATGGAGGAAGCACTACAACTAAGTAGTGACTTAACCTCACCCGACAATAAGTCGGAGGAACCAAGTGAATGATCACTACAAAACACAACAGTATGTATATAGATTGCCAGAGAGCTGGTTATGAATCTAAAACTCATTGAGTTCGCACGGTAAAGGAATACCACGCTCGATGGAACAAACCTTATTCCCACGAAAAGAGGGGTAAAAAGGTGATGTTAAGGATAACAAGAAGGGCGAATAACCCGAGCTATCAGAGTCACGCAGCAGAAGCTAGCGGGCCCAAAATTCTAAGTGAAATACACCTAGTGAATAAAAGGTCAATCATCAATGCCTTGAAGCCATTTAGGCTAGAACCGAACCCGGTTCAGAGTTAAATAAACTCCGATGGAATTTCTTGATGAAGGGACTAACCGGTAATACGGTTAAGACCCATTGATCAAGGAACATTGTATAATAGACCGCATGGAAGCTGAACCACTCCATGACGGCTGAATGCCTTCGACCAATGTCCAATGATGACACATGGTAGATTACGTGGGCGTAATCCCTTTTAAGGGGGGTAGAGCGAAAACCGCGAAATGTACGTTTTACGTGATAGGTGCGTAAACTACAATGCGCATAGCGCAAAAGTATTTGTTTTTATGTTACATAAACATTTGTATTCACTCATCGTGTAATTATGGTTATTTGGGAAATAAGAATAGGAATCGAGTAGAGAAACCCTAGGGGAATGGAAACCCCGATTGGTAATAGTATGAGGAATGAGTATGTATGGGAGACTTGAGGAGTATAAATTGGTATGGAACCGATGTATGTAATGAGTATAAATCGGTATGAAGCCGATGTATTTTATGAGTATAAATTGAGTATAGTAAACTAATGGGATATTATACCCATGAATTTCCTAAGTATAGTAGTTGGAAGATGCAGTAACAATTGATGAGATGGTTAGTAAGTAAGTAAGTGAATCATATAAATGGGAAAATGTATGTGCGTGATTATGAGTAGCAAGATTAAAAAGATAGAAAACGAAATAATGTTTGACAATCTGTCTGTTTGTATTGAGGTGGGAAGTGGAACTTGATTTGCTAGCGATCAAGGGAAACCGAACACAAATTGGGGTGGAAGGATAATTCAACACCAATGCTGATCACATTGGGGTTGAAGGACTCTGGAAGCTCCCTTAAGTGGCCACAATAATAACACTAGTAATAGGAATAATCATCATAAATTGAAATTGGGAGATGTATGCAAGTTTTCAAAATGAATTTCCAAAACTAATTTGGTACAACGTTTTCTTCAAACTTGAGAATGAGGATCGGTTTTAAAACCGCTCCCACGGGCGCTAGTGGATCTTCCATGCCTAGGCACGGGTATCCGGTCGAAACCATAGGAGGTGAAGCTAGTTTTGAGTCTGTGGAAGTGTAGAGTAGTTTGAAACCACTACACCGTTCGTGCGGTGACAGTGTGTGTTTTGTATTTTTCCAAAGGCACTGGGGCGGCGTAGTCCCGAGTAAGTATGAGTAAGTATGAGTAAGTAAGTATGAGTAAGTGCCTGAGGATCTCTATATGTGCAAATGAATTTGATCAGAACCAAAGGACCGTAGAGCCAGAAAGCGTAAGTGCTCAAGTCATGACGGCCGTGAACCAGAAAGCGTAAGTGTTCAAACGTGACCGGTACCTGAGGGATCACTCGCCATTGGGGGAGGATGGTACCTAATTGTCTGCGGATGGACCCCCTTGGAGAGAAGTAAAACGGATATTTTTGATTGCTATGCATGCAGTGACATGCTGTGTGGATGTGTAGTATACATCATGTCAGACATTTGGAGTTTGACAAGTTATATGTAGAGGTCACAACCTTAGCATAGAGTATTTATACAAGTAACAATATTAGATTCACCACTTTGAGGGCAAGTCTTTAAAGGGGGTAGATTGAAATACCCCGAACTTAAATATGGTGATTAAATTATTCTAATATAGTATTTAAGGGCCTAATAGTGCCTAAGTAATTTTGGTAAGGAAAAATAAATCCAAAAGAAATGAAGAAACGCTTAAAAAGCGAAAAACGCTAAATGAGCGTTAAATAACCATAGAAGGTATGAGACCTCGGTTAGCGTATTATGTGGATTCCTAGGGCTTAATAAGACCCAAATAATATATGGGAACAACTCCTGAAGAAAACGGATCCAAATAAGGTATTAAAACGCTAATAGAGCTTTAGCGCACGTTTTTCGAGAAAACCCAAAAACGTGATTTTAAGTGGTCAAACAGACCCATAAAAATTATGGTTAACTATATAACTATAATTGAACATTAATGTAAGCTTAAGAACCATTAAAATTAAATAAACGAGAAAATTCCGGAAAACGGGCTCCGGTAAGTAAATGGTACAAAAACGAGAACTTGTGGGGTGTTAATGTAATAAAACCAAAATGACTTCCCCCACCTGCAAATAAAAATAAGAAAACCCATGTGATAGGGTGTGGGTCACGATTTCATCCCCCCTCTTTATTTGTTACTAGTCACTAGAAGACAAAAGAATAAGTAAAAAAAGTAACAAAAAGCAAAAAAAGCAAATATACACCTCACTCCTCCCTCTCTCTCCTCTACTTTTCTGATTTTTCCCATTCCCTTCCTTCTCTTTCCACCGTGAGCTCTCCTCCTCTCTTCTATATTGGCGATTTTGAAGCTCTCAAATAAGCTCCCATGGCTTCTCCTCTTCTCTTGCATGCTCAAGCCATATTAAAGCTCCAAATGAGAAAATAAGTACATATTCTTCTTCCTCTCACCAAGACCTACCTTTATCTCTTTTCAAAATCCAAAAATGATGAACTTCATCTCCATGGGTTTCGCCCATTTGAAGAGAAAATGGTACCAAATCGAAGCTTGGAGTCTCCTCTTTCATTCAAGGTAAAAATCTCCAAGAAAAACTCACTCTTCCTCCATTTCTCTTTGTAGCCAATTTTTCCCCATTGTAATGCTCTGTTTTTTCTCTCTCCTTTGAGCATCATTCCAACATTGCAATGGAGGTGGATCACCTTCTTGAACCAAGGGCTAAAACCCCTCTTAAAAGCTTTAAAAGGTAAACCCTAGAAATTTTGTTTTAAGCATTTCAATGAATTAGTATTAATCTAAGGGTTAGTATGTTAATTACACTTATTTTGTGTTCTATGGGTGATGGGAATGGAGTTTGGCAACTCCATTCCCCAATGAGACCGATTTGTGCAAGAAAGAGAGAAAGATGAGAATTGGAAAAGAAAGAAGGAAATATGAGCTTAAGGTAAGAGCTCCTTCCTAATGTTAAATTTTAATGCATTATAGTAATGGGAATGGGTAAACTAATTTAAAGAACCCAAATCTTGTATTAGTATTGTAGTTTGTGGAAGTTTGAGAATTTGGGAGCAAGTATGTGGATTGTAGGCCTTAGAGCCAAATAATGTGTGTATGAGTATTGGGATTGTTGATTGATGGAGTATTGATGTATTGAGTTTGTTTTGAGTGCTGGTAGGACCCTTGTATGAGTGTGGCTAGAATAGGAATGATTTGGATAAGAAAGGATATGTGTGGATAAGTAAGGAAAGTAGGTGAACTATGGTGAAATTTTAGTAGGAATTGTGCATTAAGAATGACTTGGTGAATGGGAGAACCAAGGTGTGTATTGGAGTTAGTAGAGATGTTTAGTAACCTTGGAATGGTAGTTGTAGGATGAGAGTAAATGGGTGTAAAATCTGTAGCAAATAGCATGTGAAATGCATTGGAAAAACAAGAGAAAGAGTTAGTGCTTGTAATCTTGAAGATGGAGATTTGACTTGGGTATAGGTAGTGTAGTCGATTGGAAATGAATTGGAATGGTAAAATAAAGTTAGGACAAGATGCAAAATGCAAAGAGAAGTGTAGAAATGCACAAGTGTGCAAGTTGTAGAATTGAAAATGGAAATTTGTAGAATTTGAACAAGAAGTTGAGTAGGTATTGGACCATGGATTTAAGGAGTTTTAGTGAGTGTTTAAGTGTGTTTAATTATGTAAAAAACATGTGGAAAGATTATGGAATGATTGGAGGTGGATTAAGGGTTGATTTGGGGTTGAAAAATGACCTTAATAGCAGTTTTTAGCAGGGTCCGGGACTTAGGATATGTACCAAGTCCCGGACCGCTTCAAAAAAAGGCCCGAGAGTGGATGCAGAAATTGGTCCGGGACTTAAGTCCAGGACCAAGTCCAGGACCAGGTCTAAAAATCAGCCGAAAGTACACAGAAGCATTGGTCCAGGACTTAGGGTCCGGACCAAGTCCCGGACCACCCCCAGAATTCAGGAGAGTGTTTTTAAGGGTTCTAAACATGGGGAATTGATTGGTAATGGTTTTAGAACTTGTTAAGGCCTTGTTTGGTTATATTTAAAGGTCCTAAGAAGTGTAAACAAGTGTAGGAAATGAATGGGAAGTAAGGACATAGTTTGACATGAGCGAAACTAAGTATACCGGGATAACGGGGTAAGTACGGGAGTAGTAATTACTTGTGTGTTGTATGAACCTAGTATTAATAACAATGTTGGAAACATTATCAGTGGACCAAGTGTGAACCAAGGAACAAGGGAACACACGGTAAAGCTAACCCCGGTGAAAGGTATGATTTTCTCATGCCTCGTATGCTAACCGAGTTACGTTGATTTGTGTGCTGTATGCCGGCTAATCAAGACTAAAGCATGAAAACGGTTTATTGCCTTTTGTCGTATGTCTTGTTGTATGTTGTATGAGCTAACCTTTCTTGATTGATTGTGTGGCCTCACTTAGTGCGCAGACCGACTCATAGATGAGTCTCCTTGTGTAGTGACTCGTAGTAAGAGTCATGTTGTGAACTAATGGAACCGTAACAACGCACTAAACTTATAAACCAATAATGTTAATGAAAACCAATGAACTCACTCGAATGTGAAAGAGTGCACGGGAGTAGTAAGCTCTCGATAACGGAAGGAGAACCAAAATGTATAATCCACAAACAATAAGTAGTGGAAGTATATAAACAAACTCTACTAGAGGAATTAATGTTGGTGCAAGTCATGAACCATGGGAGTAGTAAAGAATGATGAGGGATCTCTAAACCCTTTAGCAAATTAGTCGACCCACTATGAGAGGACCCGACTGATGTAAGTAATGTCCCGAATATGAGAGTATTCGATACGTTGGGGAAACCCTTAAACCTGAGAATACTAGACGGTAGTAATTCCCTAAGCTAGTGGAGGTTATCAAGAGAGATACTTCTAGGCTAATCCATGAGATTGTAAGATACTCCATGAGAGGAGTGTTGGGAATTTGAGTAGTCCGGTAGAAATGGATAATTGTATATTTGAGGAGCTAAGTGTATAGCCTTAGAATTGTAGGCCCGGTGGCGAGTCTTGTGTATGACTCCGCCCAGAGACCCAAGTAATGAGTATTGAGTATTGCGTAAGTATGAGTATGTACGAGTAAGTATTGAGTATGTACGAGTAAGTATTGAGTATTTAGTATGAATGAGTAAGTACAAAGTATTGAGCAGTGAGTATGCACAAGTATAGTAACGAGTATGGAGTAAGGAGTGTGTACGAGTAAGGGTATGAGCATGGAGTGATGAGTATGTAAGAGTAAAGTAATGAGTAACAAGTAAGGAGCAGGTACGAGTAGAGTAACGAATATCGAACAACCACGAAGTAGCAATGAGTAAGTAACTAATACGAACGGTCGACTATCGAATTGTCTTCCTTAGTAGATATTGAACCTTGTATGTGTATGTAATTATTGTTGAATGTATTGTGTAGTAATTGTATGCATGTATGCATGTAAAATGAACTCCATGTATATCCGACCCAAAGTAGTCGGCGTACCGCGGTTAGCACGCAGTATATGCGAATTTCATATGCAGCGTAAGCTGACCCCCTAGGGGGACCGTTTTTAGTGTGCAGGTATTCGAAGCTGACCACCGTTCGAGAGAGTAGGACGGGGACTGCTACATAAGCATGGGTAGTTGAGTAAAAGGAATTGTATTTGTAACGTATTACGAATTTGGAAGTCTAAGCTGTATCGGTAATGTAAGGATTGTAGTATACTCGGTATAGTAATGTAGTGGAGTTGTAATTGGATTATGGTTGAGTATGCAATGGGAAGTATTGTATTGTGTAGAGTACTCGGTATGTTCATATTCATCAGACCGATAGTATGTAGGATTGAAACTCGCCTTGTTAGTCACGTGGGTGACTAACGGCATTGTACACCCGCCGTTGAGTATGTAATGTCCGCTGCAAAGGTAAGTATTGTACAGTAATGACGGTATTAGCGGTAGGGGTGTTACAAATTATCTTGGTCGTTATTTCAAACAACAGGTAGCACACAAGCCGGTGTAATCCGGTAGCAAACAGGTTGCAAGAATCCATACCGTTCACCGTAGACTGTACTTGTTTAGTTCCCGGTCAACGTCTGGTCAAACAAAGTCCTAGAATAGGATTAACTGAGAGTGTTAATTTATGTAACTCTCGTATAATAATTTTTTTTTGATTCATGAAACGATTTCTTACTCGTTATTCTATGTGAGGTTTATTTCTTTATACTTAGGTAGTTTCTTTAACCTCTTAACCTTATTTATGTTTAAGGTATTTATATATTTCCAAATCATGTATTCTTAATTTATAAAACTTATACTGTGTGGTAATTTCCTTTAATTACCTTATGATTTAATGTATAATTTATTTGTTATCTCTTTTAGATTTATTTTAAAATCCTTTGATGTACATAACTACATTTTAATGTACCATTTATGTTATATGTTTTACAATTGCCTAAATGACATAACAACTTCATAATTTCCCCATTATATTTATATGTCACACATGGACATAATATTCTTATAATTTTTTTGTTATTCTCCACTTAACCATAAATAATATTTATTGGTTACAATTAAATTCCTTATATCTATATAACCATACTTCTAATTCCATATTTCCTTATATTCATTTTCTTTTTTATTTACTTGAAAATCATAAATCCTTAGATCATAATTTTCTTTTCTAAATTTTCTAAATATCCATATAAGACCTACAAATATTTTTAAATCCCATAAATACATCATACTTTTCGGGTATTATATTATAACCTTATTTATTTCATAAACTTTACATTATACTCCAAAATACATTATACTACATAGTTTTATTTTCTTAATTAATTAATTCACTAAATCACCATCATAAATTCGGTAATTATTATTTGAACACCTTAACTTTTATAAATTACCAAATCAACCCTTAACCTCTCGGTTTTGACAAATAACTTTCTATAATTACATTTTAACCCGAAATCTTTATATAAATTATATATTCACGTATAAACCATAGTTTTAATTTTAATTTCCTTAATAATTAAGTGGACACTTATATTTCCACCAATTATGATTTCGCCCCATATTAAATTCAGTTTCTTATTTAAACTCTTATAAATTACATAATCACCCCAAAACTTTTATATACTTGATATTTCATGTCATAAATTATTTTAACCCAAAGTTTTTTGGTCAACACTTTGACCATAGTCTAATTTCATACATAATACATTAATATACCCATAAACTCATATGTTTCTCGGTTTTACACCAATTTTTCCAAAAATTACAAAATAGCCCCAAAATTTTATAAGTTGTTATTTTAACTACTAAACACTTATTTAATTCAACCAAAATTCATAATATTAATTCTCACACCATATTATATTATAATTATCCCATGGGCACATTTTACTCACGATTTTTACATATCTTACCCCAAACTTTCTAAAAATTTTATTTTTACCACATAACTTATTAAACTAGTCATTTAAACACTAGTAATTATTTTTAACTTACCCAAAATTCATAGTATGTATTTATATACATAATTAGTTCATTAAAATATATTCTTCACCATTTGCATTCGGCAATGATAATATATCACCATATGATTTATAAAACTTGATTTATAACTTATGATAACTATACATAAATACATATGAGTCATATAACTTATGTAAAAATTTTTGAAATGTCTTAGATTAATTTTTAGCTCAAAATGGAGCATAAAAGTCTTAGATATTTTGGCACGAATATTTGTATAACATAGATAACTTTTGTAATACAAAAATGTGTCTTAAGGTATTAAGTTTACCATATATGTTATAAATTATATTTTTGGTATGTATTACCATATAGTTTCGGTTTTAATTATCTAAGAAGGTGTACATAATTTTTGTACAATTTTAAGAGCTTAAGCAAGCTTAAAACAATAAAGATTTGCTTAGTAAACTTACTCTTAATAAAGGATGATTAAGTACTTGACCTCCTCTTGAATTCCCAAGCTTCCTCCAATGGTAAATGATATTCCTCTTCGGTTTTAATGCAAGAGAGGAAGGGGTTTAGGAGTTAGATCATAACAAAGACCTTAAGTAGATTTATAAGTAGTTTTCCAAGGTTTTACCATAGGCTTTTCTTCTTAAATTTTTGGCACACCTAGGAGGGATGGAGCATTAATTTTCCTTCATGAAATTGATGAAGAAAATAGCTTTAGAAGATGTAGAATTTTTGGATACACATAAAATGTGTCTTAAGGATTTTCAAGCATGAAAAATACCTTAAGATGATCTTGGATGCTCCTTGGGTTTATGTTGATTTAAGACACCCTCCTTGGTGTATAGATTGATGCCGAAATCATGTAGGTGTGCTAGGAAGATTTTTGCTTCAAGGCTTGATGAGAAATGCTAGGAATTTACCTTAGAAATGAAGATGGAAGTTAAACCTCCATTAATGGACTTAAGAGCTTCAAAGGAAGAAGATGAAAGGAGAAGAGAGGAGCTTACCCAACAGGTTGCAAGGCAAGGAAGGGAATGGATGCTCACGTAGGAAATAAGGTGAGAATGGAAGGAATTTATCTTTTGATAAATTAATGCCAAATTTGACTAATCTTTTCCTTTGTTTATTCTTTGTTTGTTTGGCTCAATAAATGCCCATATACATTGCTTGCTCTCGGCCAGAATACATGGAAGGAAAGCATGGCTTGTTTGATAATTGAAAGAAGAAGACAAAGACTAAGGTAGGTAAGGTGTTTTCTTTTGAATTTTCTAAGTAGAATACATGTCATTTGTTGTCTTCTTTCTCCATATAATTTCGGTAATATGGCTGTAGTATAGCATCTGATTTTTGATGATTTAAAACATTAGAACATGGCTAGGTTAGCTAGGTATTTTAGTTTAATTTTTATAAGGCAATTTAAGCCTCTTTCCTTGCTTGAAATCGGCACTAGTGTGCTGTACAAGACAATTGTTTTTGTCTACTTTTGACCATGAATTATGCATAGTTAGGTAGTTGTCTTTTTTGACCAAATTGACAGCAATAATCCTCCCCTTTTACAACTCAAAATCGGCTGCACACTAGGTAGGACATGGGTGTTTTGTTTGTATACTAGCACATGGAATAAAACTAGATCTAGGATGTTACTTTTGTGTATTTAAATTTCATTGTTTTAATATAAGATAACCTTATTTGCTTTTCCGGCAAGTCATACGGTAGTGACGGCTTCAATTGATTGATTTTATTTGTCATATTATCATATAGCACAAGCTAGATGAGTCACCATTCCATAAGATAATTTACAAGTTAAAAACTAGCTTAAAATCACCCAAAATAGCGCCTGTTTTGGAGGTCAAATGGGGTTGATTTTTTGTTACACTATATTGTACTAAGACCATACTAATATGTGTAATAGGTTCCAGCATTTATTTGGTACATTTATACTATGGTAAAAGATGAAAGTTTTAAGGTAAAAATACTGATTTTAGGTACCTTTTTGATGATAAAATCGCCCCACATGGTACTATGAATTTAGTACTGGAATTAATTGCTTTAGATGATCAATTTATCCCCTTTTAAAAATATCAACTCGTGGCTCCTCAAATATTTCAAGGCAATTGCGTAAAACGCATTTTTGTGACACCCGAAGGTGCGTTTTTGTGCTTTAAGGATTTTCAAAAGAAGTAAGTAGTCGCTATGAGTTCCAAGTGTTTATTGACATTTTTCATAGTCAATAATAATATGTTAAGGTGTTACATTGAGTTATATGGGGTTATATCAACTCAAAACACAACTCCCGGGCTAACTGGGGCAAAAAGGAGCGTTAAGAAATTCGTCAGAGCACTTTGTTTATTTTCGAGGAATTGGCTCGATCATTCTCTTTAGAATGTTGAATAATGATGTTAGGAACTCTAAGAATGATTTATATTGGAGTTTGTGCCACTTCGGTATCACTTCGGGGCACTCCCGGGGGTTTATGGGGCCCGCATCGGGAACCTCCAAGCACGTGGTCTTTAACTGAGAATCTAGCTTGAGGAATTCATCTTAAATGTTAAATAAAGTGTTGTGGTGTATTTGGAATGAAGAGTAATGCTTTACTCAATCCTATAATGTATTTTCGTGACTTTCGGGCCTTAAGGGCCTTTAAGGGAACTCCCAAGCATTTTGTATTTTCGCTCAGTCTTAGACGAGGTCCTGTGTTCTAAGGGTCATATAATGATCCTTGATTATCTTTACATGATGTTTATAGCTTGTATAACTTATTTAACTTAAGGTCGGGCTTTAACGCACGTTTCTAACCTTAAGGAGTTTAGGTGCGTTTTAACGCCTGAATGTTTATATACTTCTTTTAGGGTTTAAAAATCCCTTAAATAATACTTATTTATCATTATTTTATTATTTGAATGTTAGGGGTATTTCAATCTACCCCCCTTAAAAAGGACTTCGCCCCGAAGTCTCATATCAAAGTTCAAAAGGTTGTGGGGGAATCAAGTTCCACTATGCATCCACAACTCAATTCTATTCCCAAGTTACACTACTTTTCATTTCGTAGTATATATTCAATCATAACATACATTATAATGAGCATGAAAGGTCATCACCAATAATAGCTTCAATGCAAAGTAGTGCAACGTAGTGCACATAATTCATTCGTAGTAGTGTCGTGTAGTACAAATCATGCAAACGCAGGGTAATTCCAACATAGTGTAACGTAGTACACATAATCACGTAGTAACAAAGTAACTTCAATATATTGTAACATAGTACGCATAATCCATTCGTGCTAGTGTAACGTAGTACATATTAGTGAGTGAAATTCATAGAGTCACAAAGTCACACATGTACACATACAAATCACAGTGCAACAGTACAACGAAAGTGTAATTCCATGCTAAAAATGCTAAAACGCAGTAGGCTCTCCCCCACTTAAAAGAGGGGTACGCCCACGTACCCTAGACTAGTATAGCTAGTCGGTAAATAGCAAAGGAGTCTTCACTCTTATTTTGAACTTTGATTAGTTTAAAAGGTATCCTCCCGGTTGTAAGATTTTAGGTGGGCATGGCACATATTTTTGGTTAAGATACGTTAAATACGTTATGGATTTCCCTTGAGCTCAGTAGATAACTTTAACTGATTGGGACCACCCGCTTCCGTTGCGCCACTCTGATTAAGTAATGTTCAATCATTTTGGAATAGTGTTAAATGTGCTTCATAGGTGGTATATTTAAGTTCCTTTATGTTCACCTGTTGGGTTGGTGAGTTGTGTTCATCATTATTTTCGTTTGATTGTCATTGTTGATTCTGACTGGACTTTTGTCCTTTTTCGGGGTATTACCCAGAAACTATGCATTCTCTGACATGTTCTATGTTGCATTATTAAGCTTTTATATTTGAATCCCGTATATATGGGTGAAGGTGATTTACCATCTTGTTTGTTGCCGATATTATTCCATGTCCTGTTTAGACTGTCGAGTCGATATGCCGCGTTATGCCACTGCTCCCGATATTTTGTCTCTAAGTAACTGTTAGTTGTAGCATTGCTTGGTATTGTTCATTGTATATCTTTTTACTGTACGTCGGGCTTCCAATAATGTTGCAAGGTTTGCCCATCCTGTGATGCCCATGCACATGTCATGTATCTTCATTACCCTTTTTGTGTAAATCTACTACGAGGTTCTTCCTTTTCGTGGCATATATTGTAATTCTGTTCGCCTTCCATTTGATTTTCATCATTGAGTTCTTCTCGAGTTTCACTTCATTGTTTGTGCCTTTATGCTTAGTTCTGATAGCTGCCCATGACGGTGATTCCACTAAGATCCTTCTCGTCAATATTTTTGAGGTGTCTTGCTCTTTATCAGAGTTGATTCTTTTCCTGTGCTGCCCCCTAGTTGCCTTCCCATATGGGGTATCTTCTTGATATATATTTCTACTTACATGTCCAATTTAGGATTATTCCTCATCAAGTCCATAAGCTCTCGCACGTTTAGTTGAAGCATTCTTCCTTCCATGGGTCCTTACCCGATTGGTGTACTGTATCGATTCTCCATTGATAGTGGTAGCGTCCTGATAGTGGGGTTCTTCATCTTTGTCGGTGTTGCTGATGCATTCGGTGGTTCGGTTGTTGTGGCTATAAGGTTGCAGTATTCTTGTTGGTCTTGAATTTGTCTTCTATTCATCGCCTCATGTAATTGTAATCGTCGGTGTTCGGGTTTTGTATTATACTAGGGCATATTAAAATTCCTCTCTTTGACCTTCAGGTCATCATCCTGTGGTTCAGGTATTTGGGTTTACTGTTACCATATTCGGTTTCCATTTTTAATGTAGAGTATGAGCTACGGTCGAGCCGTGCATCTGGTAAACAATATAGGAATATTTCCTGTTATTACTGATTAACAAATTGTCGGTAGTACATACACGATCTTTTATTGATTGTTCATCAAGTATACCACAGTAGGGTTCCCGTTAAGGTTTCTAATAAGGTACAGTTTTCTCACAATTTCACATGTTTTAGTGGTTTATGAATCAACTCATGTGAGTATTAGTATAATGTTTCTACTCGTTATATTCTACCATACTTACAGGTAGGTTCCCGTTTAATATACTGGGTTTGAATTCATAAAGAAAGACATGAAAGTCGATCTTTCCCTTCAGATGGCAAAGTGGCCATAATTTAGAAGGTAGCTTGAGAATACTCACATTATAGGTAGATGTCTCTTGATCTCATATTTAACTTATTATCATGACTTATGGTATAATAATAGTTAGTATTTCCTTCATAGTTGACTATTTTTCCGAAAAACGCGGAGTCGTTTTAGCTATTTAATCTCTTCAGGATAACCTGGACCACTTAACTCTTAACTTAAACCTTCCACGTCTCAAATACTTATTAGTCAAATTTTTATATTAAAATTAAGGACAAATACTTACTATCACAGAGATATTTGTGACCACTTGTAGGGAGTCTCAGGAATCATCCAACTCTGACGGGGTCAGCGTCAGTGTTGAACTATCTCTCCACCCCATTTTGTGTTTGGTTTTCCCTTGACCTGACCAGGATCAAGTTCGACCTCCCACGTCAAATATCAAACAACCACATAATTGCAAGTTTCCAAATTTTATCTTATCAAGACTTTGTGACGTGGTGTTGACAACATCCTTCCTTAACTGTTATACAACTACTCTAGTAACTGTTGTAACTTACATTTGAAACTAGTGTGTTCCTTAATCCCCGGAATTAAATTCCTTTGATCGAATCATCAAGCGGGGAAGCCAGTTTTTTTTCCTCATGGCATAAAGATAAGTTCTTGTTAAACGTCTAGACACATATTGTCTAATAGTTGTATTCAGCAATCGTTTGACTCTTAGACCCATCATACAAGCAATAAATTCATTTATGGACTTGGACACCTTAGAATACACTCTTTTCTTTAAAAGGCTTTTCCAGTATTTAACTTATCAGGGATTGTTTATTGCATACACTTTGGTTATCACTGCTTGGAACAAAGAAAGTTATAGTTATTACTAAATTTGGAATAAGACTCCAAGGAAAGTTTTTATAACTCATTCTGTATTTATGGTTTCACAAGTATTATTTCCTACTGTTCCAATCTTGTTTTGTTCTGGCTTCAACTAAACTCCATAAATCAAGTGAATCATGTGTTCGACCTAGGTTAAGTCTCCTTCAATATTAGTACCATCCCAAACTAAGGGTTTCCAGTTTGAATTCTACGGTTTGGTGACAAGACAATCAAAGCTTAATGTTTGTTACTTCCTCTTAGGGACGTGGTTAATCCACAAATTCAATGGCTTCCAAGAGTAGGTTGTTTAGGTGTATAAAAATAGAGGATTTATAATCATAGAGATTGATATATATTGTTAGGAAAGTTCACATGTAAAACGCTTGTTACAAGCCAAGGGATATGTTCTCCCACTTTTAAGTTTCACTTCCACTCAACTTTGGTGTATATCCGAGTTCAAACTCTTAGTATAGCTTACACTGCCTCCATAGGGAGTTATTTGTTACTATGATCATATAAAAATTTATATTACATTGGGAGGTAACTTTATTTGTTCTCATGCGTTCTTTACTTACATTCCCAAATTGAGCTGTCATAGAAGACATATGCTCGTATAAATCCATAAGGATAGAGTAGGACATGTGCCTCAAAATAGGGTAGGTATATTTTATGATACTTATCCCTCTGAAATATATCAATACTCCTCAAAAGTTTTAGGTTAATAACCTCCCAATTATATGTATATATATATGTAGCACTTGGCATTGCTAAATGAGTATTTTTCCTGACTTCCAAAAATAATAATTTAAAGTTTGTTCCCTTCTCACTATTTATTAGGAGTCCAGCATTGTCACTGTAATGATACTAGTTGAGACCCTAGGTTCTTAAACAGGTATATATCCTATGTTTATTCATGTTGGATGTTTAGTTATATATAGTGAGATTCTGTTCTGATTTTCTTGACATTGTCATTGGTTATTTTTGTAGGACTATACTGGTAGTCATATTTCAAGGTTTTGCACAATCTTCTCGCGAGGTTAATAAGGAATTGTAAGATCTTCCAGTCCCGCACTGGGCGGTAAGGTCAGTGCCTGGGTATCCCATAAAATTCAGTATTTGCTCTTCTCAAGTAGGTCTTCATTCTCCTTTATTTGGTTTACTGGAGCAGCACTTGTTGTAGCAAGTGCGCCATGCAGGTTGGATCATCATGCGGTGTATGCCCTTTGAGATATATTTTTACTCCATCATCACTGTATACTTGGCAGAATTGTCAGCCCTTCTGGTTATCATTGGTATGGCGTCGCTGTTATTCGTCGTCCGCTTCCCGTGTGGATGTCAGTCGGCGTCGTACGGTCTTCAACAAACCCTTTTGTAACACCCCTACTACGCACTTAACAATAATGGAAAATCGCATGGAAATAACCAACTAATAACAACTAAACGATTTGGTGTTACAATGCCGTTAACCACCCACGTGGTTAACAAGGCAGAATAAATACAAATGTACCAGTCTGATGATCAGACTCCCGAGCATAGAACTAATAACCTTTAATACATAAACATAATACCGAGTTTGTAACTACATCCATAACTGTAACTGTACACTACAAACTATCACTGTGAACTGTCAATGACCGTCACTGTAATACAAACGGTACCGAAATATATCGCCACGGGAGCACAGGCGCATCCCGGGCTCAACATCCAAAAATAACCAAAGGTATTTCTGCAACCTAGAATCTATAGCCATTCCGCTTCCTCGATCCTCATCCTACAATATAAATATGGAGCCCCCGAGGGGGTCAGCAACCCTTGGTTGGTATGGTTAACGCGCATCCCATCGGCTACCGGGATACGCGCAACTAATTGTCATGATGACATGGCATTCATATTAAAACATACAACATATATATCATAGCAAGAGTATTGTATAACAACATCACACATAACATACAAGAATGAATCCGGTTAGGAAGCGAACCAACACAATTAGATCACATGGAGAGCCTAGAGAATGTTGCCAAACTCATGCTAAGCTCGTTACATAACTCGTTACCGTCCTGTTAAATTGAACGAATAACTTAACACAAAGGTGCGTCGGATATAGTTGAAATACCCCGTAATTAAAAATAGTGATTAATTAGGCTAATAAGTAATTTAGAAGCTTAATTAAGTGTAAATAATCATAAGGGAACAAATCCCGAAGAAAACGGACCTTTAAAACGGTTTAAAAACATTACCGAACCTTAAAGCGCGTTTTTCGAGGTAACCGGGAAAACGTGTCTTTAAGCGGGTCAAATAGACTCGTAACAGTTTTGGTCAACTAAATAATCATTAATAAATATTAGTGAGACTTTTAAACGAATAAAAATCAAGAAAACGAGGAATTAGTAAAAACTGTCAAAAACAGGAAATTGTGGGGTAGGAATATAAATAACACAAACCTATGTGTCCACTTTGAAAATAAAAAGTAAGAGTGTTATGTGTGTGTGTGGGCTGTCCGATTTTGGCCCCTCCTCACACTCTCTCTTTACTCCTCCTTACTCACAAAACAACAAAAACAATAAAACTACTACTTTCTACTTTATTCTCTCTCTCCTCCATTCTACTCCCTCTCTCACGTGAAGCAACAGCACCCCCACCCTCTCTTTTCTCCTTTCTTCTACCTCCATGCGATTTCCATGGCTGCTTGAGAAACACCCTCACAAAACTTACTTCTCTCCTTTGTAACTCTCTCCACACTCTCCCAAAAATTATAAAAACACCACCATTGTAATCCTCTCCTCAAGAGCTACATTTTCATCTTTCCAAAATCCAAAAACAAGCATTTTCGATTTTGAGGGTATACCCCATTTGAAGCTTCAACACCACCATTAGAAGGCCCTTGTTCTCCTTGTTCTTCTAAGGTAAAAATATCTTCAAAAACTCCATCTTTTTCTAGCCTAAATGGCAAAACGAAAATTTAGACTAAACCTTGTTTGGTCTCTTGTATGTCCAGCCGATTTTGGCATTGTGGTGGTGTGAGAAACCTTGTTCTTGAGCTATCCCAAACAGCCCTTGTGCTCTTGGAAGGTAATAAATTTTCTAAACCCTAAAACCTAGATTAAAGCTTGATTAATGGTTAGGGTTAGTTCATAGTATTGAATGGTGTATGTGAATGGTTGTAGTGTTAGTGGATTGAGACTTCAAAACCGGTAGAGAAAGAGGAAGGAGAAAGAAAGAAGAAGCTTGTGAAATAACAAGGTAATATACTTGTCCTTATGTAGTCTTGTAAATGCGTATGTAACAGATTTTTAGAAGTAAAAATATGCATTGTAAAATGGTAATGCATTAGTAGTATAATGTATAAGAGAGTATAAGTATTTGGAAGCCTTTAAAAGACATGTAAAACTGTTACAAAACAGATTGGGGATTAGTGTTTGGGTGCAGGAATTTTGTAGTGTTTTAGTGTTGTTTTAGTATTGAGATTGTATATGGGAGCTTGTGTATATTGATGTTATTGAAAACAGGTGAGACAACATAGATGTGAGTAAAACAATGTGGTGAGAGTATAAAATTATAGGGGAGACTATGGCAAAATTTGTCTAGGATTAGAACACTTAGAGAATTAAAACTAGGTGAATAATGGGAGTGTGTAACAGATTTTGATTTAAATAGATAGAGGGTAAGTTGAGAGAGATAGATAATGGGTTCTAATGCATTGAGAGTGCTAGAAATGACATTAGAAGAGGGAGATGTAGAAGGGGAGAGTAAGTGTTAAAATCTGTAGCATAAGACAACTAGGAACAAACTAGTGTGAGTGTTGAGTTGAAACTTGGAAAATTATGTGAGTGAATGAGTATAAAATTGTGTAAGGAGTTAGGAAATGAACTAGGGTGTATTAGGAGGTTTAAATGGTGTTAAAACATGTAGGATTAAGTGTAGGAACAATGGGGAAGTAAGGGGTGAAAGAGAGGACTGAAAACAGAAATTAAAATGCAAATACTGGGATCGACCGGACTTGCGACCGGACTTGCAAGTCCGGTCGAGCAGAAAAAATTTCCCGTCAGAATGCTACTGGAATCGACCGGACTTGCGACCGGACTTGCAAGTCCGGTCGAGCAGAAAAATTTCCCGGCAGAATGTTACTGGAATCGACCGGACTTGCGACCGGACATGCAAGTCCGGTCGGACCAAAAAAATTTCCCCGATGAAACCTACTGGGATGGACCGGACTTGCCAGGGTCGGTCGCAAGTCCGGTCCTGACAAAAAAAAAAAATTGTTTTAATTTAAATAGTAATTGTATATATATATGTATATGTATACCCATACATATATGTATATGTATATGTGTGTAAGCATGCAAACCTTAAGTAAGAAGATAGAAACTTAAGTAAAGGAAAAGTAAGTAAGTAAAGTATAAGTGTAAGAAATGTAAGGACATAGTAAGTAGGAGTTAAGTTGATGATAGGTAAATTGATCATTCAATTGTGTGTATGCAATAGGACTTGGTTGTGACATCGAAGGACGTTTGGAATTATGTACAACGGTGAACGGTATGGATTCCTCATGCCCCGTATGCTATCTTGGTTACTCTAATTTGTGTGTTGTGTGCTAATTGATCACCAAATAAGATAAATGCACGAATCGGAGTTAATATGCATACTTGTGAATATGTAGTGTTGTATGATGTTGTATATTTTCTTTAGTTCTTAGTTTGTATACTTCATGAAATGTATGGATGATATGAATGTGTGTATGTATGTTGTATTGTACCGTGACCGATTGTGATGAGTTTGGACTTCTAACTTATTCCTAACAAGCTAACCATCCTAACCTAAAATGGTAATTAAATTGGAATGAGTAGAAGTCCGATATAGTTTCGGCCACGCGTGAGGATGCGGAGTCACGAGAGGTTGGCTCCAATTCCTGACTCTTAAACTGGTCCGCGGCCCAAATCCCTTAAGTGGGTAGCATCCCGGATTAGTGAGTCAAGTAAATCCCGGATGTGGGACGGTGTAGTCCCCAAGGCCGGAGGTCCCGACGACTTGACTTGAGTATAAGTAAGTAAGTAAGAATGAGTAAGCAAAGTAAAAAGGAAGTAAGTAATTGTAAGTAAGAAGAAGTAAGTAATGAGTAAAAGAGTAAAGCATTCCGATTAACCCGGATGCATAATTTGGCTAACCTCGTGAAGGTAAGTAAGATGTGTACTTGTAATGTTGCCTTGATTGTGTAATGAATTGTATAGCATGTATATTGTATGAAGAGCATGTATATATGAATAATGAATGGCATGTTTAGTGGACGTCAAATAGTCGGCGTGCCCTAGCTAGCACGCGGTATATGCGGAGTCCATATGCGGCTTTTGCTGAGCCCCTTGGGGCACCATTTTTACTACACGCAGGTACTCGAGATTGATGAAGATGTGAAGATCTACTTTCATTTCTTTTATCTTCTTTTTGGTTGTAAACAATGAATTTGAGGTGGGTGTACTAAGTAGTACAGGGCTACAGTTTTGAGTAGCCGGTGTACCATGGGGTACACCTTTTTGGATATGGGGAAAGGAGCATTGGTATAGATGAGTAGCATCAGAAACTCATTCTTTTGGTAAACTTGAAAGGTTGTATTCGAATATACTTTAAATACTCGGTGATCCAGGATGTAAGTATTTGGCATATGTTATTTTGGTAAGTAAATTAGTAGCTCGGTACATTATGTTCATCAGACCGTGACTGTAAGTATTAGTAGCCTAGCTAGCCGTATGGGCGGTTAGCGGCATTGTTTCACCCGCCGTAGTAAGTATGTAATAATTCCGCTGCGAACTCGTAGGATTAATATGACGATTAGACGGTAAGCATAGGATTAGCGGTTGGGGTGTTACAAAAAGTGGTATCAGAGCGTAGTTACGCTCTGATGTCCATAGTGCCGAGCATAGGAGATTACCGAGTTAGGATTTCAACCGTCTTAAGACGAATACTTAGAAACCTAACTAGGAACTACCGTTATTGATAACGGATACCCTTAACGTTCTTATGAACGATACCTTGCTTAAATTCCAAGACCTTTGAGTCATATCTTACAAGCCTAATGTAACTGTTAAACATTCAGATGTTAGGACGAGGCCGAGGCCGACCTAGAGGCGAAGCCTCAGATGGAACCGGCGCGCAGACGATAGCTGAGATCGTCGCCGCCACGGTAGCACAGATGCTACCCCAAGTAATACAAGCCGTACAACAATCCCAACAAACCCAACAAACTCAAGCGGGGCCAGTCCCTCCCCCTCCACCCAGAGAAGCTAATTGGGTAAAGGCTGTAGCGGAACTCCGCCCTCCTTGCTTTAGGGGCGAGAGTGACCCGGCTAAGCTAGAGGCATACATCTCCGAAATGGAGACTGCTTTTGAAACACTCGAAGCTCCTGCTGGAGTTCGAGTTAGAGTTGCGGCGTACTACTTAAAGGATGCTGCAATGGATTGGTGGAAGCTGGTCAAGCATGAGCACGTCAGCGACCCCACATTCGACTGGGATTCTTTTGCATCTCTCCTCCGTTCCAAGTACTATCCGGAGCATGTAAAAATGAAGAAAAGGCTAGAGCTAGACGCCTTAAAGATGACAGACAAGATGTCTGTGGATGAGTACTACCGCACCTTCACCTCCATCCTCCGTCTCCTCCCTGATCTTGGATACACCGGCCAGGTGTTGGTCGATCGCTTCTATGGCGGTCTGAGCCATCGCCTACGGTACGGCATGGGCTATACCAGATTTACCTCCCTTCAGGTAAATAACGGTTAACCCTTAGTATCATGTCAATTCCTTAAATTCCTTGAATTCTTTGAATCTTTTCCTTATCCCTTCCTTAAATGAGAATCCCGGCTAATACCTGAAATTTCAGGAGTGTTATCACGCGGCTTCCCGCGTTGAGATCACTTGCCAATTGAGGGATGAAGAAACCGCGCTGAAGCGCAAGGCCAATAACAAGAATACCAATGGCGAGGAGCAGAACCAGGGTAAAAGCTGGAAGAAGAAGAAAGGGAACTTCTTTTCTCAGAAGAAGTCCCCAAGTGAGAGCAGTGCCCATGCTGAGCAGGGCAAACCAGCTGAGATCCTTCAGCTTGGTTATTCTGCACCGGTGGCAGCTAAGCCACTGAGATCACACCCTCCTAAGGGTAAATTCTATTTCCAATTCGTATTCATATAAGTATCGTATCTAGTATATCCACGCACACATGTGCTAACCCTCTAACCTCAGGTTCTAGCTCCGGAGCCGCCAAAACCTTCTCCGACGGCCGCACCTATGTGTGCAGAAAGTGCAACCAGGACCATCCTGGTAAGGACTGCTACGGGAGGGAGATCAAATGCTACAACTGCCAGAAGCTGGGACACACAGCTAACAAGTGCCCAGAGAGTGGAAAGCCGAAGGGACTTCAGAACTACAAGCAGAGAGAGGGCAAGGAGGTGGCATCTGGCGATGCACCGGCCCAGCAGGCACCTCAGGGACAGGGATCCCGGGGCCCTCAGAGGGCGCACCTCAGAGGCAGCCTGTTCTGCATGTGATTGACCGCGATGGGCCCGGTTCGAAATCCGGCCAAGGTAATCACCTAAACCTTTAATCCTTGAAATAGCATGCCTAGTAGTAGAGTAATTGTATGAGTGAATGCATGAGTAAATCAATGAAGTGTATATTGAGCATGAAATGGAGTAGTTGAAACTAGTACTCACCGTAGATGAAATTTGTAACCATAGGAAACTTTAGTATCTGTTACCCAATACCGGTAACCTTGAATCAAGAAGAGATCGACATCACCAACCACGACTACACCAACAAACAGTGTCAGGTCATCCGCCAGGTATGATCTTATTAAGGGATACCTGACACCCGAAGCGCAAATCTCAATCATCGACGATGCAACGAGCTAGGAACGGGTCAAGGTGGATTTTACACACCCGAATTCCCCGGTGGAGCGAAGATGAAGCTGAAGATGATGTGCTTGGGAAAGGACTGGAATCCTTATACCAAGACATACCAGGAGACACGAACACAAGATGGAGCGACGCCACCGACAATACCACCAGAGTTTCAGACCCTCATCACTCAAGCAGTTGAACTTGCACAACAATGTGAATCTGAACCAATCCCCGCACTTGAAGCGGACCTTTGTATCGTCAACTTCTATGAAAAGAAGGACGACTTGGGTTACACCAAGACAAGGACGAGACAGCGGAATCTCTTGAACAAGGAGTGCCCGTAGTGTCTTGGTCCATTGGTGATGACGCCATATTCCTGTATAGCGAGCAGAAGCGTGTGGACCTCGCACAGAAACTGGTATTGAGATCAGGAGATGTCCTAATCATGGGTGGAAACTCTAGGATGCTGTATCACGGGATCAACAAGATCAAGTTGAATACGGCACCGCCGGCAATAATCAATGCCACACACATGAAACCAGGACGCCTGAACCTTACCTTTAGAAAGTATTAAATTCCTAGTATCATGTAATCTATTAGTAACGTGTATTAGAGACACGGTATGTATGATGGTTGGTTTATCAATAAAGAGCAGTGTTGATTTAATTCCACTTGTGTCCACCATCAATACTTATCCAATTGTGAATCCAATAGGTTGTGGACTCGGTACCGAAGGTAACCTGAGCATCCTCACCGAAGCACAAGCCGGCAGAAGCGGCACCATTCTAACGGGAACCTTCCCAGTAAATGGCATTGATGCCAATGTGTTATTCGACTCCGGCGCCTCTCACACTTTCGTATCACCATCCTTTGTGAAGAGGTTGAAGCTAGATGCGGATGAGCTACCGAACTTCATGGTTACTCTCCCATCGAAGGAGCGAGTAAAGTGCACCAAATACTATCAATCAGCCACAATCCAAATCAAAGGCGAATCGTTTCCCATTTCCTTCATCGAATTCAATGGATTGGGATTCGACGTAATCATTGGGATGAATTGGTTGGAGCGGCACAAGGGTAGAATCCTCTGCGCCGAGCATCGTTTGCTGCTCAAGAGTCGTTCCTTTACCGTATCTTACCGCCAGAGACCGAGAGAGCCTTCGACCACCTTATCTGCCATGGCTATGTACCGGGAGCTCAGAAAGGGCCAAGAAGTGTATCTTTGTTATGTACAAGACCTGGAGCGAGATCCAGAGTTCAGTGATGAAGTACCTATTGTATCCGAGTATCCCGATGTATTCCCTAAGGAGCTACCCGGCATGCCACCACCGAGAGCAGTGGAATTCGAAATTGATCTATTGCCAGGTACCGGTCCCATTGCTAGGGCACCGTACCGCATGGCACTGCAGAATGACCGAATTGAAAGAACAGTTGAGAGATCTTTAGACAAAGGGTTTATACGCCCGAGCGTATCACCCTGGGGAGCACCGGTTCTCTTCGTGAAGAAGAAGGACGGTAGCCTCCGACTATGCATTGACTACCGCGAGCTGAATGCGGTCACAGTCAAAAAAATACCCACTACCACGTATTGATCTATTCGACCAGTTGAAAGGAGCCTCAGTCTTCTCCAAGATCGACCTCCGTTCAGGGTACCATCAGATTGCAATCAAGGAACAAGACATTGAGAAAACGGCATTCCGTACCAGATATGGCCACTACGAATTCACAGTGATGCCATTCGGTTTGTCAAACGCACCGGCAAAATTCATGGACCTCATGAATCGACTATTCAGTGAGCAGTTGGACACTTCGGTTGTGGTCTTCATCGACGACATCCTTGTATATTCCAAATCACCAGAGGAACATGAAACCCACTTGAGGAAAGTGCTTGAGACACTGCGCGAGAACCAGCTTTATGCGAAGTTCTCCAAATGCGAGTTTTGGCTTGATCAGGTATCATTCCTTGGACATGTCATCTCGAGCGCAGGTATCTCGTTGACCCTTCTAAGTAGAAGCTGTACGATCATGGCCTAGACCCAAGACTGTTACCGACATTAGGAGCTTTCTTGGTCTAGCCGGTTACTACCGGAGATTTGTAAGGGACTTCTCGAAAGTCGCCAAGCCCATGACTACATTGATGAAGAAAGATGCACCGTTTGTATGGACAGACGAGTGCGAGCTATCGTTTCAGAAGCTGAAAGACTCATTGACCTCAGCGCCCGTCCTTACTCTTCCAGAGGGCACAGAGGGATTTGAGGTATACTGTGATGCATCAGGCAAAGGAATGGGATGCGTACTCATGCAGCATGGCAAGGTTGTTGCTTATGCCTCCCGCCAGCTGAAGAAACATGAGGAGAATTACCCGACTCACGACTTAGAGTTAGGAGCCATTGTCTTCGCCTTGAAGATATGGCGACACTATCTCTATGGGGTAAGCATCACCATCTACTCCGATCATAAGAGCTTACAGTATGTATTCACTCAGAAAGAACTCAACTTGAGACAGAGAAGGTGGATGGAGTTTCTCTCAGACTACGACATCAACCTGCAGTATAAGGAAGGGAAGGCAAACATTGTAGCCGACGCCCTGAGCCGTCGAGCACACTCGCTCCATTCGCTACTCGCTTCTTCTAGCTTGGTTGACGAGGTGCGAGACGCTCAGTTGAGCGACCCTTACCTAACCGAAATCAGACAAAGATCGAGAATGGTACATTTGAAAAAAAAAGTATGATTTTAAGCTACATGAAGATGGTTTGATTCGGTTGAATGGCAGGCTATGCGTCCCCCGAAGCAATGCTGAGCTAAGGGATCGCATCCTGCGAGAGTCACATAGTTCTACATTATCAGTCCATCCGGGAGCCTCCAAGATGTACAAAGACATGAAGAGGTACTTCTGGTGGTCTGGAATGAAGTCAGATGTGACGAATTCGTATTGAGATGCTTAACATGCCAGAAGGTAAAATTTGAACACCGTAGACCGGGCGGAATGGTACAATCGCCAATTCCGGAGTGGAAATTTCATGATATCTCCATGGATTTTGTTGTAGGACTCCCACCTGCTAGGGGAGGACTCAACATGATCTGGGTTGTAGTAGATCGCCTTACCAAGGTTGCCAGATTCATACCGATGAAGGACACCTGGAAGGTAGTAAAGCTAGCTGAGCTTTTTGATAAGGAGATCATCAGACACCACGGAGTCCCTAAGACCATAGTATCTGACCGCGACACCAGGTTTCTTTCGAGATACTGGAGAGCTACAAGGGAAGCGTTGGGTACAGAACTGAAGTTGAGTACCGCCTTCCATCCTCAGACCGACGGTCAGACAGAAAGGACCATCCAGACACTGGAGGACATGCTTCGGGCATGTGCCTTGGACTTTCAGGGGAGTTGGTTAGATAAGCTTCATCTTATCGAGTTCTCGTATAATAATAGTTATCACGCCTCGATTAAGATGTCGCCTTTCCAAGCTCTATACGGTAGACCTTGCCGTACACCCTTGTGTTGGGATGAGTCAAGTGAAGCGGTCATAATAGGACCGGAGTACCTTGAGCAAGTACAAGCCGAAGTGCAACAAATCCGAGCTAACATGAAGGCAGCCCAAGATAGACAGAAATCCTATGCGGATGTGAGACGACGCGACCTTGAGTTCGCCGTGGGCGACCAAGTGTTCTTGCGAGTTTCACCTATGAAGGGTGTCTTCAGATTTGGTCAGAAGGGCAAGCTAAGCCCAAAATTTGTAGGGCCGTACACTATCACCGAAAGAGTTGGTTCAGTAGCCTACAGGTTAGCACCTGAGGACTTGGGACGTGTCCATGATGTATTTCATGTGTCACAACTCAAGAAGTATATGGCTGATCCTTCTCATGTGTTGGAGCCCGAGAGACTATCCATTGAGCCAAACATGCGATATGTCGAAACCCCAGTGAGAATCCTTGATAGGAAGACCAGAGACACTCGCCATAAGTCTATACGAATGGTGAAGGTCCTATGGTCTAACCATGATGTCGAAGAAGCGACATGGGAGTTGGAAGATGCCATGAAGGCTAAATACCCGCAGTTATTCATAGACTAGAGAGTCTAGTATTTAGTATACGGGTACGGGTCGTACCCCTTTTAAGGGGGGTAGAACCCTTTGCTTTAGCATTGCTTCGGGGTAAGCATTGCATTTTGTATGGCACATGTAGTGCAAGTGAATTTAGTATGGATGTGTATGTATGTGTAATGTGTAATGAATGATGTGTATGTGTAATGTATGGTGTATTGGTGTAATGTGTATTGTGGATGGTAATGATGTATTTTGTATTGTGGTATGGTATGAATGGAAATGATGCATTGTGTATGTGAATTGCGTATGTTGAAATGTGTATGCTTGTAATGTGGAATGAAGTAAACACCTCATAGGTGTAGTAAGACACATTATGGCAATTGGTTTGCATAATGAGTAGAATTATAAAATTATTAACCTTGAGCAACTTTGAGGGCAAAGTTTCTTAAGGGGGGTAGATTGAAATACCCCGTAATTAAAAATAGTGATTAATTAGGCTAATAAGTAATTTAGAAGCTTAATTAAGTGTAAATAATCATAGGGAACAAATCCCGAAGAAAACGGACCTTTAAAACGGTTTAAAAACATTACCGAACCTTAAACGCGTTTTTCGAGGTAACCGGGAAAACGTGTCTTTAAGCGGGTCAAATAGACTCGTAACAGTTTTGGTCAACTAAATAATCATTAATAAATATTAGTGAGCTTTTACCAATAAAATCAAGAAAACGAGGAATTAGTAAAAACTGTCAAAAACGGGAAATTGTGGGGTAGAATATAATAACACAAACCTATGTGTCCACTTTGAAAATAAAAAGTAAGAGTGTTATTGTGTGTGTGGGCTGTCCGATTTTGGCCCCTCCTCACACTCTCTCTTTACTCCTTACTCACAAAACAACAAAACAATAAAACTACTACTTTCTACTTTATTCTCTCTCTCTCCTCCATTCTACTCCCTCTCTCACGTGAAGCAACAGCACCCCCACCCTCTCTTTTCTCCTTTCTTCTACCTCCATGCGATTTCCATGGCTGCTTGAGAAACACCCTCACAAAACTTACTTCTCTCCTTTGTAACTCTCTCCACACTCTCCAAAAATTATAAAAACACCACCATTGTAATCCTCTCCTCAAGAGCTACATTTTCATCTTTCCAAAATCCAAAAACAAGCATTTTCGATTTTGAGGGTATACCCCATTTGAAGCTTCAACACCACCATTAGAAGGCCCTTGTTCTCCTTGTTCTTCTAAGGTAAAAATATCTTCAAAAACTCCATCTTTTTCTAGCCTAAATGGCAAAACGAAAATTTAGACTAAACCTTGTTTGGTCTCTTGTATGTCCAGCCGATTTTGGCATTGTGGTGGTGTGAGAAACCTTGTTCTTGAGCTATCCCAAACAGCCTTGTGCTCTTGGAAGGTAATAAATTTTCTAAACCCTAAAACCTAGATTAAAGCTTGATTAATGGTTAGGGTTAGTTCATAGTATTGAATGGTGTATGTGAATGGTTGTAGTGTTAGTGGATTGAGACTTCAAAACCGGTAGAGAAGAGGAAGGAGAAAGAAAAGAAGCTTGTGAAATAACAAGGTAATATACTTGTCCTTATGTAGTCTTGTAAATGCGTATGTAACAGATTTTTAGAAGTAAAAATATGCATTGTAAAATGGTAATGCATTAGTAGTATAATGTATAAGAGAGTATAAGTATTTGGAAGCCTTTAAAAGACATGTAAAACTGTTACAAAACAGATTGGGGATTAGTGTTTGGGTGCAGGAATTTTGTAGTGTTTTAGTGTTGTTTTAGTATTGAGATTGTATATGGGAGCTTGTGTATATTGATGTTATTGAAAACAGGTGAGACAACATAGATGTGAGTAAAACAATGTGGTGAGAGTATAAAATTATAGGGGAGACTATGGCAAAATTTGTCTAGGATTAGAACACTTAGAGAATTAAAACTAGGTGAATAATGGGAGTGTGTAACAGATTTTGATTTAAATAGATAGAGGGTAAGTTGAGAGAGATAGATAATGGGTTCTAATGCATTGAGAGTGCTAGAAATGACATTAGAAGAGGGAGATGTAGAAGGGGAGAGTAAGTGTTAAAATCTGTAGCATAAGACAACTAGGAACAAACTAGTGTGAGTGTTGAGTTGAAACTTGGAAAATTATGTGAGTGAATGAGTATAAAATTGTGTAAGGAGTTAGGAAATGAACTAGGGTGTATTAGAGGTTTAAATGGTGTTAAAACATGTAGGATTAAGTGTAGGAACAATGGGGAAGTAAGGGGTGAAAGAGAGGACTGAAAACAGAAATTAAAATGCAAATACTGGGATCGACCGGACTTGCGACCGGACTTGCAAGTCCGGTCGAGCAGAAAAAATTTCCCGTCAGAATGCTACTGGAATCGACCGGACTTGCGACCGGACTTGCAAGTCCGGTCGAGCAGAAAAATTTCCCGGCAGAATGTTACTGGAATCGACCGGACTTGCGACCGGACATGCAAGTCCGGTCGGACCAAAAAAATTTCCCCGATGAAACCTACTGGGATGGACCGGACTTGCCAGGGTCGGTCGCAAGTCCGGTCCTGACAAAAAAAAAAAAATTGTTTTAATTTAAATAGTAATTTTATATATATATGTATATGTATACCCATACATATATGTATATGTATATGTGTGTAAGCATGCAAACCTTAAGTAAGAAGATAGAAACTTAAGTAAAGGAAAAGTAAGTAAGTAAAGTATAAGTGTAAGAAATGTAAGGACATAGTAAGTAGGAGTTAAGTTGATGATAGGTAAATTGATCATTCAATTGTATGTATGCAATAGGACTTGGTTGTGACATCGAAGGACGTTTGGAATTACGTACAACGGTGAACGGTATGGATTCCTCATGCCCCGTATGCTATCTTGGTTACTCTGATTTGTGTGTTGTGTGCTAATTGATCACCAAATAAGATAAATGCACGAATCGGAGTTAATATGCATACTTGTGAATATGTAGTGTTGTATGATGTTGTATATTTTCTTTAGTTCTTAGTTTGTATACTTCATGAAATGTATGGATGATATGAATGTGTGTATGTATGTTGTATTGTACCGTGACCGATTGTGATGAGTTTGGACTTCTAACTTATTCCTAACAAGCTAACCATCCTAACCTAAAATGGTAATTAAATTGGAATGAGTAGAAGTCCGATATAGTTTCGGCCACGCGTGAGGATGCGGAGTCACGAGAGGTTGGCTCCAATTCCTGACTCTTAAACTGGTCCGCGGCCCAAATCCCTTAAGTGGGTAGCATCCCGGATTAGTGAGTCAAGTAAATCCCGGATGTGGGACGGTGTAGTCCCCAAGGCCGAGGTCCCGACGACTTGACTTGAGTATAAGTAAGTAAGTAAGAATGAGTAAGCAAAGTAAAAAGGAAGTAAGTAATTGTAAGTAAGAAGAAGTAAGTAATGAGTAAAAGAGTAAAGCATTCCGATTAACCCGGATGCATAATTTGGCTAACCTCGTGAAGGTAAGTAAGATGTGTACTTGTAATGTTGCCTTGATTGTGTAATGAATTGTATAGCATGTATATTGTATGAAGAGCATGTATATATGAATAATGAATGGCATGTTTAGTGGACGTCAAATAGTCGGCGTGCCCTAGCTAGCACGCGGTATATGCGGAGTCCATATGCGGCTTTTGCTGAGCCCCTTGGGGCACCATTTTTACTACACGCAGGTACTCGAGATTGATGAAGATGTGAAGATCTACTTTCATTTCTTTTATCTTCTTTTTGGTTGTAAACAATGAATTTGAGGTGGGTGTACTAAGTAGTACAGGGCTACAGTTTTGAGTAGCCGGTGTACCATGGGGTACACCTTTTTGGATATGGGGAAAGGAGCATTGGTATAGATGAGTAGCATCAGAAACTCATTCTTTTGGTAAACTTGAAAGGTTGTATTCGAATATACTTTAAATACTCGGTGATCCAGGATGTAAGTATTTGGCATATGTTATTTTGGTAAGTAAATTAGTAGCTCGGTACATTATGTTCATCAGACCGTGACTGTAAGTATTAGTAGCCTAGCTAGCCGTATGGGCGGTTAGCGGCATTGTTTCACCCGCCGTAGTAAGTATGTAATAATTCCGCTGCGAACTCGTAGGATTAATAGGACGATTAGACGGTAAGCATAGGATTAGCGGTTGGGGTGTTACAATAGTGATCCAAGCACACCGAACAAAACATGGTATGCCCCTGTGGCCTGACGTGAGTCAGTAAAATAGCCTTGGATAAGTTAAAGGGAAAGTTGAAAACCAAAATGGAAAACAACCATAACATACAAAGAGAATCGAAACGGTTATGACAACGACTCCCATACTCACACGCGTGGCCGGAACTACCGGACTCCTCACTTCCCAGTTAGCACTTGTTAAAAGTTCAACTTCGAACTCAATAAACAATCACATACAAATGGTTAAGTCTTGTTAGACACACACAAGGGAAATGAGTCACACTTAACAACACAATAATATGATCAACTGTAAACTCATTACATGACTTAAGTCTTACAAGGTCGTAAACAAACAGAAAAACAACCAACACACAAGCCGGTGTAAACCGGTAGGCAACAGACTACAAGAAAACCGTACCTTGGTCCTTGCTTCAACTGGTTTCCACCATTGGAGAATCCTATACACATTTAGTAACATCGGTTAATTTAACGTACTAGTCCGTCGATAACTTATTACTTTACATTTCTAGTTATTTTACTTTCACATTTTATTATAACTTCTCACCTTCTAAATTGCCATTATACACACCTAATATGCCTTAGACAACCTTATAACATCATTACTAACTAATCCCCATCATTAGACATCTTTATTTAACCTTAAAATAAGTTTTTAAGTGGTCCGAGACTTGATCCTCATCCTAAGTCCCGAACCCAGTCTCTGTAAAACTCTCGGGTTGTTTTTTTGGGGTGGTCCGGGACTTCATACGGGTCCTAGGTCCCGGACCAATATAGGCAAATTCTCTCGAGGGTAAAACAGGGGGTGGTCCGAGTAGTTGTACAAAACTAAGTTCCGGACCACAATGCCTCAGAAAACTCTCGGCCTCTTTTAATGCATGGTCCGGGACATTACCCAAGACCTAAGTCCCGGACCACTGCTACAGATTTGCATTTTTTACATTTTCTAAGTCTTGTTGCAATGGTTCTCCTTACCCATTATATGTATAGACTTCCCAAATGATCTTAGGTATATTCTAATGCCAAAATATCATCTTAACCACACCTAGTTCCTTGTCTAAATTATTACTCAATTTTCTCATAAAATTCTCCAACACTTATAACATTTCTTACAAGGTTTCTAAATTGTGTTTCTCACCTATGATAACCACTATCCCAAAATGTTTTCTCCTCACCATAACATCATTTCCCAAGCATCTTTTCTTACCAACCTAAACTCCTAGTTGATGTCTAAGTCCTTTTTGTTTCCTAGAACACCTAAGACATTATTTCTTCACTATTAAAACACCTAGACATTTCTAAAACTTCCTAGTTCACCAAATCTTATTTAAACACTTAGAACTTCTTGTACATTTCCTAAATTTTGACATGGACTCTCCTAGAACATTACTAAGCCAAAACACATTGTTTTCACCATTAAACATTCAAGAACACTAAAATCCATCAAGAACATTCTTGTACACAAAACTTCACTCATTTAACACTACATTGCAATATAGTGCATAATTTAAATTGCTTGGCACTTAGGCCCTTAAATAGCATGGCTCTTAGGCCCTTAAGATGCATAAACCATAAACACTGAATTTCCCACATTATATTTGCCTTTGACCTGCAAATACACCCAACAATACATATGCCTTTTAATAAACCCTTGAGAGTATTTTTCTAAGTCATTTACCATTAGCTCCTTAAGTAGTTTTAATAAGCAATATAAGCTCATTTCTCCTAAGACATTAAACTACATTAGGTTAGCATATTTACCTCTTTTCCTCACAAACTTCTTTCTTGTTTCCTTGACTAAAATCGGTAAGGATGTTTGATTGCTTGTCAACTTCAAAACAATATACAAATAATGAAATGAGTATACAAGCTTTATGCTTCATCTCATTGTAAACCCTAGATACATATATTGTCTTAGAACATTTAGATGATTGTTTTACCTTGAATATGAAAGAGAGTTTGGATATGTAGCAAGAGAGGACTCCACCAAGCCCTTGGAAGATTCAAATGAAGCTAGAACAAGCAAGGTAAGGGCACCATTAATGGTGTTTTTCGGATAACATACAAACATGAAGGAAATGTTATTTTTCTTTGAGTTTCCTTACCTAGAAGCAAAGGAGAACAATAATGTGTGAAAAGATGAGCTCAAGCTCCTCCCATGGAGATTCCTCTTGGCACCAAAATGGAGCTCTTGGAATTTTGAGAAGATAGAATTAAAGAGCTTGATGAGACTAGAAGAATGGTGGTCTTTGTTTTTGATTTGGCAAAGAGAGCTAGGAGATAATGGCAATGGAAGATGGAGGTTGATGTTGTTTCTGTAGCATCACCGTGAAAGAGAGAATGGAGGAAGGTAGAAGACGTGGGAAAGCAAGGGAAATGAGAGAATGTAGATAAGTTTGATTTTGGAAGATATTAAGTAGTAAAGCAAATAGTAACTTGCTTTATCATTTGTTATTTACTTGTTAACTTGCAAGGTGGTGACTCACCTCATAAAAACCGGCCCCCATTAGTCATCTAGGGGTGTTTTAGTCTTTGTTGACCATTTAACTTATTTATATAGACTTATGGTATAAACTAGCTTATTTTAGTTACTATTTTATAAAACAAGGCACATATTTGTGAAATTTTTTGATTTCCCATTGATTTAGACTTCCTAATGTGATACTAAGTAGTACACATGTTAATTAAAGATTGATGATGGACATTTAGCCACTCAAAACTCATTTACAAGACAATTTTTCAGAAATGTGCTTTAAGACTCCTTAAAGCACATTTTGTGTTTTAACTTGTTTTCAAGCTTGGTTTTCTTTGGTAATTGGTTTAATATGTTCATTAATATATAAATAAGGTCTCGGTAAGCTTATTAGGTCTTAATAAAGCTTATCCCAAGCTTAGAGCACATTTTAGCCCTAATTGACTTTAAGGTATTTATTTGTGTTTTCTATGGTTTAAATTGTTTACTAATGTTTCTAAGACTCTTTTTAGTCTTAATAACCATATTTTAATGTTTAAACAACATACTAAGGTTTGGGGTATTTCACCTTTCGCCAATTCAGGTAGTCTTAAATATTTGTGTTGATTAATGTATTCCTTTCCATGACATCCGCTCGTTAATTAGGCAGGTCATAGTTTGTAGTTACTGTAAGTTTAAACAGTTATTAACGCCCTTCGGCGGACCAAGTAAAAACTAACTTTCTACTCCTCACTGTTCTATCACACACCCTGTAACCCAAGGTTAATTTCGGTTGTATTCAGATCTCAGAGCGCAAATACGCTCTGATACCACTTTTTGTAACACCCCAACCCGAAACTCCACAACCTGTACGATGATAGCTCCCAAAGATAACTGGAAATGCAGCGGAAAATATATACACAACAACGGGTGGTGCTACAACGCCGCTAGTCACCCATGTGACTAACAAGGCTAACCCCAATACAACTTACAAATGATAAGGTCTGAGCGCTGAATACAAACCTCTTAAAACAACAAAAGTCAAAAATAAAGTACAGTACTGTAAAATAATACCGGTAGTAATAATCCCCTGTCTCAATTCTACCCCACCTACACTCGTCGGGTAATCTCTTCAACTTCAGGTACCTGAAAAATGGGGGTGCCCCCAAAGGGGCTCAGCAAACAAGCTGGTAGGAAACGTGCAGCCCATCGGCTACTGAGCCACACCAACTACTTTGTCAAATACATGCAGTACTTTTTTTTTATAAAGCTGTAAACAAGCATAACACGATAATAACAAGTATCCATACAAGGACAACAATGTCATATAGAACAAGACTTTAGAAGGTCAAGTTAGATGTCTGTAAGTGTTTACGAGTAGTCAGATCCTCACAATGGGACTAACATGTATATAAGAGTACCTCACAGCATGGAGGTATAGTGACCTCGTTAAACTCCATCTTCATAGAGAATTGGTCGGTATGATAAAACCCTTAGACGAGATGGGACGCTCGTACAAGTAGGTGGGTAATGAGTCCCTCAGAAGATAACGTATTAACTCCTGTACTTAAAAAAGGTGGGAATCGAACCCTCGAGAGGAATAAAGTCTTCTCCCACTTGAACTGTTCGGTACGCAGCCGGTGAGTGACATAGGGCACCAAAACTCCCGTCGCGACGTAAATTCAATAGGAACGACCTGAGACAGGTACAACTCCAGTAGCGTGCATGGCCAGATCCAACTGGGCTCCTCGTCTCGTAGTATAGAATTTGTTAGATGTCACACAAGACGTTAATCAAGAACACAATGTGTATTGTCATTATCACGTTTAGGATAACGACGTGTTATAAAGTGAAGTTAGTGAGAAACTTGAGTACAAGTTCTCGGTATGATAAAACGCAGGTATTTAATCACTGGTAATGTAGTTGTATGCGTGGGCCATACACGTTATAGTTAGTATCATTCACGCACATAAAGCAACAACAGTGCACAAGGGTAATACAACATTTTACATGCAATTATCTTGGGTCGTTATTTCAAAAACAGGTAGCCACAAGCCGGTGTATCCGGTAGTAGCAAACAGGTTGCAAGAATCCCATACCGTTCACACGTAGACTGTACTTGTTTAGTTCCCCGGTCAACGTCTGGTCAAACAAAGTCCTAAAATAGGATGAACTGAGAGTGTTAATTTATGTACTCTCGTATAATAATTATTTTTTTTTGATTCATGAAACGATTTCTTACTCGTTATTCTATGGGAGGTTATTTCTTATACTTAGGTAGTTTCTTAACCTCTTAACCTTATTTATGTTTAAGGTATTATATATTTCCAAATCATGTTCTTAATTTATAAAACTTATACAGTGAGGGTAATTCCTTAATTACCTTATGATTTATGTAAACATTTATTTGTTATCTCTTTTAGATTTATTTTAAAATCCTTGATTACATAACGACATTTTCATGTACCATTTATGTTATATGTTTAAAATTGCCTAAATGACATAACAACTTCATAATTTCCCCATTATATTTTAATGTCACACATGAAACATAATATTCTATAATTTTTGTTATTCTCCCACTTAACCAAAAATAATATTTAATGGTTACAATTAAATTCCTTATATCTATTAACCATAGTTAATTCCATATTTCCTTATATTCATTTTTTTTTGATTTATTGAAAATTTTAAATATATATATTTCTACACATGTATTATTTATGATACTTCTATATAATTGTCTAAAAGACATAACCTCTTAATAAATTCTCAAATTATATTTATATGTCACGCATGGACATATTTTCCCCATATCCTTTATTAATTACAAACCAATCCCAAATAATATTATTTCTTTTTCAAGTAAATTACTTGCACTTGTATTTCATATAGTTTTAATTTTTCATAAATCTTACTTAGATCATTTTCTTTCTAAATTTCCTAAATATCCATATAAGACCTACCAATATTTTTAAATCCCATAAATACATCATACTTTTCGGTTATTATATTATAACCTTATTTATTTCATAAACTTTACATTATACTCTAAAATACATTATACTACATAGTTTTATTTTCTTAATTAATTAATACACTAAATCACCATCATAAATTCGGTAATTATTATTTGAACACCTTAACTTTTATAAATTACCAAATCAACCCTTAACCTCTCGGTTTTGACAAATAACTTTCTATAATTATCTTTCCGGAATTGTTTTTCCTAAATTTACTCTATTTTCACTGAAATTTGATGGATTGGCTGATTGTGGAGACTAAATGCGTTTAGCTTTGGATCTTGGGAATGATATGAATGTTTGGAATGAAAGGATAAGGCAAGGTACTCCTCTGATCAAAAATTTCCTAAACCGAATCAGGCCTCTTTTATCTGGTTATTAAGTCCTCGGGGGTGCTTTAACACCTATCTACCTAAGGTTTTGTGATCTGGGATAGTTGGCCCAAAGCCGTTACATGGATAAAGAGAAAAGTATGGGTGAAGGAACAACTATGCAATTAATTAAATAAATTGTTTGTTTTTATTTCTTGACGAAGAAAAGTTTTTGCATACAAAATATTTAATTGCAGTTTTTATTTTAGTTCTTGATCATGAGTGCGTGGTTTTGAAAGGTATTGTGGAATATGGCATTACTTCACACCCCTTTTCATCCAAAGATTAATGGAATGAAATTGGTGGAAGGTCCTGAGCTAATGTGTGTTTGAGTTTCTACAATTCAGTTATTCATGCTTTTATTAAAATTATTCTATATTCACTGTTTGCAAAAACTGATAGCTTAGAGCAGATTGATTTTTCTAATTGTCATTTTGCTTGTTTTCCTTCTGCTTATGTTTGATCCTGGAGTTTGATGTTTCGGTTTGGAGCAGTTATGTTCTTTATTTGCTTGAGGACAAGCAAAAGCTAAGTGTGGGGTATTTGATAAGTGCGGAATTTATCTATATTTATGTGCTTAATGTGATTAATATTTTATTGGTTTATATGATAAATTCCTTACTTATATGCTTAAGTATGTTAAATATTTAGATTATTCCTCACATGTGGTTTTATGCTAAAACAGATTAAAAACACTGAAGAAATGTATATATACACGAACGAGACAAATAAAAGGAGAATCGGGCTGGAACACATGGTAACTAACCATGCATATATGCATGGACGTTTTGACGTGGGCTGAACGCACATCACTTTCTCACATTGCACACCAGATTGGCATTAAATTCATGACCTGATCGTACATATCAAGATTCATTGGTGGCACATGAAAGACAAGAAATGAAATGCATGCATTCACGTTGCGTTGGGCTATTTCATGCATATGGGCTTTTAGCCAATATTTTGACATATTCCATCCGCGCACAACAACGTGCATGACCCAGACATGTTGGGCTGCTGATGGACAAATGATAGAAGAGGCCGACATGCACTGTCGGTGGGCTTGGACTACCGCATGCATATGGACGTCATCGATCTGTATGAATCAGAGGCGCAGACATGCATACAAGCGGGGCCGACAAACAAGATAGAGGCGCAGACATTTTTGACCGACATATACTGAAGCTTTATATCAATACGAGACGCAGAGCATGATCTTGGACCGAGCAGCCCATGCAGATTTCAGAGGCGCAGACAAGACTGACGAGGCGCAGACTTTATAGAGGCTCAAAGTATGGGATGACATCTTTTAACAGATCATTTAGTCACTCACGACAAATCTTCATGGTCATGCATATAACACAGATGCACAGCATGGATGTAAAGACTTTACAGAGGCGCATGCACTTGAGGGAGTCTGACATGAAGTTATTCTATTATTTTAATCTGATGGGCTATTGGCATATAAATAGAGGTGACAAGAGGAGAGAACTGAACACATCACAGACGAGAAGAAATTCTCAAACCCAAGGCAGAGTCATTCGAGAGCCGCGTAGCACACCAAGTCAGACAGAGGGAAACTATTAGTCAGTCTTGACAGACCGGAGCAGAAGGCAGAGAGTGGATTCATCATCGTTCTTCAATTAGATGATGTTTTCTAATCTCTTAATAATTGTTATTATTTCTTTGTCTCCGATGTCTGAATAATTGTTAGAATTCTGGTTTTATTATGGACAACTAGTTTATTGTTTTTTTCTTTCTGAGTTGTTAAATATAAATTCTATTCAGATTGTAGTTTTATTCCTTGTTTATTATTGAATTCTCTTGTGATTATTTATTGCTTGAGTTTATTGGTATGAATTGCTTACAAGTGAGAACTGCTGCGTTCATTAGACCATAGGAATATTACCAGTGAAACTACAGATGGTAATTCTTGAGGATTAGCTGACTAGAAACCAGATGAATCATTAACGCTATTAGTTAATTTGTAAATTCATAACGAGAGTTAGGATTTGGGAATTTCTAGTAAGAATCTATCTTGCGGGAGACCGGTTTTAGATTAATTTTGATCTGAGGTTACAATCTAGAATTTGGAAAACACTCAGGAAGGGAATTGATAAACTAGGGAGAAGTACTAAACCAGGATTCACCCTTTAGTTTTATTAGAAAATCACTTTTAATTGTTGTTGTGTTAATTAATTGTTTATTTTCCGTAATCAAACCCCCAATCTATTATTGTTATTTTTCCTTCAGTTTATTAGTTAGATATATTAAAGATAAACTAGACACAGCCTCCTTTGGTTCGATAACCTAGGGAATACTACCTAGGAAAACTTGCTACGACAGACCAGTACACTTGCTATAATACGCTTTTACCCGTACAGTCTCACATGCCAGAAGGTAAAATTCGAGCACTGACGACCGGGCGGAATGGTATAGTCGATGCCAGTTCCGAAGTGGAAGTTCCATGATATCTCCATGGACTTTGTAGTTGGACTCCCACCTGCTAGGGGAGGTCTCAACATGATATGGGTGGTGGTGGATCGCCTTACCAAAGTAGCCCGATTCATACCGATGAAGGATACTTGGAAGGTGACCCAATTAGCTGAGTTGTTTGAGAGAGAAATCATGAGACATCACGGGATACCAAAGACCATAGTGTCAGATAGAGATACCAGATTCCTTTCGAGGTACTGGAGAGCTACTAGGGAAGCATTGGGTACAGAACTGAAGCTGAGTACCGCGTTCCATCCTTAGACAGATGGTCAGACTGAGCGTACGATTCAGACACTCGAGGACATGCTGAGGGCATGTGCCTTAGACTTCCAAGGCAGTTGGATTGACAGATTACATCTGATCGAGTTTTCATACAACAACAGCTATCACACTTCGATCAAGATGGCACCTTTTCAAGCGTTGTACGGTAGACCATGTCGTACACCGCTCTGCTGGGATGAGTCGAGTGAGGCGGTATTATAGGACCAGAATATTTAGAACAAGTTAAGGCTGAAGTTCAGCAAATCAGGGAGAACATGAAAGCTGCTCAAGATAGGCAGAAGTCGTATGCTGATGTTCGACGACGAGACCTGGAGTTCGTAGTGGGCGACCGGGTATTTCTGTGAGTTTCACCAATGAAGGGTGTATTCAGATTTGGGCAGATGGGCAAATTAAGCCCGAAGTTTGTTGGTCCTTATGAGATTACGGAGCGGGTGGGCCCGGTTGCTTACAGGTTGAATTTACCTGCTGAATTGAGTAAAGTGCATGATGTTTTTCATGTTTCACAGCTAAAGAAATACATGCACCACCCCTCCCATGTGTTAGAACCTGAGAGATTGACTTTAGAACTGAATATGACATCTGTGGAGACTCCTCAGAGAATCTTGGACAGTAAGACTTGGGACACTCGCCATAAGTCAATGCGACTGGTGAAGGTTCTCTGGTCTAACCAGGATGTCGAAGAGGCCACGTGGGAAATAGAGGATAAGATGAGGGCGAAGTACCCTTCTTTGTTTACTGACTAGATCGTCTATATAGGGTACGGGGCGTACCCCTTTTTAAGGGGGGTAGAGCTTCCTCGCTTTTGAGTTAGGAAACGAGCATGTTTGTCGTTTGTTTGGTTATGTATTGTATTTGTGATTGACCTTTGAGTCTTGAGATGTGTGAATGAGAACATAAGGTGTGGTATTAAGATTAAGGAATTGAGTACCGTGAATGATTTAGTACACGTGTGAACTTTGGGGACAAAGTTCTTTTAAGGGGGGTAGATTGAAATACCCCAAACTTAGATATGGTGTTTAAGTGATAAACTAAGATATAAGAAGGCTAAATAATGCCTTAGAAACATTAAGAAACCATTTTAATCAAAGAACACATAAGGAAACACCAAAATAGCAGTTTAAGCAAAAACATGCTCTAAGCTTGGAGAGACTTAGGTGAGCACCCAAATATCATTCTTAGACCTTAGTAATATTCTAATGGTCATTTTAAACCAATTACCAATGAAAACCAAGCTCTAAAACAAGTTAAAACACAAAATGTGCTTTAAGGAGTCTTAAAGCACATTTTTGAAAAATTGTGTTGTAAATGGGTTTTAAGTGGCTAAATGCCCATGATTACTCCTTAATTAACATGTGTACTAATTAGTATCACATTAGGAAGTCTAAATCAATGGGAAATCAAAAATTTCACAATTATGTGCCTTGTTTAGTGAATAGTAACCAAATAGTGCTAGTTTAAGACATTAGTCAAAGTAAGTCAATCAAATGGTCAACAAAGACCACAATACACCTTATTTGACCAAGGGGCAGGTTTTTAAGTGTGACTCACCACACTTATCTAGCTAAGTAATGAATAAAGCAAAAGTAAGTAAATTCACTATTCACCTTTAACATAAATATCTTACCTTTACTTACCTCTCTCCTCACCTCTTCATTCTCTCTTGTTCCCACCGGTTTTGAGCTGCTCCTCTCTTCTTCTCCAACGTGAAGAACAACCTCCATGCTAGCTTCACCTTCCTTTGATTACTACTTACTCATTTTAGCTCCAAAACCAAAACAAATTACATATTCTTCTTAGTTAGCTCAAGCTCTTCCTTTCTATCTTTCCAAAACTTCAAGAGCTCTATTTTTGTGCCAAGCCAAACCGCCATATAAGGAGGAAATTCAAGTTTGGATAGTTCATTGGCTTCTCCATTCTCTTAAGGTAAAGAATATGTAAGAAAATCTAGGTTTCCATCATTTTCTCTCCATAACCGAAAATGTATACTCATGGGGCTTCATTGTTATGCCTTGTTCTAGCTTGTTTCTTATTCTCCAAGGATAAAGGAGGTCCTTCTTGCTTCATATCCAAGCTTGTCTTGAGAAAACAAGGTAAAACAATCAATTTAATACCTTAAAGCACATTTTTAACCTAGGGTTTGTTCCTTAAGGTTAATGTATTATCTAGCACTCATTAGAGTCATTGGATAATGGTTATAACATTGGCAAGGAGAGTTTAAGTGGTGACCGAAATTGTCCAAGGAAAAAGGATAAGGAGGAAAGTTTGTGAGCTTGTGAAAGAACAAGGTAAATTACTTACCTTAAGGTGTTTTATTGTTTAAGGGGATGGGATTTAGATAGGTGATGAGTTTAGTGTGGAGTTTACATTGGGAAAGAACTATAAAAACCTAGGAGGAACAATGACTATACTTGTGAACTTGTGACTAAGGAGCAAATGAGAAAAGGAGATAGTTTAAGGATGTCAAGGTGAATTATAAGAACATTTAAATTGCAATGGGAGCCTTGTTGTGTGTATTTGCAGGTCAAAGGCTATATATAATAAGGAAATTCAGTGTTTAAGATTTATGCACTTAAGGGCCTAAGTGCCAAGCAATTTAAGTTTATGCACTATATTGTGATGTAGTGTAGTTTTGATGTTTTATGTGTGCTAAGGAGGTTTGGTGAGAATTTGAATGTTGATAGCTATTTAATGGTGAGAAGCTAAATGTTTTGTGTAACAATATACTAGAGAACCTATGGCAAAATTTAGTGAAGAACCTAAGTGTTAAAGATGTTCTAAGGAGATTTCGTGACTAAGGTAGTACTAGGAAACCTTAGGGGTTGTTTTGATGAAAAAGGGAGAGTTTAAGGTGTTTTAATGAGTTATAATGACTTAGGCATCACCACGGAGGATTTAGGAATCAAAAGAATGTACTAGTGTATTTGGGACTTAGGCAAACATTGGTAAACAAGTAGGAGAAAATAATGTGTTGATGGGTGGAGGCATAAACTTGTGAAAAACTTTAAGTAGATGCATAAAGGAGTTTTAGATGGTGAAGATCCTTGGGAGATGATGTTATAGTGGTGAGGAAGCACTTGGCATAGTGGTTGTATTAGGTATGAACCACCACTTAGAAACCTAGTGAAAAACATTACAAGTGTTGGCATGATTACAAGGAAAATGCATAATGACTAAGGTGGATGTTGGTGAGTGATTTAATGTGTATAGTGGAAGGCTTAAGGTGTATTTGAGGTGCCCAAATGAGGTTAGAACATACTAGGATGTAAGAGGAGAAGTTTGGAGTCAAATGGGAATTTAGAAACAAGGTTCTGGAGCCGACCGACCTTAGGGACCGGACCTGCAAGGTCAGTCGAGCTCAGTTTACACTACTGGAAAGAGTTTCTGGAACAGACCGAACTTGGAGACCGAACTTACAAGTTTGGTCGGGCTTGTATTTTGTGTACGAATTAAGTCTCTGGAATCGACCGAACTTGGGACCGGACTTACAAGTTCGGTCGAGCTTAAATTTCCCACGGGGAAAACTCTCGGGAATGGACCGACCTTGGGACCGGACTTGCAAGGTCAGTCGGGGTAAAATTTTCAAACGGTAATGCGTCCTGGAATGGACCGACCTTGGGTAAGGTCGGTCGGTAAGATCGGTCGAGCTAAAAACACAAAAAAAAAAGAAATTTTAAATTCTAAAGATGTTAATTGGTAATAAGGTATGCCATTGGTAGGGTGGTTATGCTTAGGAACCTAAGGACCTAAGGAATTAAGTTAGGTTAAGTATAAACCTTAAGTTTAAAGTTAAGTTTATAAGGTTAAGTGGCAAAGACTTAAGAGGGTATCGAATGGGAATCTTTAGGGACTAAGTGAGTTAAGTAAGGTGCAAATAACTAATGACCTAAAAATGAATGAATATTTTAGGTCTTTGAATTGGGACCCCGGAGAAGGTTTAAACAAACGACAGTCGACGGTGAACGGTACAGTCTTTCTTGTGACCTGCTTGCTAACGAGGTGTCCCTTGGCTTGTGTGCTATCTGTTTATTTGCTATGACTAAGACAAGATAAAGCATGCAACCGGTTATATTTGTTCTCGTTGTGAATATGTTTTCTTTACACTAACCCACGAGACTTGAGATTGTTACTAACTAAGTTTAGTACTTACTGAGTTAAGGATATGAGTTAAGTATTGGTAACTGTTGGTTAATACCTGTTAAGGTTTAACTAACACATGGTGTATAAGATTTTTACTAACTGGAACTTGAGTGAGGAACCCGGGACTGACTCCGGTCATGCATGCTAAGGAAGGGGGACGATATCTGAATCAGATCCACCCTCCGCTTAAGGACTTGTCTTCAGACTTGTTGCCTAGGGTCGGTTGCCGGCTCAGCTACACTGGACTCCCGTCCAAGGTAGGTGGCATTAAGATGGTCCGGTAGGATCACCTAAATCCTAAATTTGAGATTAAGCTACAACCATTTCCATTCTAGGAACGGTTTGTATACTGAGATTAAGATAAGGTTAAGACTGAGGTAAGATAAGGAACTGAGGTTAAGGAAACCAGGACTAAGGAGGGGGTTACTAACCCGCTTGATAAGGAGACGCTTGTGTCGTTCATTGTGTGTGAACTATGTATGTTCATCTGTGGATTGTTGTTTATAGCACTTCATATCATGATTGTGTTTCTAATCAATTTCCATGCTATCGACAATTAGTTGTCGTAGCCCCGTTAGCTTGGGGGCCACGAGAGGGTCGTACCAGCATTCGTGCTGACCCCCTTTGGGGGCTGTTTTTACACTTGCAGGTAAGAGGCCCATGAAGTCACTCCACGAGAGTAGGAGCGGTTAGACTTAGGATGGGTTGTTTATTTTGAGTACGGATTACGCTTGTGCTCCCGTCTGTTTATATTGAAACTGATGTAAGTTTGTGTCTATGACTTAGATACTTAAACTTGGTCGGTTGGTGGTGTTTTGGTCAGTTGTTTATTTTGGGTAAGTATTGTAAATCGATAAGGCCGGTATATTCTAACGATCAGACCGTGGCAAGGTCCTGGTGTTTGTTATTTCCGCTGCGCCGAATTCGATTAAGTGTTAAGTTTTGCGACAACCACGATTGTCTTTGGACGGGGTGTTACAAAAGTTAACCCCAAGGTGCGTTGGATATAGTAATCCAAGCACACCGAACAAACATAGTATGCCCCTGGGCCCGACGTGAGTCAGTAAATAGCTTTGGATAAGCTAAAGGGAAGGTTGAGAACCAAAAAGGAAAACAACCATAACATACGGAGAGGATCGAACCTGACATGACAACGACCCCCATACTCACACGCGTGGCCGGAACGACCGGACTCCTCACTCCCCGGTTAGCACTTGTTAGAAGTCTCATCATTGGACTCAGTACATTAATTCACAATTAGGTGGTTAGGTCTAGTTAGACACATACAAGGGTAGTGAACATACTAACACGCACAAACAACACATAACTAACTCACGCATAGCCGTGGTTGGAACGTTCCCATGGTTAGGGTCGTTAAATCCGAATACCGATCTATTATGTAATCCTAGAGTCGGTCAGTTAAGTTTAGCACATATTTAAAGCTAAACGGTATCGGAACTACGCACGCCACATAATTTAAACAACTGTAAACTCATTACATGTTTTATCTTAAAAGGTGGCAAACATTCAGAAAAACACATTGGCATACAAACCGGTGTAATCCGGTAGGACACAGGTTGCAAGAAAACCATACCTGTCTCCATGGTCCACTCTATTGTGCCCTCTTAAGTTCCTCGGACAATTCTCGAACAACTGGTAACATTACATTTACTTTCATTAACATCGGGGTAACATGATTGTTTAAAGTCTAATGCTCATAACTTACCCCCGTTAACTAGTTAAATAACTTCACATTTTTAACTTGTTTTACTTTCACATTTTATTACAACTTTTCGACCACTTAATTGTCTTTATAACTCACCTAACATGTCCTATACAACCTTATAACATCATTACTTATCGATCCCATCATTAGATATCATTTCCCAACCTTTAACAACATTTTTAGAGTGGTCCGGGACTTGGTACTTACCTTAAGTCCCGGACCAATACATCAGAATACTCTCGGGTGGTTTTTACAGGGTGGTCCGGGACCTTGTACTGACCCCAAGTCCCGGACCAAGGCATTTGTGCAACTCTCAGCCCGTTTTTGTGTATGGTCCGGGGCTTTACCCTGGAACCAAGTCCCGGACCAGAGCTACAGATTTTCATATTAAGCATTTTCAAGCTTTGTTCAACTTGTTCTCTTCACCCATTGTTTACCCAAACTTCACACGTGTACTTAGGCATATTCTAATACCAAAATAACACTTCGAACCTCTTTAAATCATTGTCCAAACTTGTTACTCAATTTCCTTATAACATCTCTTAACACTTGCAATATTTTCCTTAGGTTTTATAAGTTGTAGTTTCATACCTATAACTCCACTAACCAAAATGTTACCTTACCACCATTTCCACTACTCCAAAGGCATTATTTCTCACATACACCTCCCCTACACAAACTCCTTCTGTTTTCCACTAGTTCACACTTAGATCTTCACAAGGCATTATTTTTTCCTTTGATCACCAAAACTTGCACAAGACTTAGCACTTCACATAACATAACCTTGGTGTGTTTAAAACACCCATTTGATCTCTAAATCCTCCAAGACTATGCCCAAGGCATCTTAACACTTAAGAACACCTTAATTCACCTTCTTTCACCATCTTAACACTTAACAAATTCCTAGTACCACCTAGGTCATAAATCTCATTAGAACACTTAAACTCCTTTGATTATCAACTAAATTTTGGCATAGCTTCTCTTGTATCACCATACACCAAAACACATAGTTTCTTCCAATTTTATACAATCCAAGAACACTCAATCCCAACACACACATCCTTCTACACAAACATATAGTTGTTCATCCTTTAACCATCAAAGTCACCCATCTTCACAAGAGATGTTCTTTACACACAACTAAACCTTTAAACAACACTACATCACAATATAGTGCATAAACTTAAATTGATTGGCACTTAGGCCCTTAAATTGCATAAGCCTTAAACACTGAATTTCCACATTGAAATGCCTTCAACCTGCAAATACACACAACAATGCTCCCATGTCTTTTTAGTCCACCTTATGGATAGTTTTCTAGCTCATTTCCCTTTAGCACTTTAGATTATTTATTAAGCAAATATAGCTCAATTTCCTAGTACATAAAACTACATTAAGAGAGATCATTTACCTCTTTGTTTTTCAAGCTTTCTCACTTGTTTTCTCTTGTTCTTTCTTGATTGAAAATCGGCAAGGAGCTTTTATCACTTGTCAATCTTCTAACCAATACACATATAAGGGTAATGAGCATTAAGTTTAATACTTAAACTCATAATTAAACCCTAGATTTACATATGTGTCTTAAAACACTAAAATTTGATGATTACCTTTAGAATTTGAAAGAGAGCTTGGTTAAGTAGCAAGATAGGACTCCTCCTAGTCCCTTGAAGATTGAATTAAGCTAAGAAGAGAGCAAGACAAGGCACCATTAAGGGTGAATTTTCGGCTATGCACTAAAATGAAGGAAACTTGGATTTTCTTTGATTTTCCTTACATTGAAACAAAGGAGAATGACAAGGCATGAAAATATGAGCTCAAGCTCCTTCAATGGAGATTCTTCATGGCACCAAAATGGAGTTCTCGAAGAATTGAAAAGAGGGAAATGAAGAACTTGCTCCAATTAGAAGAATGGTAGTCTTGAAATTGAATTTGGAGCATGGAGCCATGAGTTACAAACAAAAGAAGATGGAGAACAAGGTGCTACAGTAGGAGAACGGTTTTGAGAGAGGAGGAAGAAGATGAATACGGTGGTGAATGGAGGAAATGAAGAGAGGAGGTGAGAGGTAAGCCTTTTGTTTAGATATTTATGTTAAAAAGCAAATAGTACTTTACTTTATCATTTATCCTTCCTTTAATAAACTAACAAGGGTGATGACTCACCACTTACAAAATCGGCCCCCCTATTGTACATTGACTGGTTTTTTGGTCTTTGTTGACCATTTAATTGACTTATAACTTAAACTAGCACTATTTGAGCACTATTCACAAATTAAGGCACATAATTGTGAAATTTTTGATTCCTCATTGATTTAAACTTCCTAATGTGATACTAAGTAGTACACATGTTGATTAAAGAGTAATGATGGACATTTAGCCACTCAAAACCCATTTCCAAGACAATTTTTCTAAAATGTGCTTTAAGGCTCCTTAAAGCACATTTTGTGTTTTAACTTGTTTTCAAGCTTGGTTTTCTTTAGTAATTGATTTAAAATTTTCATTATCATGTTAATAAGGTCTAGGAATGACCTTTAGGTATTATACAAGGTTACACCAAGTCTAGGGCAAGTATTTGCTTAAATTGGCTTTATGGTGTTTTCTTGTGTTTTGTTTGGTTTAACTGTCTACCAAAGTTTCCTAAGGACTTAATTAGCCTTATCAAATCATAATTGAATATTATTAAGTCTTGGTAGGCTCTTTGGGCCCTAACCAAGTTCACTCCAAGCTTAGAGCATGTTTTTGCCCAACCTATGTTTATGGTACTCTATTGTTTTTACTATGGTTTAAATTGTTCACTAATGTTTCTAAGGCACTTTTTAGCCTTAATATACCATATTTTAATGTTTAAACAACATATAAAGGTTTGGGGTATTTCAATTCCGGTTATCATATGCTTTCCCATAATGCTTTGTTCATCTTGTTGATGCTGGCACCCTTAAAATTATACTTGGGTATTACTATGTGAAGTATCTACATTGGCTAATGTCTATAGGTGCATTGGTTTACTGTATTGACTTTGAGGTATAAGGGTTTGAACTTGTCTCTCTAAGATTGTGGTGTCTCTTGACCCTGGTAGGTCACCGTTTAATTTCGTTCTCCTTTATTCCCTTTACTGAGGTTAAATATCATCTTCAATGAAGAATGATCTGGGTGATTATTCTGGAAGTTTGATCCCGGCTATTGTCGTGTCACTCGTCTTCATAAGAGTTGTAATATCATCTTGTAGGTTGTTTTCTTCTTGGTATTGACTCGTTCCCCTTTGGCTGTATCATCTATTCTTCTTCCAAGGTTTGGGATATGGTTATATGTGTATGTATGCGTATATATTAGGCATTGGTCCTTTGTCCTCCATCTAATTTATTGGTCGTCCTCTAGCTGGTAAGTATCACCTTTATGGTTTCTCGATGCCCTATGAGGTAGGATTCCTTTGATTTTCCCTTTTGGTTTCTTGTCTTCAATGTGGGTGGGTCATCTTTAAAGTGTTATAATGTGGATTTGGCACTCCTTACCGGTAGTGTCTAAAGTTAATGTCGTCGGTGTAAGTCCTTTGGGTCCTAGGTGCTCACATCTAAGGTTGGAAATTGTTACTGGTGATTGCAGCGTTAAGTAAGGCTGACTAAGTTTGGCTCCCTGCTTCTGGTATGTCCCTTCAAGGTTACAACAGTCAAGCTCTTAGGTTTCTTCGAGGTCTCGTCTTCCTGATCTTTTAGGTTCTTAATCCGGTATTCATATTTTCCTAACTGTAGCATTCTAGTCCTGGTCGTTACTGCTTCCTGTATAGTTTGTTGTGGCAGCACTTGCCATAGCAAGTGCACCATGCAAGATGGTTTATCGGTACGCTATGTGGCGGTTACTGTGCATTCTTCTGATCTTACCATACTTGGCATTCTGTTGGCTCTTCCCTTGCGCTCTCCGTATTAGGTAGCTGACTGTCTAAGTCGCTCGTTGCTTGTCCTTGGTAAGATGGTTCCTTATTAGGGTGTTCCTCCTTCTGAGGTGACCGTTATGTAGCGTTTTGCGCCTTCATCTTCGTCCCTATTTGCGCATGTTTATCACGGTTATAAGTTATTGACTTCTTCTTAGGCACTGTGTTGCAGCTCTATCTTGGAGCACGGTTCGCAATTGTTTCTTATTCGTCTTGGTTATCTATGTCAGGTCTCTGTATCCTTTTTGAGTTGTGGAGGTTCGGAGTTACTCACTTTTGTATAGACACTTATGTGGTCTTTATCATGTCTGGTATAGTTCCACTGTTATGCTCCATTGGACATCTGTCGCGGGTTTTTGTAGCTTCCTTTCCTTCCCATCACGCTTGGTAGTGCTTTCCCCTTTGCTTGTTGGACAGGGTCCTATCGACTGCTACGCATGTCGACCCAAGTTGCCGATAAAATGGGTCTTTCATAGGTAGGATTTCATGGGCAGCGTCCTTAAATTTTATGCTCCGGTCAGAAACTTCAAATATTGGAAACTGTAGTAAAACAAGGTTTTATTTCTGAATTAATTATATATATTATTAAGTAAATGCCAGATCGGGTTTCCCCGAGTAAGAGGAGACTTTCTACCTCTCTGGCATTCTTTCCCTGAATAATTTGAACTAGGGATGTGGAGGGAGGGTGTAGGTGTCTGTATCTATATCTAGTAATCACTGGGGAAAAATCCTAACTAACGTGCCTCTCGCACTACTCACAACCCTTTACCCACTGTTAGAATTCCTAGACTCGGTATTTCCAGTCGTCAGAGCGTAACTATGCTCTGATACCACTTTTTGTAACACCCCAACTCTAAGTCCCTTAATTAACTTCTAATGACCTCCAACATAATCAACAAACCACAGCAGAAATAACATAACAGATTTGGTGTTACCGCCGCCAGCCACCCACGTGACTGACAAGGCCTTTCCTCCCAACATGTTACGGTCTGAATGACTGGAAATACATTACAATCTCCTTAAATTACATACCGAGTCACTAAGTCTTAATTAATACAACACACATCTAAATACATCTTATAACAAAATCAAAATGAATCCCAAGTCCTAAGTGTACCCCGCCTACTCTCGGTCGGGTCTGATCTCCTTCGCGTACCTGTGAATGGTTAGCCATGAATGGCTCAGCAAAACGAATTACTGGTATGGAATCGGTAGCCCACGTGCGACCTGGGCTACACTCAACTAATTGGTCGGATGAACATGCGGTTAAAATATTACAACCTGCATATATAATGTAATTCTGTAAACACTCCAGCACACCATCACAGTCAACAAATAATCAACAAGTGATCCTACTCGACGGGATCAAATCGCCACAACAGGGTTAGCCTTCTTTCATCTCTTAACCTCAATTTACGTTTTGACCCTTCAGTTCCCTCCCATGCCTTCTCTTTTCGATTAGTGCAATGCTCTCATTGGTATTGTTTATGTTCAAATATTTTTCCTTACAATCCACACAACGGAATTGTGCATATAATTTAAAGTTCTTCAAGACAGTCTGAATTTTTGAGACTGCTTACAGTTTTATCTTAGGGCATGGGGCCCGTTCCAAGCGAATGCTACGCATCACAACCATATTAATCTATGCCCATAGTGGCTATATACATAATAAACTCACCCCTGTCAATGATCATACGTTAAAGACGGGGAGCCAATCGCTTGGCTCCTGGGGCAGCCAGTCCCGTAGACCACTCCAACGAGGTGGGTTTCTGTTGTAGATACTCCTCTCTCAATCCAATAAAACACGCGTGCCCGGTCTACTAACCGGATCCTTCGTCCCCCCAATAGTTAGTGTTTAGCCAAATTCTTATAATCTCCATTTCCTTGGTACTTGGGACACACTTTGATTGCCGTTACAATAAATGAGGAAGCATACTTTTATATCTACACTCATATAACATCCATTCATCTTTATCTCCTCGCAATCTCCATTCATGATCCAATTCATTTCCTCTGTGGGGAGGCTACTCTACGGTGTAGTTAGCAGCGTGACAAATATCAAGTCGAATTAATCATCACACAATCACAACAACAATAATAGGCATTTACATGTCTTTTATCCTAGGGGTCATTTTTTCACACAACAACTAGCACACAAGCCAGTATAACTCGGTAGCAAGACGGTACAAGAAACCATACCATACACCGGAGAATACGCTAGCGTGAATCTCGCTCCCGTCTTCTAATCACTTAGATCTGAGCATAATACTGAGATCTAATTCTCTAAACTCCTTAAACCATATGGATCCGTTTATAATACTAATCCCTTTAATTATTCCGGTGATTAATTATTCGTCATTAATCAGGTTATCACTTAACGTGTCCAAATCCATTAGCAACTAACAATGGTAAAATTTCCACAACCTTTAGGGTTAATCCTTATACGTTATCTTCTTTTATAGCTTTCCTCTTACTTATTTTTGTTACCAACTCTATACATATATGTATATAAGTGAAATACCCCAAACCTTGGTAGTTGATTAAACATTAAAACATGATTTATTAAGACAAAAGAGTCTTAAAAACACTAGTAAACAAATTTAAACACAAAAGCAAACCACAAATGTGCTTTAAAGTCAAAAGAGCTAAAATGTGCTCTAAGCTTGGAGTAGGCTTAGGTAAGACCTAATGAACTTACCACCTCATTTATATACTAATGAAACATATTAAATCAATTACCAAGAAAACCAAGCTTGAAAACAAGTTAAAACACAAAAATGTGCTTTAAGAAGTCTTAAAGCACATTTTTGAAAAATTGTCTTGTAAATGGGTTTTGAATGGCTAAATGTCCATCATTACTCTTAAATATATGTGTACTATATAGTATCACATTTGGGTGGCTATATAATGGAACAAATCAAAATTTCACTTCTAAGTGCCTTGTTAGGTGAATAGTAACTTTTACAAGCTAGTTTATAACATATGTTATGTTAAGTAATTAAATTGACAAACAAAGACTAAAAGCCCTCACACTAATAAAGGGGGCCGGTTTTTATAAGTGTGGTGACTCACCACTCTCTAGTTAATGTAATAAGTAATTAAAGCAAACTAAGTAAAACTACTTTTTACTTTATACTACAAAATATCTCCTTAAAAGTAAGTTTATCTTCATTCTCTCATTTCTTTCCTTCATCACACGGTTTCCCACCTCTCTTCTTCCTTCTTCTTTGTTCTCTCACGGTAATACCATCACCACCATTAGAGTTCCAACTTTGACCACTTGCTAAATCTAGCTCACTTGTCCAAATCAAAAACAAAGACCACCAATCTCTTCCTCTCATCAAGCTCTTCATTCCTATCTTCTCAAAACTCCAAGAACTCCATTTCGGTGCCAAGGTGTTCCACCATTGAAGGAGCTTGAGCTTGTATTTTGACATATTGTTGATCTCCTTTGCTTCTAGGTAAGGAATCTCAAAGAAAAATCATGTTTCCTCCATGTTTTCACCTTGACCGAAAATACACATTGATATAGCTCTTTGTGTGACTTTGTTCTAGCTTCATTTCAACTCTTCATGGACTAGGTGGAGTCCTCTCTTGTTATATATCCAAACTCCCTTCAAAGATCAAGGTAAAATAACTACATTAATGTTTTTGAAACAATGTCAAATTAGGGTTTACAATGAGATGAAGCTCAAAGCTTGAATACTCATTATGGTGTTTGTATATTGTCTAGAACTTGACAAGGAACCAAAATACCATACGGTTTTGTAAGGAATCAAGAAGGAAGTGTTTTGGGAAAAAGAGGTAAATCTACTAACTTAAATGTTGTTTAATGCCTTAGGAGAAATGAGCTTATAAATGCTTATTAAAACTACCTAAAGAGCAAATGGTGAATGACTTAGTAAAGTGTTCTCAAGAGACTAGTAAAGGGCATATGTGTGTTGAGTGTATTTGCAGGTTAAAGGCATATATATTGTGGAAATTCAGTGTTTATGATTTAAGCACTTTAAGGGCCTAAGAGCCATGCATTTTAAGGGCCTAAGTGCCATGCAATTTAAATTATGCACTATATTGTAATGTGGTGTAAATTTGGTGAAATTGTGTAAGAGTGTTCTTGGTGATTTTAGATGTTCTTGTGTGTTTAAAGGAGAAGGTAAAGTGTTTAGGCTTAGTAATGTTCTAGGGGAACCCATGTCAAAATTTAGGTAAGAAGCAAGAAGTTCTAAGTGTTTACATAAGGTTTGGTGAGTTAGAAAACTTAGGAAATGAATAGGAGTTCATGATGTTTTAAAGGAATTTTGATGACTAGAAGTACTCTAGAGTGTAATAAGGACTTAGGCATGATCTTGAGATTTAGTAGGTACCAAAGTCACTTTGGGACTTAGGTAAATACCTAGGCAAACTTTGGTAAAATGGAGAGTATACACTAGGAAAAGAGTTTCAAGAAGGATATAGGAAATGTTGTGAAAGATGGTGCTTGGGAGATGATGTTAAGTTAAGGAGAAAGCATTTTGGGATAGTAGTTATCATAGGTATGAAACACCACTTGGAAAACTAGGAGAAAATATTGTAAGTGTTAGGAATTTTGTGAAGGATAAGTAAAGGCTTAAGGAATTAGAAAATGAGTTTTATGAGTGTTTAAGGGTGTCTTGAGTTGTGTTTAAAGTGCCCAAATGAGGTTAGGGAGTACTAGGTTATATGGGGAAGTTTGGAGTTGAATGTAAAAGGAAAACATAGATTTGGGGCCGACCGGACTTGCGACCGGACTTGCAAGCTCGGTCGGGACCTGTTTACCCTGCGAGAATTAGCTTCTGGAATGGACCGGGCATAGGACCGGACATGGACAAGTCCGGTCGGGCTAAATTTACAAAGAGAATAAACTCTCTGGAATGGACCGGACATAGGACCGGACTTACAAGTCCGGTCGGAGTAGAAAATTTTGTACGGATTGAGTTACTGGAATCGACCGGACATGGGACCGGACTTGACAAGTCCGGTCGGGCTGAATTTCCGAAGGGGAGAAACTCTCTGGAATCGACCGGACATGGACAAGTCCGGTCGGCAAGTCCGGTCGGACCTAAACTTGTAAAAAAAAAAAACAGAAAAGAATGTGACTTATGTAGTTAACCCTAGGGTGTATAATGAAGGTAACCTAGGGTGAGGTAGACATTAAAACATGTCATACAATCATGTGAATACTTAGTAAGTGTGAAGTTAAATAAATAATTAACCGACCTTACTAATGTGTATAGGATTCTCTCAAGGTGGAACGAAACAAGGCAAGGACCAAGGTATGGTTTTCTTGCAGTCTGTTGCCTACCGGTTTACACCGGCTTGGGTGTTGTTTGTTTTCTGCGTGTTACGACCTTATAAGATTAAGGCATGAAAAGAGTTTACAGTTGTTATACATTATGATGTGTAAGGTTATGACTCCTTTCCCTTGGTTGTCTAACAAGACCTAAATGTTTGCTTGTATGTGACTTAACAAAATGTTGTGTGATCACTAACAAGTGCTAACCGGGGGAGTGAGGAGTCCGGTTGTTCCGGCCACGCGTGTGATGGATGGGGGTCGATATCATATCCGGTTCGGCTCTCTTGGTGTATGTATAGGTGGTATTCCAATTTGGTTTCTACCTTCCCTTAGCTTATCCAAAGCTAGTTACTGACTCACGTCGGGCCATAGGGGCATACGTATGTTATTTCGGTGTGCTTGGGATTACTATATCCGACACCCTTTGGTATAAGTTAACCGTTCTATATAACCGGACGGTAACGAGGATGGTAACGAGCTTAACATGGGATTGGTAAAAATCCCTAGGCTCTCATGGTATACTAACTATGGTGGAAGGTTCCTTGTGAGAACCGATTTTGGTGTTATGTATTGATGTTGTGATGCTATGCAATTTCCCTTGCTATGCTATGGTATATTATATATATGTTGGATGTTCTAAAATGAATGCCATGTTATTATGACAATTGGTTGCGCGTATCCCGGTAGTCGATGGGCTGCGCGTTAGCCATACCAGCAAAGGTGCTGACCCCCTCGGGGGCTCCATATTTTTATTGCAGGATGAGGATCGAAGAGGCAGAGTGGCTCTAGGTCCTAGTTGTTGATGTACTTTTGGATATGTTGGTAGTGGAGCCCGGGATGCGCCTGTGCTCCCGAGGCGTTACATTTTGATACTGTGTTATACAGTGGTGGATGATTATGGTTTAAGGTGTGTTGTAAATTAAATACTCGGTATGGTTGGTTATGTTTATATATGGATGTTAGTTACTATGCTCGGGAGTCTGATCATCAGACCGATACTCTTGTATTTATTCTGCCTAGTTAACCACGTGGGTGGTTAACGGCGTTGTAACACCAAAGCGTTAGTTATTATTTGGGTTATTTCCGCTGCGATTTCGGTAGATGATAGGAGCGTTGTAGGGGTGTTACAAAAAGTGGTATCAGAGCGAAGTATCGCTCTGATGACTAGAATACCGAGCTTAGGAATATACCGAGTTAGGAAACCTAGCTACAGTTACTAAGTGGACGATTGGAAAGGTTAACCACTAACTAAGTGTGGAATTACCTGGTTGTCGGGAAGATGCTATAACCCTGGACCGATAAGTGTGCAAGCATAATGCTAATGAAATGTTCATATGAATTCAGATGGCAGGTAGACCACGAGGGAGAGGCCGCGGGCGCGGTACTGGAGATTTGGGTAACCAGGGCGATGATACTGCGGCACAGACTATGGCTGAGGCAGTTGCAGCCGCCGTAGCCCAGTTGGTACCCGATCTAGTTGCTGCTATTCAGCAAGGGCAACAGCCCGGAGTTCAGCCACCACCCCCACCGCCACGAGAGACCAATTGGGTCAAGGCGTTGGCTGATCTTAGACCGCCATCATTCAATGGGGAGACTGATCCTCGAAAGCTGGAGGCGTACATCTCCGAATTGGAGACCGCCTACGAGACCTTGGCAGTACCTGCTGAAGCTAAGGTCCGTCTTGCCGCCTACTACTTGAAGGGTACGGCGCAGAGTTGGTGGAAGTTGGTGAAGGAGGACAGGATGGCTGATCCTGATTTGGTTGGAGGGAGTACACGGCTCTACTGCGAGCCAAGTACTACCCGGTACATGTGCAGGAGGCAAGCGCCTCGAGCTTGATAGTCTGAGGCAGGGAGATAAGATGTCGGTTGATGACTACTACACCGCATTCACCGGCCTTATCCACCTGTTACCAGACCTTGGGTATTCGAACCGGGTGTTGGTGAACCGGTTCTACAATGGACTAAGCCACCGTCTCCGCTATGGGATGGGCCAGCTGAGTATACCACCTTGCAGGTAATTAGAGTACCTTATTGTGAATCAATTTATACCATGAGTGAATGTTAATGTGAGTTGGTAAGTTGTTTTTGCGGGGCATGACTGACATCCTAAAATACAGGAGTGCTATCATGCCGCTGCTAAGGTTGAAATTACCGTCCGTCTGAGGGACGAGGAAAATGCGCACAAGCGCAAGGCCACCAACGAGGGCCAGAATCAGCAAGGGTATGGGGGAGGAAAGAAAAAGAAACCCTACCCTCAGCCCCAGAAGGGCCAGTACCAGGGTGACAAGGGCCAAGCCCAGACCACAGCCGATGAGCCACTGAAGCTCACGTATGCGTACGCGGCGAAGCCTCTACGCTCCTACCCGCCTAAGGGTAATTACTTAACCATGTGTATCTAGTTGAGGTGTGTGTTGTTAAGATGGAAAGTGAGTATTGATGTGTGTTGTTATAGCAGCTAGCGCGGGTTCTGGACCGGAGCGCCACTTTTACTGTAAGTGGTGCAATGGAGACCACCCCGGCAAAGACTGCAAGGGGAATGATGTGAGGTGCCGTCACTGCCAGAAGATGGGGCACCGTGAGTTTGAGTGTTAGACGAATCCCAATGGCAGAAACTATAAGCCAAAGGGGCAGTGGAAGGGTAACACTACCACGACCACTGAAGGCCCGAAGGCGATTACTCAGCAGACTTCTGACAAGAAGTACACTGAATCCCAGAAGGGGAAGGCTACGGGGTCCGGCAAGGCCACCCTGAATGTGGTGGACCGGTCTGAGGCACCAGGATCCTCTTCGAGACCAGGTACCGCCTAAACTGAAATGAAAAAGTGATTGCTTACCGCATTTCATGCATGAGTGTTAGCAAGTCTAAGGGTATAAACATATAAGTAAAGAGTTAGAATATAATGTGGAAAACACCTAAAATTAGGCAATTTGAAACTTAGGAACCTTCAATATCTGCTATCCAATCCCGCCCACACCAACCCTGAAGAAACCGCCATCAACATCACCGACTTTCCATTGGAGCAATGTCAGGTTATCCAACCAGGTATGATACTTCTAAATGGATACCTGACACCGGAAGCACAAATCCACATCATCAGACGATGCGATGAACTTGGAGCAAAACCAGGAGGGTTCTACACACCCGAATACCCGAACGGAGCAAGGATGCAATTGAAGATGATGTGCATGGGTAAGGACTGGAACCCTTACACCAAGTCATATCAAGAAGTTCGAGCTGAAGATGGAGCAACAGTATCAAGTATACCAGAGGAGTTCCATGCGGTCGTTAACCACGCCGTGGGAATTGCTCAGCAAGTTTAAACGGAATCAATTCCAAGTGTAAAAGCAGATTTATGCATTGTAAACTTCTACCAGAAAGGTGGACGGTTAGGTATGCACCAAGATAAGGACGAGTCACCCGAGTCTCTAAGTAAGGGAGTACCCGTGGTGTCTTGGTCCATTGGTGATACCGCAGTGTTTGTGTATGGCGAGCAGAAGCGTGCTGACCTCGCAAAGAAGCTACTGCTAAATCGGGAGATGTACTAATCATGGGTGGACAATCAAGGATGCTATACCATGGCATCAGAAGATCAAACTGAATACCGCACCGTCGGCAGTGATCAATGCCACACACATGAAACCCGGACGTTTGAATTTGACCTTCAGGCAGTTTTAAGCCTTGTATAATTAAGTGGTAAACCAGTATGTATTAAGGATATTGTAAGTGTGAATCATGGCGACAGTGTAAGCCAATGAATGTTGTAAAAAGAGTGTGTTAATGAATAAAGTGGAGTTGTTTGAAGCATATAAACCGTGTTGTTACCCAATACTTATTAGTTTGCCAATGAATTAGGCTGTGCACTCGGAACGGGAGGTATACTGAGTGTCTGCAATAAGGCAGAAGCCGGCAAGAGCGGCACAATCCTCACCGGTACCTTTCCAGTGAATGGCGTGGATGCATCGATCTTGTTCGACTCTGGAGCCTCACACACATTCATTTCGCTATCATTTGCGAAGAGGCTGGGGTTAGACGGTGAAGAGATGCCAGACTTTGTGGTTACTCTCCCGTCGAAAGAGCGGATCAGATGTACCCGCTACTACCGAGATGCTATTGTTCGAATCATGGATGAGGAGTTTCCGATCGACTTGATAGAGTTCGACGGACTGGTTTTGATGTGATTGTCGGGATGAACTGGTTGGAGCGGTACAAGGGTAGAATCCTATGTGCCGAGCATCGACTGCTTCTTAGGAGTCCATCTGGGGTTACTATATCATACCGCCAGAGGCCCAGGGAGCCTTCGACACAGATCATCACCGCCATGGCCATGTATCGTGAGTTACGACGGGGAGATGTACCTCTGCTATGTCCAGGACATAGAGAGAGACCCTGAGTTTAGCCCAGATGTGCCGGTAGTGTCGGAGTTTCCTGATGTATTTCCTAAGGAACTGCCGGGCATGCCGCCAGCACGAGAGGTTGAGTTTGAGATTGATCTAGTTCCGGGCACCGGACCCATTGCGAAAGCACCTTACCGTATGGCTCCAGCAGAGATGACAGAGCTCAAGGAGCAGCTGAGAGACCTACTCGACAAGGGCTTTATCCGCCCTAGTGTGTCACCATGGGGAGCGCCGGTCCTCTTCGTGAAGAAGAAGGACGGTAGCCTCCGCCTATGTATTGATTATCGGGAGCTGAATGCTGTTACGGTGAAGAACCGTTACCCCTTACCACGCATCGACGATCTATTTGATCAGCTTAGGGGAGCATCAGTATTCTCCAAGATAGACCTACGTTCCGGATACCACAGATTGCCATCCGTGACAGTGATATCGAAAAGACAGCCTTCAGAACTAGGTATGGGCATTATGAGTTCACAGTTATGCCGTTTGGCTTGTCAAATGCACCAGCAAAGTTCATGGACTTAATGAACCGTTTGTTCCAAGATCAGTTGGACAAATCAGTGGTAGTCTTCATCGATGACATACTTGTGTATTCGAAATCGAGAGGTGAGCATGAAAGCCACCTGAGAGATGTATTGCAGACATTGAGAAAGAATCTGTATGCTAAATTTTCTAAGTGTGAATTTTGGTTGAACCAAGTATCATTCCTTGGACATGTGATTTCTGAGGCCGGGATCGCTGTTGATCCGGCAAAGATAGATGCAGTGCGCACCTGGCCTAGGCCGAAGACAGTTACCGACATCAGGAGCTTCCTCGGTCTGGCAGGTTACTATAGGAGATTTGTGAAGGACTTCTCCAGTGTCTCGAAGCCGATGACTTCCTTGATGAAAAAGGATGCACCATTCGAGTGGACAGTCGACTGTGAGAGAGCTTTCACGAGTCTCAAGGATGCTCTGACATCTGCACCGGTTCTGACATTACCAGACGGTCCAGATGGTTTTGAGGTCTATTGCGACGCATCAGGCAGGGGTATGGGTTGTGTGTTGATGCAACACGGGAAGGTCGTGGCTTACGCCTCCCGACAGCTGAAGAAGCATGAGGAGAACTACCCTACCCACGACTTAGAATTGGGCCATTGTCTTCGCACTGAAGATATGGCGACATCACTTGTATGGGGTAAGTGTGACGATCTATTCTGACCACAAGAGTTTAAAGTACTTGTTCACTCAGAAGGAGTTGAACATGAGGCAGAGAAGGTGGGTTGAATTCCTGAATGATTATGACATCATTTACAGTATAAGGAGGGTAAGGCAAACGTGGTAGCTGACGCATTGAGTCGCCGAGCACACTCTCTCCATTCGCTAGTCTCTCATACTGGCTTGGTTGAAGAGGTGCGGAGTGCTCAGATGACGGATCAGTATATGGTGGAAATTAGACAGAAGCTTATTGATGGCACATTCGAGGGTCAGAAGTACGACTTCAGACTCCACGATGATGACCTGATTAGGCTTAATGGCCGGTTGTGTATACCGAGGAGTAGCGCTGAGCTGAAGGAGCGCATACTAGTGAATCCCATTGTTCTACGACATCGATTCACCCCGGAGCTTCAAAGATGTATAAAGGTATGAAAAGATATTTTTGGTGGACTGGAATGAAAAAGGATGTGAATGACTATGTGTGAGGTGTCTCACTTGTCAGAAGGTCAAGTTTGAGCACCGACGGCCTGGTGGTATGGTGCAGCCAATGCCAGTGCCGGAGTGGAAGTTCCATGACATATCTATGGACTTCGTGGTAGGGCTTCCGCCTACAAGGGGAGGTCTGAATATGATTTGGGTTGTGGTAGACCGACTGACCAAGGTGGCTCGATTCATACCGATGAAGGACACCTGGAAAGTGGCTAAGCTTGGCAGAACTCTTCGACAAAGAGATTGTAAGACATCATGGGTTCCAAAACGATTGTATCTGACAGAGATACCAGATTCTATCCAGATATTGGAAGTCTACACGAGAGGCACTTGGTACTGAACTGAAATTGAGCACAGCGTTTCACCCACAGACAGATGGTCAAGTGAGCGCACCATACAGACACTTGAGGATATGCTACGTGCATGTGCACTTGACTTTCAGACCAGCTGGATTGATAAGTTACATCTGATCGAGTTTAGTACAACAACAGTTATCATGCATCGATCAAGATGTCTCCCTTCCAGGCATTGTACGGTAGACCATGCCGCACGCCATTATGCTGGGATGAGTCGAGTGAGACGGTCATTATAGGACCAGAGTATCTTGAGCAAGTTCAGGCAGAAGTTCGCCAGATCAGGGCTAATATGAAAGCAGCTCAGGATAGACAGAAGTCGTACGCAGATGTGCGCCGACGTGACCTGGAGTTCGCCGTGGGCGATCAGGTATTTTTGAGAGTATCCCCCATGAAGGGAGTATTTCGTTTTGGCCAGAAGGGCAAGTTGAGCCCGAAATATGTAGGTCCTTATGTTGTGACGGAGCGGATCGGCCCGGTAGCTTATAGACTTGATTTACCCGCCGAGCTGGGCAAGGTACATGATGTATTTCATGTGTCCCAGTTGAAGAAGTATATGTCTCATCCGTCTCATGTGCTTCAGCCGGAAAGGCTAACCTTAGAGCCAACCATGCGATCAGTGGAGACTCCGGTACGGATTCTGGATACTAAGACTCGAGACACTCGCCATAAGTCCGTGAGACTGGTGAAGGTCCTCTGGTCTAACCAGGACGTTGAGGAGGCCACTTGGGAGCTGGAAGAAAAGATGAAGGCGAAGCACCCGTCATTGTTTGCTTCTTAGTGTTTATATGTATAGGGTACGGGGCGTACCCCTTTTAAGGGGGGTAGAGCCGTTTCGGTTATGGTTGTATACGACATGTATATGTATACATTGTCTATGTTATGTTACAGACCGTTGTGTCTGAATGGTATTATGTGGTTTGGACCTCGAGTCCGTTGTGGTATTGTGTGGTTTGGACCTTGAGTCCGTTGTGGTGTAAGAATGATGGTAAGGTTGGTAATGATGTTTTGGAAGCGTGGTGTTATAAGATGTTTCCCGTGTTCTAATAGTAAGATATGTGGGAAGTATGAACTTTGGGGACAAAGTTCTTTTAAGGGGGGTAGATTGAAATACCCCAAACCTTGGTATGTTGGTTAAACATTAAAACATGATTTATTAAGACTAAAAAGAGTCTTAAAACCTAGTAAACAAATTTAAACAAAAGGAAACACAAATGTGCTTTAAAGTCAATAAGAGCTAAAATGTGCTCTAAGCTTGGATAGGCTTAGGTAAGACCTAATGAACTTACCAAGACCTCATTTATATACTAATGAACATATTAAACCAATTACCAAAGAAAACCAAGCTTGAAAACAAGTTAAAACACAAAATGTGCTTTAAGAAGTCTTAAAGCACATTTTTGAAAAATTGTCTTGTAAATGGGTTTTGAATGGCTAAATGTCCATCATTACTCTTAAATATATATGTGTACTATATAGTATCACATTTGGGTGGCTATATTAATGGGAAATCAAAAATTTCACTTCTAAGTGCCTTGTTTAGGTGAATAGTAACTTTTACAAGCTAGTTTATAACATATGTTATGTTAAGTAATTAAATTGACAAACAAAGACTAAAATGCCCTCACACTAATAAAGGGGGCCGGTTTTTATAAGTGTGGTGACTCACCACTCTCTAGTTAATGTAATAAGTAATTAAAGCAAACTAAGTAAAACTACTTTTTACTTTATACTACAAATATCTCCTTAAAAGTAAGTTCTATCTTCATTCTCTCATTTCTTTCCTTCATCACACGGTTTCCCACCTCTCTTCTTCCTTCTTCTTTGTTCTCTCACGGTAATACCATCACCACCATTAGAGTTCCAACTTTGACCACTTGCTAATCTAGCTCACTTGTCCAAATCAAAAACAAAGACCACCAATCTCTTCCTCTCATCAAGCTCTTCATTCCTATCTTCTCAAAACTCCAAGAACTCCATTTCGGTGCCAAGGTGTTCCACCATTGAAGGAGCTTGAGCTTGTATTTTGACATATTGTTTGATCTCCTTTGCTTCTAGGTAAGGAATCTCAAAGAAAAATCATGTTTCCTCCATGTTTTCACCTTGACCGAAAATACACATTGATATAGCTCTTTGTGTGACTTTGTTCTAGCTTCATTTCAACTCTTCATGGACTAGGTGGAGAGTCCTCTCTTGTTGTATATCCAAACTCCCTTCAAAGATCAAGGTAAAATAACTACATTAATGTTTTTGAAACAATGTCAAATTAGGGTTTACAATGAGATGAAGCTCAAAGCTTGAATACTCATTATGGTGTTTGTATATTGTCTAGAACTTGACAAGGAACCAAAATACCATACGGTTTTGTAAGGAATCAAGAAGGAAGTGTTTTGGGAAAAAGAGGTAAATCTACTAACTTAAATGTTGTTTAATGCCTTAGGAGAAATGAGCTTATAAATGCTTATTAAAACTACCTAAAGAGCAAATGGTGAATGACTTAGTAAAGTGTTCTCAAGAGACTAGTAAAGGCCATATGTGTGTTGAGTGTATTTGCAGGTTAAAGGCATATATATTGTGGAAATTCAGTGTTTTATGATTTAAGCACTTTAAGGGCCTAAGAGCCATGCATTTTAAGGGCCTAAGTGCCATGCAATTTAAATTATGCACTATATTGTAATGTGGTGTAAATTTGGTGAAATTGTGTAAGAGAGTGTTCTTGGTGATTTTAGATGTTCTTGTGTGTTTAAAGGAGAAGGTAAAATGTTTAGGCTTAGTAATGTTCTAGGGGAACCCATGTCAAAATTTAGGTAAGAAGCAAGAAGTTCTAAGTGTTTACATAAGGTTTGGTGAGTTAGAAAACTTAGGAAATGAATGAGGAGTTCATGATGTTTTAAAGGAATTTTGATGACTAAGAAGTATTCTAGAGTGTAATAAGGACTTAGGCATGATCTTGAGATTTAGTAGGTACCAAAGTCACTTTGGGACTTAGGTAAATACCTAGGCAACTTTGGTAAAATGAGAGAGGTATACACTAGGAAAAGAGTTTCAAGAAGGATACAAGGAAATGGTTGTGAAAGATGGTGCTTGGGAGATGATGTTAAGTTAAGGAGAAAGCATTTTGGGATAGTAGTTATCATAGGTATGAAACACCACTTGGAAAACTAGGAGAAAATATTGTAAGTGTTAGGAATTTGTGAAGGGATAAGTAAAGGCTTAAGGAATTAGAAAATGAGTTTTATGAGTGTTTAAGGGTGTCTTGAGTTGTGTTTAAAGTGCCCAAATGAGGTTAGGGAGTACTAGGTTATATGGGATGAAGTTTGGAGTTGAATGTGAAAAGGAAAACATAGATTTGGGGCCGACCGGACTTGCGACCGGACTTGCAAGCTCGGTCGGGACCTGTTTACCCTGCGAGAATTAGCTTCTGGAATGGACCGGGCATAGGACCGGACATGGACAAGTCCGGTCGGGCTAAATTTACAAAGAGAATAAACTCTCTGGAATGGACCGGACATAGGACCGGACTTACAAGTCCGGTCGGAGTAGAAAATTTTGTACGGATTGAGTTACTGGAATCGACTGGACATGGGACCGGACTTGACAAGTCCGGTCGGGCTGAATTTCCGAAGGGGAGAAACTCTCTGGAATCGACCGGACATGGACAAGTCCGGTCGGCAAGTCCGGTCGGACCTAAACTTGTAAAAAAAAAACAGAAAAGAATGTGACTTATGTAGTTAACCCTAGGATGTATAATGAAGGTAACCTAGGGTGAGGTAGACATTAAAACATGTCATACAATCATGTGAATACTTAGTAAGTGTGAAGTTAAATAATAATTAACCGACCTTACTAATGTGTATAGGATTCTCTCAAGGTGGGAACGAAACAAGGCAAGGACCAAGGTATGGTTTTCTTGCAGTCTGTTGCCTACCGGTTTACACCGGCTTGGGTGTTGTTTGTTTTTCTGCGTGTTACGACCATATAAGATTAAGGCATGAAAAGAGTTTACAGTTGTTATACATTATGATGATGTAAGGTTATGACTCCTTTCCCTTGGTTGTCTAACAAGACCTAAATGTTTGCTTGTATGACTTAACAAAATGTTGTGTGATCACTAACAAGTGCTAACCGGGGGAGTGAGGAGTCCGGTTGTTCCGGCCACGCGTGTGATGGATGGGGGTCGATATCATATCCGGTTCGGCTCTCTTGGTGTATGTATAGGTGGTATTCCAATTTGGTTTCTACCTTCCCTTAGCTTATCCAAAGCTAGATACTGACTCACGTCGGGCCATAGGGGCATACGTATGTTATTTCGGTGTGCTTGGGATTACTATATCCGACACGCCTTTGGTATAAGTTAACCGTTCTATATAACCGGACGGAAACGAGGATGGTAACGAGCTTAACATGGAATTGGTAAAAATCCCTAGGCTCTCATGGTATACTAACTATGGTGGAAGGTTCCTTGTGAGAACCGATTTTGTGGTGTTATGTATTGATCTTGTGATGCTATGCAATTTCCCTTGCTATGCTATGGTATATATATATATGTTGGATGTTCTAAAATGAATGCCATGTTATTATGACAATTGGTTGCGCGTATCCCGGTAGTCGATGGGCTGCGCGTTAGCCATACCAGCAAAGGTGCTGACCCCCTCGGGGGCTCCATATTTTTATTGCAGGATGAGTGCAAACGATAAATTTGACCTATTAAATACCAAGAAATAATCTTAGAGAATAATAAATCAGAAAACCGTCAGGTTGCAAAAATCCTGGTTATTGTAGTAGAGTTTATGGGAACCAGGTATCGAACCGTGGGACTATGTGACAATTATCTAGACTTAGCAAAGGTTATAAATTGAGGGGGAATTTTGTTTTGTTCTAAACTGTGAATTATAATAAAGACAACAAGAATTTAAATAACAGTTAATAATTAAAATAACAGAATATAAAAGTGGTTGTGAATATGGAAGAACGGACTCTGGGTTCAGGTTTTACTCGTTTGATTAATTATGCTATTCTACCGGTTTAATTAAGAATAATTTGGCAAAATTCCTTTTATAGTCTTTAGATTTAAATCCTAAATTCTAATGACCTCGTTTACCAGAACATGCAAGGTTTGATCTAAACTCAGGCAAAACACATGTAAACGGCTAGTTAAAAGGAATATAATTTTGCATCTGAATACTAGATTTATTTCAATCAGAATAAATTTTTCCACAGACATAACAATTAATATGACCTATCTATTTATCACGGATCTGATCAAAATAGATTTCGTAAAGCAATTTAATAAACTCATGTAATTTATTAAAAGCGAGAGATAATAACATTAATCGTATCAAATTATAATTAACTTAAACCGGTAAAATAAAGTGCACAATTAAAACAAACTAATAATAACCATCTCCCAGAGTATAAATAATCTAACGGACATGTTAAATAAATGAGCAGAGATAAGAGTAAAAGAAATCATCTGTTTCGCTGACTCCTGCTCCGTTATCTGACAGACCGGAATAGATTTGAGGTAGATGATAATATACGGAGAATGGTGGGGCGTGAGTTTTGTGGTGGTGGTCGAGTGATTTGTGAATTGTGAATGGATGTGTACGTAAGTGAATTGTTTGTGAAATGGGAAAGGTGAAGGTGGGGGCGATGGAGTAGTATGGTGTCGGGTGATTTTGTGAATGGGTTTGTGAATGGAGTGGAGGAGCGATTGATGTGTGAATGATGATGGATGATGGACGATTAATGGACAATTTGAGCAGAGTGATTTGCAGCTCTATTTATAGATACGTGGAACAGGATGCAGACAAGGAGATGAGCGGCGCAGTAGTCAAAGGCGGTGGAGTTGGTACAGATCGGTGAAGATTTGAGTCAGAGATTTCATCGGGGGCAGAGCAATTGATTGCAGAGTCACGCGTGCAGAAATTAAGGTGGGCGAAGTTAGCAATTAATGAAGTAGCAGTTCGAATGCGGCGCACGCGAACGGAGAAGAAAACTGTTCGAAATTCTGTTCTGTGCGCATGTATGCATGTCCGCCAGGCGGTTGTGGATCTCTTGTCCGCCACTTATGAGGCGGTTGTCTCTATTGCTTCCGCCTCCTTAACATGCGGTAGCTTCTCTGATGTCCGCCACTTAATCAGGCGGTTGTTGCACTCTTGTCCGCCACTTATGAGGCGGACGCCTCTGTCCTGTCCGCGAGGCGGACGCCCGTGTCTAGTCCGCGAGGCGGACGCCTGTGTCTAGTCCGCGAGTTATCAGGCGGACACACCTATTGTGTCTGCGCGTGTTTGTATTATATATATATACTCCAATCTTGAATCGGCCCAGATTCTTCGTTATAAGTCCGTTTTGGTCCCCGTTTGTTGCGTTGGAAAGCTCGTGAGGAGAACTATGCATTTCTGTCATTATTTCCTGATTTTATCATATAAATTGGAATTAGTTCCTACCCAAAGTAAGAGTTACAAAAAGCATAGGATAAGTGTGAGAAGGTGCGTAAAAAGTTACATAATATAATGACCAAGCACCTATAAAACTATATAAATTTCACACTTATCAAATCACCCCACACTTAGCTCTTTGCTTGTCCTCAAGCAAAACTCTCAAACACGAGTTCAAGTCAAGCGAATGAAACTCAACTCAAAAGGAAGGACACAGAAGAAAGATTACTAGTTTTACCAATACAGGGGCATTTTTTTTCCTTCATAAAACAAGAAGTCATTCAAAGCTAATAATAGAGAAACAAAACCATAAGAACCTCGCCTTTAGCAATGAGCCAATCCACCTTTACATTCTCAAACCGTTAGAACGACAAGGGGCATGAAGTAAGATCTTATTCCATCATACCTTTCAATGCCACATACTCTTGATCCATAGAGAAGATTATTTTCATTTAGCACAATGATTGCACATTTTTTTTTAATTTAAGCGCTTTTAAGTTCTTTCACCACAGACTTTTCTCTCCACCCATGTAACGGCTTTGGGTCAACTATCCCAGATCACAAGGACCTTAGGTAGCTAGGTGATGAGGCACCCCAAAGGACTTAATAACCAAGTGGACGAGGCCTGACTTTGGATCAGAATTAAATTAAGCATGCTTAGGATCAGCGGAGTACCTTGCCTTGTTCTTTTTCCAACCATTTCAATCCAGACATTCCAAGGCTCAAGGCTAAAAACAGGGTTCAGATGGTGAGTATTCTCAATCATTTTAGTATCAATAGAACATAGACTTCATTTTTAATCAATTAAAACCAGAAAAATTTAAAAATTTTGCACCCCATTATCAGTGAACCAATTATTCCTCCTCTATGGCTTCCTTCCAAGTTGAGCAACACAGCAGGAGTCAAACAAATGCAAGAGAAAAGAGCTCAAAGATAAACAAAAGATAAGCTACGAAGGAGGTTACCCCACCCCACACTTAGAGTGAAGCAATGTCCTCATTGCTGGAAGTATTAATATTGTGCAAGCAATCCAACGGGAAACAAAAGTAAACATATAGTGGTTCAGAGGGGAGTATGTGTAACAGTAAAGAGTGAAAAGGATTTAGAATACTCCCCAGAGTCCGTTCATGGTGTGTTGCACGGTCCACCCCACACTTGAGTTCAGCTGTAGAATTGCGCAAGATGTGCCTGGAAAGAATTTTCTAAACAGCCAGAAGAACTCAAGTTATTACTGCCTCATGTGCTGCCACTCCTTAATGAAGAAAAATAAGAAAATAGACTAATAACATTTTTTTTTATAATATTAGATAAATTATTGAAGCACACAGAAAACTGTAAAGTAAATGTAAGTGTAAGAAAAAGGATAGAGAATTCTTCCTGTAAATTGAAAATAAGTGGTGGGTTGCCTCCCACCAAGCTGCTCTGTTTTATAGTCTCAAGCTAGACTCATAAGTCCGATTAATTAGAAGAGAAAGAGGAAGAGGAGTGGGAAGGGGTCCCACAACTTCCTAGAACTAAGTTGCGCAGCTTTTGGAACTTATGTTTCAACCGCCATGGGAGAGACCTCTTTTTAGGTGGCGCCGACTCTGAAACAGGGGAAGAGAGGTCCTGCTGTACCTGGACAAAAGAAACTCCAAGCAAGTTAGTAGAAACATCAGCAGGACAAGTATACCTTTTCAGTCGGGCCCCGTTAACTTTGAAGGTTTCACCCTTCTTGTTTTCCAGTTCCCCGGCAACGGCGCCAATTTGCAAACGATAAATTTGACCTATTAAATACCAAGAAATAATCTTAGAGAATAATAAATCAGAAAACCGTCAGGTTGCAAAAAATCCTGGTTATTGTAGTAGAGTTTATGGGAACCAGGTATCGAACCGTGGGACTATGTGACAATTATCTAGATTTAGCAAAGGTTATAAATTGAGGGGGAATTTTTGTTTTGTTCTAAACTGTGAATTATAATAAAGTCAACAAGAATTTAAATAACAGTTAATAATTAAAATAACAGAATATTAAAAGTGGTTGTGAATATGGAAGAACGGACTCTGGGTTCAGGTTTTACTCGTTTGATTAATTATGCTATTCTACCGGTTTAATTAAGAATAATTTGGCAAAATTCCTTTTATAGTCTTTAGATTTAAATCCTAAACTCTAATGACCTCGTCTACCAGAACATGCGAGGTTTGATATAAACTCAGGCAAAACACATGTAAACGGCTAGTTAAAAGGAATATAATTTTGCATCTGAGATACTAGATTTATTTAATCAGAATAAATTTTTCCACAGACATAACAATTAATATGACCTATCTATTTATCACGGATCTGATCAAAATAGATTTCGTAAAGCAATTTAATAAAATGTAATTTATTAAAAAGCGAGATAATAACATTAATCGTATCAAATTATAATTAACTTAAACCGGTAAAATAAAGTGCACAATTAAAACAAACTAATAATAACCATCTCCCAGAGTATAAATAATCTAACCGGACATGTTAAATAAATGAGCAGAGATAAGAGTAAAAGAAATCATCTGTTTCGCTGACTCCTGCTCCGTTATCCTGACAGACCGGAATAGATTTGAGGTAGATGATAATATACGGAGAATGGTGGGGCGTGAGTTTTGTGGTGGTGGTCGAGTGATTTTGTGAATTGTGAATGGATGTGTACGTAAGTGAATTGTTTGTGAAATGGGAAAGGTGAAGGGGGGGCGATGGAGTAGTATGGTGTCGGGTGATTTTGTGAATGGGTTTGTGAATGGAGTGGAGCGATTTTTGATGAAGTGAATGGAGTGAATGGATGATGGACGATTAATGGACCATTTCAGCAGAGTGATTTGCAGCTCTATTTATAGATACGTGGAACAGGATGCAGACAAGGAGATGAGCGGCGCAGTAGTCAAAGGCGGTGGAGTTGGTACAGACCGGTGAAGATTTGAGTCAGAGATTTCATCGGGGGCAGAGCAATTGATTGCAGAGTCACGCGTGCAGAAATTAAGGTGGGCGAAGTTAGCAATTAATGAAGTAGCAGTTCGAATGCGGCGCACGCGAACGGAGAAGAAAACTGTTCGAAATTCTGTTCTGTGCGCATGTATGCATGTCCGCCAGGCGGTTGTGGATCTCTTGTCCGCCACTTATGAGGCGGACGTCTCTATTGCTTCCGCCTCCTTAACATGCGGTAGCTTCTCTGATGTCCGCCACTTAATCAGGCGGTTGTTGCACTCTTGTCCGCCTCTTATGAGGCGGACGCCTCTGTCCTGTCCGCGAGGCGGACGCCCGTGTCTAGTCCGCGAGGCGGACGCCTGTGTCTAGTCCGCGAGTTATCAGGCGGACACACCTATTGTGTCTGCGCGTGTTTGTATTATATATATATAACTCCAATCTTGAATCGGCTCCAGATTCTTCGTTATAAGTCCGTTTTGGTCCCCGTTTGCTGCGTTGGAAAGCTCGTGAGGAGAACTATGCATTTCTGTCATTATTTCCTGATTTTATCATATAAATTGGAATTAGTTCCTACCCAAAGTAAGAGTTACAAAAAGCATAGGATAAGTGTGAGAAGGTGCGTAAAAAGTTACATAATATAATGACCAAGCACCTATAAAACTATATAAATTTCACACTTATCAAATCACCCCACACTTAGCTCTTTGCTTGTCCTCAAGCAAAACTCTCAAACACGAGTTCAAGTCAAGCGAATGAAACTCAACTCAAAAGGAAGGACACAGAAGAAAGATTACTAGTTTTACCAATACAGGGGCATTTTTTTTCCTTCATAAAACAAGAAGTCATTCAAAGCTAATAATAGAGAAACAAAACCATAAGAACCTCGCCTTTAGCAATGAGCCAATCCACCTTTACATTCTCAAACCGTTAGAACGACAAGGGGCATGAAGTAAGATCTTATTCCATCATACCTTTCAATGCCACATACTCTTGATCCATAGAGAAGATTATTTTGTTTAGCACAATGATTGCACATTTTTTTTTTAATTTAAGCGCTTTTAAGTTCTTTCACCACAGACTTTTCTCTCCACCCATGTAACGGCTTTGGGTCAACTATCCCAGATCACAAGGACCTTAGGTAGCTAGGTGATGAGGCACCCCAAAGGACTTAATAACCAAGTGGACGAGGCCTGACTTTGGATCAGAATTAAATTTAAGCATGCTTAGGATCAGCGAGGAGTACCTTGCCTTGTTCTTTTTCCAACCATTTCAATCCAGACATTCAAAGGCTCAAGGCTAAAAACAGGGTTCAGATGGTGAGTATTCTCAATCATTTTAGTATCAATAGAACATAGACTTCATTTTTAATCAATTAAAACCAGAAAAATTTAAAAATTTTGCACCCCATTATCAGTGAACCAATTATTCCTCCTCTATGGCTTCCTTCCAAGTTGAGCAACACAGCAGGAGTCAAACAAATGCAAGAGAAAAGAGCTCAAAGATAAACATTTGATAAGCTACGAAGGAGGTTACCCCACCCCACACTTAGAGTGAAGCAATGTCCTCATTGCTGTGGAAGTATTAATATTGTGCAAGCAATCCAACGGGAAACAAAAGTAAAACATATAGTGGTTCAGAGGGGAGTATGTGTAACAGTAAAGAGTGAAAAGGATTTAGAATACTCCCCAGAGTCCGTTCATGGTGTGTTGCACGGTCCACCCCACACTTGAGTTCAGCTGTAGAATTGCGCAAGGTGCCTGGAAAGAATTTTCTAAACAGCCAGAAGAACTCAAGTTATTACTGCCTCATGTGCTGCCACTCCTTAATGAAGAAAAATAAGAAAATAGACTAATAACATTTTTTTTTATAATATTAGATAAATTATTGAAGCACACAGAAAACTGTAAAGTAAATGTAAGTGTAAGAAAAAGGATAGAGAATTCTTCCTGTAAATTGAAAATAAGTGGTGGGTTGCCTCCCACCAAGCTGCTCTGTTTTATAGTCTCAAGCTAGACTCATAAGTCCGATTAATTAGAAGAGAAAGAGGAAGAGGAGTGGGAAGGGGTCCCACAACTTCCTAGAACTAAGTTGCGCAGCTTTTGGAACTTATGTTTCAACCGCCATGGGAGAGACCTCTTTTTAGGTGGCGCCGACTCTGAAACAGGGGAAGAGAGGTCCTGCTGTACCTGGACAAAAGAAACTCCAAGCAAGTTAGTAGAAACATCAGCAGGACAAGTATACCTTTTCAGTCGGGCCCCGTTAACTTTGAAGGTTTCACCCTTCTTGTTTTCCAGTTCCCCGGCAACGGCGCCAATTTGCAAACGATAAATTTGACCTATTAAATACCAAGAAATAATCTTAGAGAATAATAAATCAGAAAACCGTCAGGTTGCAAAAATCCTGGTTATTGTAGTAGAGTTTATGGGAACCAGGTATCGAACCGTGGGACTATGTGACAATTATCTAGATTTAGCAAAGGTTATAAATTGAGGGGGAATTTTGTTTTGTTCTAAACTGTGAATTATAATAAAGTCAACAAGAATTTAAATAACAGTTAATAATTAAAATAACAGAATATAAAAGTGGTTGTGAATATGGAAGAACGGACTCTGGGTTCAGGTTTTACTCGTTTGATTAATTATGCTATTCTACCGGTTTAATTAAGAATAATTTGGCAAAATTCCTTTTATAGTCTTTAGATTTAAATCCTAAATTCTAATGACCTCGTTACCAGAACATGCGAGGTTTGATATAAACTCAGGCAAAACACATGTAAACGGCTAGTTAAAAGGAATATAATTTTGCATCTGAATACTAGATTTATTCAATCAGAATAAATTTTTCCACAGACATAACAATTAATATGACCTATCTATTTATCACGGATCTGATCAAAATAGATTTCGTAAAGCAATTTAATAAACTCATGTAATTTATTAAAAGCGAGATAATAACATTAATCGTATCAAATTATAATTAACTTAAACCGGTAAAATAAAGTGCACAATTAAAACAAACTAATAATAACCATCTCCCAGATATAATAATCTAACCGGACATGTTAAATAAATGAGCAGGATAAGAGTAAAAGAAATCATCTGTTTCGCTGACTCCTGCGTTATCCTGACAGACCGGAATAGATTTGAGGTAGATGATAATATATGGAGAATGGTGGGGCGTGAGTTTTGTGGTGGTGGTCGAATGATTTGTGAATTGTAAAAGGATGTGTACGTAAGTGAATTGTTTGTGAAATGGGAAAGGTGAAGGTGGGGGCGATGGAGTAGTATGGTGTCGGGTGATTTTGTGAATGGGTTTGTGAATGGAGTGGAGCGATTGATGAAGTGAATGAAGTGAATGGATGATGGACGATTAATGGACCATTTCAGCAGAGTGATTTGCAGCTCTATTTATAGATACGTGGAACAGGATGCAGACAAGGAGATGAGCGGCGCAGTAGTCAAAGGCGGTGGAGTTGGTACAGATCGGTGAAGATTTGAGTCAGAGATTTCATCGGGGGCAGAGTAATTGATTGCAGAGTCACGCGTGCAGAAATTAAGGTGGGCGAGTTAGCAATTAATGAAGTAGCAGTTCGAATGCGGCGCACGCGAACGGAGAAGAAAACTGTTCGAAATTCTGTTCTGTGCGCATGTATGCATGTCCGCCAGGCGGTTGTGATCTCTTGTCCGCCATATGAGGCGGACGTCTCTATTGCTTCCGCCTCCTTAACATGCGGTAGCTTCTCTGATGTCCGCCACTTAATCAGGCGGTTGTTGCACTCTTGTCCGCCTTATGAGGCGGACGCCTCTGTCCTGTCCGCGAGGCGGACGCCCGTGTCTGTCCGCGAGGCGGCATGTGTCTAGTCCGCGAGTTATCAGGCGGACACACCTATTGTGTCTGCGCGTGTTTGTATTATATATATAACCAATCTTGAATCGGCCAGATTCTTCGTTATAAGTCCGTTTTGGTCCCCGTTTGTTGCGTTGGAAAGCTCGTGAGGAGAACTATGCATTTCTGTCATTATTTCCTGATTTTATCATATAAATTGGAATTAGTTCCTACCCAAAGTAAGAGTTACAAAAAGCATAGGATAAGTGTGAGAAGGTGCGTAAAAAGTTACATAATATAATGACCAAGCACCTAAAAACTATATAAATTTCACACTTATCAAATCACCCCACACTTAGCTCTTTGCTTGTCCTCAAGCAAAACTCTCAAACACGAGTTCAAGTCAAGCGAATGAAACTCAACTCAAAAGGAAGGACACAGAAGAAAGATTACTAGTTTTACCAATACAGGGGCATTTTTTTTCCTTCATAAAACAAGAAGTCATTCAAAGCTAATAATAGAGAAACAAAACCATAAGAACCTCGCCTTTAGCAATGAGCCAATCCACCTTTACATTCTCAAACCGTTAGAACGACAAGGGGCATGAAGTAAGATCTTATTCCATCATACCTTTCAATGCCACATACTCTTGATCCATAGAGAAGATTATTTTCATTTAGCACAATGATTGCACATTTTTTTTTAATTTAAGCGCTTTTAAGTTCTTTCACCACAGACTTTTCTCTCCACCCATGTAACGGCTTTGGGTCAACTATCCCAGATCACAAGGACCTTAGGTAGCTAGGTGATGAGGCACCCCAAAGGACTTAATAACCAAGTGGACGAGGCCTGACTTTGGATCAGAATTAAAATTAAGCATGCTTAGGATCAGCGGAGTACCTTGCCTTGTTCTTTTTCCAACCATTTCAATCCAGACATTCCAAGGCTCAAGGCTAAAAACAGGGTTCAGATGGTGAGTATTCTCAATCATTTTAGTATCAATAGAACATAGACTTCATTTTTAATCAATTAAAACCAGAAAAATTTAAAAATTTTGCACCCCATTATCAGAACCAATTATTCCTCCTCTATGGCTTCCTTCCAAGTTGAGCAACACAGCAGGAGTCAAACAAATGCAAGAGAAAAGAGCTCAAAGATAAACAGATAAGCTACGAAGGAGGTTACCCCACCCCACACTTAGAGTGAAGCAATGTCCTCATTGCTGTGGAAGTATTAATATTGTGCAAGCAATCCAACGGGAAACAAAAGTAAGACATATAGTGGTTCAGAGGGGAGTATGTGTAACAGTAAAGAGTGAAAAGGATTTAGAATACTCCCCAGAGTCCGTTCATGGTGTGTTGCACGGTCCACCCCACACTTGAGTTCAGCTGTAGAATTGCGCAAGATGTGCCTGGAAAGAATTTTCTAAACAGCCAGAAGAACTCAAGTTATTACTGCCTCATGTGCTGCCACTCCTTAATGAAGAAAAATAAGAAAATAGACTAATAACATTTTTTTTTATAATATTAGATAAATTATTGAAGCACACAGAAAACTGTAAAGTAAATGTAAGTGTAAGAAAAAGGATAGAGAATTCTTCCTGTAAATTGAAAATAAGTGGTGGGTTGCCTCCCACCAAGCTGCTCTGTTTTATAGTCTCAAGCTAGACTCATAAGTCCGATTAATTAGAAGAGAAAGAGGAAGAGGAGTGGGAAGGGGTCCCACAACTTCCTAGAACTAAGTTGCGCAGCTTTTGGAACTTATGTTTCAACCGCCATGGGAGAGACCTCTTTTTAGGTGGCGCCGACTCTGAAACAGGGGAAGAGAGGTCCTGCTGTACCTGGACAAAAGAAACTCCAAGCAAGTTAGTAGAAACATCAGCAGGACAAGTATACCTTTTCAGTCGGGCCCCGTTAACTTTGAAGGTTTCACCCTTCTTGTTTTCCAGTTCCCCGGCAACGGCGCCAATTTGCAAACGATAAATTTGACCTATTAAATACCAAGAAATAATCTTAGAGAATAATAAATCAGAAAACCGTCAGGTTGCAAAAATCCTGGTTATTGTAGTAGAGTTTATGGGAACCAGGTATCGAACCGTGGGACTATGTGATAATTATCTAGACTTAGCAAAGGTTATAAATTGAGGGGGAATTTTGTTTTGTTCTAAACTGTGAATTATAATAAAGACAACAAGAATTTAAATAACAGTTAATAATTAAAATAACAGAATATTAAAAGTGGTTGTGAATATGGAAGAACGGACTCTGGGTTCAGGTTTTACTCGTTTGATTAATTATGCATTATTCTACCGGTTTAATTAAGAATAATTTGGCAAAATTCCTTTTATAGTCTTTAGATTTAAATCCTAAACTCTAATGACCTCGTCTACCAGAACATGCGAGGTTTGATATAAACTCAGGCAAAACACATGTAAACGGCTAGTTAAAAGGAATATAATTTTGCATCTGAGATACTAGATTATTTAATCAGAATAAATTTTTCCACAGACATAACAATTAATATGACCTATCTATTATCACGGATCTGATCAAAATAGATTTCGTAAAGCAATTTAATAAACTCATGTAATTTATTAAAAAGCGAGATAATAACATTAATCGTATCAAATTATAATTAACTTAAACCGGTAAAATAAAGTGCACAATTAAAACAAACTAATAATAACCATCTCCCAGAGTATAAATAATCTAACCGGACATGTTAAATAAATGAGCAGAGATAAGAGTAAAAGAAATCATCTGTTTCGCTGACTCCTGCTCCGTTATCCTGACAGACCGGAATAGATTTGAGGTAGATGATAATATACGGAGAATGGTGGGGCGTGAGTTTTGTGGTGGTGGTCGAGTGATTTTGTGAATTGTGAATGGATGTGTACGTAAGTGAATTGTTTGTGAAATGGGAAAGGTGAAGGTGGGGGCGATGGAGTAGTATGGTGTCGGGTGATTTTGTGAATGGGTTTGTGAATGGAGTGGAGCGATTTTTGATGAAGTGAATGGAGTGAATGGATGATGGACGATTAATGGACCATTTCAGCAGAGTGATTTGCAGCTCTATTTATAGATACGTGGAACAGGATGCAGACAAGGAGATGAGCGGCGCAGTAGTCAAAGGCGGTGGAGTTGGTACAGACCGGTGAAGATTTGAGTCAGAGATTTCATCGGGGGCAGAGCAATTGATTGCAGAGTCACGCGTGCAGAAATTAAGGTGGGCGAAGTTAGCAATTAATGAAGTAGCAGTTCGAATGCGGCGCACGCGAACGGAGAAGAAAACTGTTCGAAATTCTGTTCTGTGCGCATGTATGCATGTCCGCCAGGCGGTTGTGGATCTCTTGTCCGCCACTTATGAGGCGGACGTCTCTATTGCTTCCTCCTCTTAACATGCGGTAGCTTCTCTGATGTCCGCCACTTAATCAGGCGGTTGTTGCACTCTTGTCCGCCTCTTATGAGGCGGACGCCTCTGTCCTGTCCGCGAGGCGGACGCCCGTGTCTAGTCCGCGAGGCGGACGCCTGTGTCTAGTCCGCGAGTTATCAGGCGGACACACCTATTGTGTCTGCGCGTGTTTGTATTATATATATATAACTCCAATCTTGAATCGGCTCCAGATTCTTCGTTATAAGTCCGTTTTGGTCCCCGTTTGCTGCGTTGGAAAGCTCGTGAGGAGAACTATGCATTTCTGTCATTATTTCCTGATTTTATCATATAAATTGGAATTAGTTCCTACCCAAAGTAAGAGTTACAAAAAGCATAGGATAAGTGTGAGAAGGTGCGTAAAAAGTTACATAATATAATGACCAAGCACCTATAAAACTATATAAATTTCACACTTATCAAATCACCCCACACTTAGCTCTTTGCTTGTCCTCAAGCAAAACTCTCAAACACGAGTTCAAGTCAAGCGAATGAAACTCAACTCAAAAGGAAGGACACAGAAGAAAGATTACTAGTTTTACCAATACAGGGGCATTTTTTTTCCTTCATAAAACAAGAAGTCATTCAAAGCTAATAATAGAGAAACAAAACCATAAGAACCTCGCCTTTAGCAATGAGCCAATCCACCTTTACATTCTCAAACCGTTAGAACGACAAGGGGCATGAAGTAAGATCTTATTCCATCATACCTTTCAATGCCACATACTCTTGATCCATAGAGAAGATTATTTTGTTTAGCACAATGATTGCACATTTTTTTTTTTAATTTAAGCGCTTTTAAGTTCTTTCACCACAGACTTTTCTCTCCACCCATGTAACGGCTTTGGGTCAACTATCCCAGATCACAAGGACCTTAGGTAGCTAGGTGATGAGGCACCCCAAAGGACTTAATAACCAAGTGGACGAGGCCTGACTTTGGATCAGAATTAAATTTAAGCATGCTTAGGATCAGCGGAGTACCTTGCCTTGTTCTTTTTCCAACCATTTCAATCCAGACATTCAAAGGCTCAAGGCTAAAAACAGGGTTCAGATGGTGAGTATTCTCAATCATTTTAGTATCAATAGAACATAGACTTCATTTTTAATCAATTAAAACCAGAAAAATTTAAAAATTTTGCACCCCATTATCAGTGAACCAATTATTCCTCCTCTATGGCTTCCTTCCAAGTTGAGCAACACAGCAGGAGTCAAACAAATGCAAGAGAAAAGAGCTCAAAGATAAACATTTGATAAGCTACGAAGGAGGTTACCCCACCCCACACTTAGAGTGAAGCAATGTCCTCATTGCTGTGGAAGTATTAATATTGTGCAAGCAATCCAACGGGAAACAAAAGTAAAACATATAGTGGTTCAGAGGGGAGTATGTGTAACAGTAAAGAGTGAAAAGGATTTAGAATACTCCCCAGAGTCCGTTCATGGTGTGTTGCACGGTCCACCCCACACTTGAGTTCAGCTGTAGAATTGCGCAAGATGTGCCTGGAAAGAATTTTCTAAACAGCCAGAAGAACTCAAGTTATTACTGCCTCATGTGCTGCCACTCCTTAATGAAGAAAAATAATAGACTAATAACATTTTTTTTTATAATATAGATAAATTATTGAAGCACACAGAAAACTGTAAAGTAAATGTAAGTGTAAGAAAAAGGATAGAGAATTCTTCCTGTAAATTGAAAATAAGTGGTGGGTTGCCTCCCACCAAGCTGCTCTGTTTTATAGTCTCAAGCTAGACTCATAAGTCCGATTAATTAGAAGAGAAAGAGGAAGAGGAGTGGGAAGGGGTCCCACAACTTCCTAGAACTAAGTTGCGCAGCTTTTGGAACTTATGTTTCAACCGCCATGGGAGAGACCTCTTTTTAGGTGGCGCCGACTCTGAAACAGGGGAAGAGAGGTCCTGCTGTACCTGGACAAAAGAAACTCCAAGCAAGTTAGTAGAAACATCAGCAGGACAAGTATACCTTTTCAGTCGGGCCCCGTTAACTTTGAAGGTTTCACCCTTCTTTTTCCAGTTCCCCGGCAACGGCGCCAATTTGCAAACGATAAATTTGACCTATTAAATACCAAGAAATAATCTTAGAGAATAATAAATCAGAAAACCGTCAGGTTGCAAAAAATCCTGGTTATTGTAGTAGAGTTTATGGGAACCAGGTATCGAACCGTGGGACTATGTGACAATTATCTAGATTTAGCAAAGGTTATAAATTGAGGGGGAATTTTTGTTTTGTTCTAAACTGTGAATTATAATAAAGTCAACAAGAATTTAAATAACAGTTAATAATTAAAATAACAGAATATTAAAAGTGGTTGTGAATATGGAAGAACGGACTCTGGGTTCAGGTTTTACTCGTTTGATTAATTATGCTATTCTACCGGTTTAATTAAGAATAATTTGGCAAAATTCCTTTTATAGTCTTTAGATTTAAATCCTAAACTCTAATGACCTCGTCTACCAGAACATGCGAGGTTTGATATAAACTCAGGCAAAACACATGTAAACGGCTAGTTAAAAGGAATATAATTTTGCATCTGAGATACTAGATTTATTTAATCAGAATAAATTTTTCCACAGACATAACAATTAATATGACCTATCTATTTATCACGGATCTGATCAAAATAGATTTCGTAAAGCAATTTAATAAACTCATAATTTATTAAAAAGCGAGATAATAACATTAATCGTATCAAATTATAATTAACTTAAACCGGTAAAATAAAGTGCACAATTAAAACAAACTAATAATAACCATCTCCCAGAGTATAAATAATCTAACCGGACATGTTAAATAAATGAGCAGAGATAAGAGTAAAAGAAATCATCTGTTTCGCTGACTCCTGCTCCGTTATCCTGACAGACCGGAATAGATTTGAGGTAGATGATAATATACGGAGAATGGTGGGGCGTGAGTTTTGTGGTGGTGGTCGAGTGATTTTGTGAATTGTGAATGGATGTGTACGTAAGTGAATTGTTTGTGAAATGGGAAAGGTGAAGGTGGGGGCGATGGAGTAGTATGGTGTCGGGTGATTTTGTGAATGGGTTTGTGAATGGAGTGGAGCGATTTTTGATGAAGTGAATGGAGTGAATGGATGATGGACGATTAATGGACCATTTCAGCAGAGTGATTTGCAGCTCTATTTATAGATACGTGGAACAGGATGCAGACAAGGAGATGAGCGGCGCAGTAGTCAAAGGCGGTGGAGTTGGTACAGACCGGTGAAGATTTGAGTCAGAGATTTCATCGGGGCAGAGCAATTGATTGCAGAGTCACGCGTGCAGAAATTAAGGTGGGCGAAGTTAGCAATGAATAGCAGTTCGAATGCGGCGCACGCGAACGGAGAAGAAAACTGTTCGAAATTCTGTTCTGTGCGCATGTATGCATGTCCGCCAGGCGGTTGTGGATCTCTTGTCCGCCACTTATGAGGCGGACGTCTCTATTGCTTCCGCCTCCTTAACATGCGGTAGCTTCTCTGATGTCCGCCACTTAATCAGGCGGTTGTTGCACTCTTGTCCGCCTCTTATGAGGCGGACGCCTCTGTCCTGTCCGCGAGGCGGACGCCCGTGTCTAGTCCGCGAGGCGGACGCCTGTGTCTAGTCCGCGAGTTATCAGGCGGACACACCTATTGTGTCTGCGCGTGTTTGTATTATATATATAACTCCAATCTTGAATCGGCTCCAGATTCTTCGTTATAAGTCCGTTTTGGTCCCCGTTTGCTGCGTTGGAAAGCTCGTGAGGAGAACTATGCATTTCTGTCATTATTTCCTGATTTTATCATATAAATTGGAATTAGTTCCTACCCAAAGTAAGAGTTACAAAAAGCATAGGATAAGTGTGAGAAGGTGCGTAAAAAGTTACATAATAAATGACCAAGCACCTATAAAACTATATAAATTTCACACTTATCAAATCACCCCACACTTAGCTCTTTGCTTGTCCTCAAGCAAAACTCTCAAACACGAGTTCAAGTCAAGCGAATGAAACTCAACTCAAAAGGAAGGACACAGAAGAAAGATTACTAGTTTTACCAATACAGGGGCATTTTTTTTCCTTCATAAAACAAGAAGTCATTCAAAGCTAATAATAGAGAAACAAAACCATAAGAACCTCGCCTTTAGCAATGAGCCAATCCACCTTTACATTCTCAAACCGTTAGAACGACAAGGGGCATGAAGTAAGATCTTATTCCATCATACCTTTCAATGCCACATACTCTTGATCCATAGAGAAGATTATTTTGTTTAGCACAATGATTGCACATTTTTTTTTTAATTTAAGCGCTTTTAAGTTCTTTCACCACAGACTTTTCTCTCCACCCATGTAACGGCTTTGGGTCAACTATCCCAGATCACAAGGACCTTAGGTAGCTAGGTGATGAGGCACCCCAAAGGACTTAATAACCAAGTGGACGAGGCCTGACTTTGGATCAGAATTAAATTTAAGCATGCTTAGGATCAGCGGAGTACCTTGCCTTGTTCTTTTTCCAACCATTTCAATCCAGACATTCAAAGGCTCAAGGCTAAAAACAGGGTTCAGATGGTGAGTATTCTCAATCATTTTAGTATCAATAGAACATAGACTTCATTTTTAATCAATTAAAACCAGAAAAATTTAAAAATTTTGCACCCCATTATCAGTGAACCAATTATTCCTCCTCTATGGCTTCCTTCCAAGTTGAGCAACACAGCAGGAGTCAAACAAATGCAAGAGAAAAGAGCTCAAAGATAAACATTTGATAAGCTACGAAGGAGGTTACCCCACCCCACACTTAGAGTGAAGCAATGTCCTCATTGCTGTGGAAGTATTAATATTGTGCAAGCAATCCAACGGGAAACAAAAGTAAAACATATAGTGGTTCAGAGGGGAGTATGTGTAACAGTAAAGAGTGAAAAGGATTTAGAATACTCCCCAGAGTCCGTTCATGGTGTGTTGCACGGTCCACCCCACACTTGAGTTCAGCTGTAGAATTGCGCAAGATGTGCCTGGAAAGAATTTTCTAAACAGCCAGAAGAACTCAAGTTATTACTGCCTCATGTGCTGCCACTCCTTAATGAAGAAAAATAAGAAAATAGACTAATAACATTTTTTTTTATAATATTAGATAAATTATTGAAGCACACAGAAAACTGTAAAGTAAATGTAAGTGTAAGAAAAAGGATAGAGAATTCTTCCTATAAATTGAAAATAAGTGGTGGGTTGCCTCCCACCAAGCTGCTCTGTTTTATAGTCTCAAGCTAGACTCATAAGTCCGATTAATTAGAGAGAAAGAGGAAGAGGAGTGGGAAGGGGTCCCACAACTTCCTAGAACTAAGTTGCGCAGCTTTTGGAACTTATGTTTCAACCGCCATGGGAGAGACCTCTTTTTAGGTGGCGCCGACTCTGAAACAGGGGAAGAGAGGTCCTGCTGTACCTGGACAAAAGAAACTCCAAGCAAGTTAGTAGAAACATCAGCAGGACAAGTATACCTTTTCAGTCGGGCCCCGTTAACTTTGAAGGTTTCACCCTTCTTGTTTTCCAGTTCCCCGGCAACGGCGCCAATTTGCAAACGATAAATTTGACCTATTAAATACCAAGAAATAATCTTAGAGAATAATAAATCAGAAAACCGTCAGGTTGCAAAAAATCCTGGTTATTGTAGTAGAGTTTATGGGAACCAGGTATCGAACCGTGGGACTATGTGACAATTATCTAGATTTAGCAAAGGTTATAAATTGAGGGGGAATTTTTGTTTTGTTCTAAACTGTGAATTATAATAAAGTCAACAAGAATTTAAATAACAGTTAATAATTAAAATAACAGAATATTAAAAGTGGTTGTGAATATGGAAGAACGGACTCTGGGTTCAGGTTTTACTCGTTTGATTAATTATGCTATTCTACCGGTTTAATTAAGAATAATTTGGCAAAATTCCTTTTATAGTCTTTAGATTTAAATCCTAAACTCTAATGACCTCGTCTACCAGAACATGCGAGGTTTGATATAAACTCAGGCAAAACACATGTAAACGGCTAGTTAAAAGGAATATAATTTTGCATCTGAGATACTAGATTTATTTAATCAGAATAAATTTTTCCACAGACATAACAATTAATATGACCTATCTATTTATCACGGATCTGATCAAAATAGATTTCGTAAAGCAATTTAATAAACTCATGTAATTTATTAAAAAGCGAGATAATAACATTAATCGTATCAAATTATAATTAACTTAAACCGGTAAAATAAAGTGCACAATTAAAACAAACTAATAATAACCATCTCCCAGAGTATAAATAATCTAACCGGACATGTTAAATAAATGAGCAGAGATAAGAGTAAAAGAAATCATCTGTTTCGCTGACTCCTGCTCCGTTATCCTGACAGACCGGAATAGATTTGAGGTAGATGATAATATACGGAGAATGGTGGGGCGTGAGTTTTGTGGTGGTGGTCGAGTGATTTTGTGAATTGTGAATGGATGTGTACGTAAGTGAATTGTTTGTGAAATGGGAAAGGTGAAGGTGGGGGCGATGGAGTAGTATGGTGTCGGGTGATTTTGTGAATGGGTTTGTGAATGGAGTGGAGCGATTTTTGATGAAGTGAATGGAGTGAATGGATGATGGACGATTAATGGACCATTTCAGCAGAGTGATTTGCAGCTCTATTTATAGATACGTGGAACAGGATGCAGACAAGGAGATGAGCGGCGCAGTAGTCAAAGGCGGTGGAGTTGGTACAGACCGGTGAAGATTTGAGTCAGAGATTTCATCGGGGGCAGAGCAATTGATTGCAGAGTCACGCGTGCAGAAATTAAGGTGGGCGAACTTGTATATGTATTTTTGTTTGACTCTAACATTACATTGACACAAAGAAGAGAACAGTTTAGTTTGTTGGCTAAACTATATATTATTTATCCTCATATAAAACATTTTTATATCTGATTAATTCTAACCTTAATAACTTTACAAGTTAATACCAATTTCCTAGCACAAATTCCTTAAGCGTTTCAATCCATCACCTAATCAATTCACTAAAAAGTTATTAATCTCATTTACAATTTACCAATTTACTACTTAATCTTTTAATCTCCACTCTTGTTAAATTAATACTAATTTATCCACACTTCTTAATTGCTAAAATCCATTAAATCAACTTATTTAGTCTCGTAATATTAGCATCACACATTTTCCACTTGTTTATTAACCAAAATAGATTAAAATCGCCTAACAAATCACCGCTAATCGGTTTAGATTTGAACTAGATTTACATAATAAAACCAGCTTACTTTATTTTCCGAAATCTTTTATACCCACCCGATTTCAAACTTCAACCACAAAACTTTAGAATTTGCAAGTTAATTGCTAAGTTAATTTATTCACGGCTAGTTAAAAATAAATTAGGATTTATTTACCGATTAATCTTTAATCTCACATCTTCAACCAAAACTCAGAACCATTAATATCACTAATCCTTTTTACCAATTATAATTCGTTATTAATTGCTAACTCTTTATTTATTATTGCCTCCGTCCCATTTTCATCGTCATGTTTACTTTTTGGTACGCTTTTCCATTTCAATATTAAACATATAAGATAAAAAAAAAATTTACTCCCTCCGTCCTAAATTGACCGTCCTGTTTACTATTTGGACATGTCGTTTGACTTCAATTTTTAACATATAAGATAAATTAATTTTGAAAAATAAAGTTTTACGTATGACTCCTTACATGATAAACTATATGTTACAAAATTTATTTTTATAAAATTATTTTATCTTATATGCTTAATGTTAAAGTGAAAAACGTGCCATAAAGCAAACAGGAGGTCAATTCAGGACGGAGGGAGTATAAAATAATTTTTATAACATATAGTTCTTTACATGAGGATTCCATTGCAAAAATTAGATTTGTAAAATTATTTCATCTTATATGTTAAATATTGAAGTCAAATGACATATTCAAATAGTAAACCTCAATAAGGGACGGAGGGAGTATTATTTACTCCTAGCTTGTAAGTATAACCCAATCACCATTAATAATACCATAACAACCTCCCCGACTATTATGTAAACCCTTACCTAAACAACATTTACCATCGATTAACACCAAGTCAATACCAAATCTCCAAATCTCGAATTGTAACACCCCTACTATTAATACAATGCTTACCGTCCAACCTCCTTACAAATCAGATACACGCAGCGGACATACTTTACTTACAATGGGTGATACAATGCCGTTAGTCACCCCCGTGACTAACAAGGCTGCTACTTCTACATTCAGCATCGGTCTGATGGACCGGAATCCCGAGTACTACAAATCTACAATACATTCTCCACTTACCAATCACTACTACAATCGGCATTCAATACAATACTCCAAGTACCATACAATATAATCTACATACCGAGTTTACTAGGTTCCTTATACAAGTATAATACCTCTTCAAGTTCACACATACTCACTAAGAGACTACTTACTACCCATTCCTCGCTACTACATTACTTTCTAATACAAAGGGTGTGATAGTTGTTACACCTCTACATTCTACTACTTCTATCCAATGTAGTCGCCGGTCTCGTGCCTTGACCACATTCGCTTCGGGTACCTGCACACTAAAAAATGTCCCCCGAAGGGGTCAGCTTTCGCCGAGCATGATAACCGCATACCCCGCGTACTAGTGAGGGTACGCCGACCACTTGGTCGTATACATGCGGTTCATTTATTCACACAACATGCATACATGCTTTCATACTCAATACTACATTACTTTCACAAGGCATACATACATTTCATCACATACAAGGAATACATATACCATCAAATACTTACTTACCTTGTTCTCAAGTACACATACGCAGTACATACACAACATACAATTCTTGTTAGCTTCATTGGTCCACCCGGGTTAATCGGGTGGAGATTACTCTTTTACTCGTTTACTCCATACATGCACATACATACTCATACTCATACTTACTTACGGATCCATACTTACTTACTCTTACTCTTACTCAAGTTAAGTCGTCGGGACCTCCGGCCCTGGGGACTACACCGTCCCACCTCCGGGATTTACTTGACTCACCAATCCGGGATGCTACCCATTTAAGGGGTTTGGGCCGCGGACCAGTTTAAGAGTCAGGAATTGCAGCCAACCTCTTGTGACTCCGCATCCTCACGCGTGGCCGAAGCTATATCGGACTTGTACTCATTCCAATTTACTCACTTAAGTTAGGAGTTAGATAGTTAGGAATTAGCACAAGTCAACATTCAAGCCACAATAATACGATACCCATATACACATACATACGAAATACAATACAATACACAAGTACACTACAAGGTACAAATACAATTTATCTTCATCCACATATTTCATGAATTATACAAACTAGTGTTCAAGACAATAAATATCGAGAACACATAAGTCAAGCACAAGTAAGTGCAATATAGTCCGATTCATGCATTTATCTTATTTAAGTGATCAAATAAGCACACAAATCGGGGTAACCAGATTAGGATACAGGGCATGAAGAAATCATACCTTTCACCGTTGTACTTGTATCCCAACGTCCCTCCGGTGTTCACAAATCAAATCCTATGATATACATACAAATGAACGATTAACTAACTACGATTACTTTACTTGTACTCTTACTATGTTCCCCAACTCATATTTACTAAGTCCTTATATTTCTTATACTTACATTTTATTCACTTACTTTCATTCACTTACAATGGCTTACTTACTTACATATACATGTACATATGTATAGGTGGGTATACACATATATATATATATATAGATATATACCTAGTTACATTCATTTAGTTTTAGTTTTTTTTTTTTTGTAAGTTATGGGTCGACCGACCCACCGACCGACCCAACCCTGGGTCGGTCCATTCCAGTAAGTTTCATTCACTGAAGATTTCCCCCGACCGACCCAGAACTATTCCGACCGACCCATACACCTCTGGGTCGGTCCATTGCCGAAAGTTTCGGGTCTGTTGTCCAAGCTCCGACCGACCCACCGACCGACCCACCTCTGGGTCGGTCGAAGTGCGAAACTTCGACAACAGAAAATTCGAGTCCGACCGACCCATGTCCGACCCCCCCTGGGTCGGTCCATTCCCGAGAGGTTTATTTTCGTTACCTAAGCTCCGAGTCCGACCGACCCACGGTCCGACCCGGCTCTGGGTCGGTCGGTAGCAGAAAGCTGCTACAGACTTTTTTTTCAATTCTTTTCTTACCCATTCCTTCCCCAATCTTCCTACATGTAATCCCACACGATATAATGCCATTTAGGCTTCCTAAAACACCTTGTTTCATCCACCAAATCCATTACTAAATCCATGAGACAATTTACACAATTTCCTCACTTCCTTTCAACACCTACAACAGTTTTTCATTCTCTAATGCTACAGATTTTTCTACAACTCCTACCATTCAATATTTCCTCCACCAATGTTACTCCTAGCATCCCAAATACATTTCCAAGTCATTACATTACCTACACCCAAGTCCAACACTCTTCTTACCAATTCTTGCACACTAATCTTTCCTATCTTCTCCAATGCATGTTGATACATTTTGCTACAGATTTTGCACTTATTACTTCTCATACTACTACTACCATACCATAGCTACTAAACATCTCTACTAATCCAAATACATATCTTGGTTTTCCCATTCACCAAGTCATCAATACATATACATATCCTATCAAAATTTTGCCATAGTTCCTCTACATTTCTTACTTATCCATACACACATTTTCTCACCAAGTTCATACCTATTCTAGCCACACCCTTACGAGGGTTCTACCAGCAATCAATACAATATGCATTCACCAATACTTCTTCAAATACCAATACTAATACTCATACCCAATCATTTGGCTCCAAGGCCTACGATTCACTTACTAATTTCACAAATACTCAAACTTACTCTCAAATACTCAAAACTTCATAAACTTCAATACTAATACATTAGTTTGGTTTCTTTTATTCGTTTACCCATTTCATTACTCTAATGCATCAAAATTAACATTAGTAAAGAGCTCTTACCTTGAGCTCTTAATTCCTTCTTTCTTCTTCATTTCTCCTTCTTCTCTCTTTCTTGCCCAAATCGGCCATATGGGGAATGGAGTTACCAAACTCCATTCCCACCACCCAAAGCACATAAAACAAGTGCAATTAAACTACTAATCCTTAAATTAATGCTAATTCATCCAAAGTGTTAAAACACAATTTCTAGGGTTTACCTTTTGAAGCTTTTAGGAGGGGTTTTAGCCCTTGGTTCAAGAAGGTGAATCCACCACCATTGCAAGGTTGATATTAAGCTCAAAAGAGAGAGAGAAAATGGAGTGTTACAATGGGGCAAAAATCGGTTGTGAAGAAGAATGAAGAGAACAAGTTTTTCATGTAAATTTTTACCTTGTTGGAAAGAGGAGACTCCAAGCTCCATAATGGTGTGCTTTTCTCTTCAAATGGGGAAAACCCATGGAGATGAAACTCATCCTTTTCGAATTTTGAAAAGAGGGAAATGTAGAGGAGGATGAGGGGAGTTCGAATATGTAATTATTTTTAGTTTGGAGCTTACATGGAGGTAGAGCATGAGGTTGAAGGAGGGAAGCCATTAGAGCTTCTTGAAGCTCTCCAAAATCGCAGCCCCAAGGGAGAAGAGAGGGGAGTACGGTGAGGAAGGAGGGAATGGGAAGAGAGAATAGAAAAGTGAGGTGAGAGAGTAAATAGATAAAGTAGCTTTTACTTTATTGTTTTTCTTTGCTTTTTGGCTCTCTTATTTAGTTAGCTAGTTACATGTGTGTGTGACGGAGTTATTTAACTCTTTAAAAACCGGCCCCCTACTGTTGTGCTAGCTGGAGCGTTTTTCGTCTTTTACAGAAAACGCTCGTTATTTTACCCGGTTTAGGTACTATTCACTAACCGGGTCCGTTTTCCGGAATTTTCTCGTTTAATTAATTTTATTGACTATTAAGCCCCATAGATGCTTAATAATTATTATTTAATGATTTATAATTTTTACGGGTCTGTTTGACCACTTAAAGTCACGTTTTCGGGTTTTCTCGAAGAACGTGCTCTAAAGTTCTATTAGCGTTTTAATACTTTATTTGGATCCGTTTTCTTCGGAGTTGTTCCCATATATTATTTAGGTCTTATTAAACCTTTAGAATCCATATAATACGCTAACCGAGGTCTCATACCTCCTATGGTTATTTAACGCTTATTTAGCGTTTTTCTTTTGCTTTTAAGCGTTATTTATTTCTTTTGGATTTATTTTTCCTTACCAATATTACTTAGGTACCATTAGGCCCTTAATTACGTATTAGATTAATTTTAAATCCCTATATTTAAGTTCGGGGTATTTCAATCTACCCCCCTTAAGAACTTTGTCCTCAAAGTTGTTCGCGGTTATGGGATTTCTATACTTACTCATTTATACTTGCCTAATACCGAAGCCATACATTCCTCCTCCTTACCATTCCCAAATTCATTACTCAATGTTTCTCCTTTCCATACCATACCAATGTACAATAATTACTCCAATCCATATTACTATCCACCGTCCGGTTCCTCATTACCCACTTCATACATACATACAGTGCAAAGCTACCCCAAGCAATGCAATACATCACAATCCCGTAGGCAACCAGTCATCTCGACACAGGACTCTGCCTCTGTCCTGTTGCCCTTGGAATAATAACATGCTACACTACTCCTTCCGGTATAACTTCCCAACAATTACTTACTCTCCAGTTCTAAGAAAGTTCTTTTACAACTACTAATTAGGAACCTTCTCAAGCATACAAAGATCCAAGTTCCATTTATATTCATTACTTCTATCTATCCTAAGTGTGATTCTTGTGACCACTTAAGGGGAGCTTCAAGAATCATTCGACCCTGATGTGATCATCATCTGTTGAACTATCTTTCCACCCCAATTTGTGTTTGGTTTCCCCTTGATCTGATCAGGACCAATTCGACTTCCCACATCAGGTTCAACAAGCAAATAATTCAATCATTTCATGTTTTATCTTTTTGCTCTTCCTAGTCATTCATACATCTCCAACGGATGGAATCAGTCCATCAATCATCCTCACTCTATTTCCAAATGCTTTACTCCATGGTTCAATCCTAATGCTCATTTCATCAACACCTTCACTACTTCCGTCCATTACTCACCATCATATCCTATTTCTAACTAAGGAATACTTCATTTCTAAGATTTGTTGTCTTCAATTGTTTCAAATATTTTACTTACGATTCCACTACTCATAACTTATGCGTCTACTATCCTCATTCATTTCGTACTACTTTCTTCAAAGATTACAATACTTTTGGAGCTCCGTCCACTACTTATTACTCTTCTTTACCATACGCTTACACTGGTGTTACAAGATGGGTATTTTCACCCTATGGTATTTGCATGTCTAATGCCTAGTTACCATAATTACAATATGAATGGTACTTATGTTTGTTTAAAAACATAGTACCACTCATCAATTTGATTCTCATTTGTGCTATCCCATTACTGTTTAAGAGTTTTAATTTATAAAACTTGCATTAAGCGGTTTTCGCTCTCCCCCCCTTTAAAAGGGATTACGCCCCGTAATCTACCATATGTTATTATTATTAAACATTGGTTTAATCATTTGGGCAATCTGAAGCGTTTGGCTTCACTACGGTACACTATACAATATGCTCTAGTCAAAGGGTCTTAACCATGCCAATGGTTTAGTAGTCTTTGCACCAAGGATTTCTATATGAGTTTATTTAACTCATCCTTAATTCGGTTCTAGCCTATTAGGCTTCAAGGCATTCATATCCATTTTGCTATACTTACAAGCTGGGGCCCACTAGCTTCTGTTGCGCGACCCTGATAACTCGGGTTATTTACCCTTCGTGCTATCCTTAATGTACTATGCAATCGCCTTTTATCCGTCTATTATGGGCATAAGGTTTATTAACAAATGCGGTATTCTTTTACCGTGTTTGAACTCAATGAGTTTAAGGTTTATAACCAGCTCTCTGGTAATCTTCTGCACATGCTATTCGTGCTTCTACGATTATTCGCTAAGCTCCTCCGACTTATTGTCGGGCGAGGTTAAGTCACTACTTAGTTTTTGTAGTGCTTCCTCCGGTGTCACTAGCTTCTATTCTACCAGTTTCCCTGGTTCAGTACAAGTGTTCTTTACTTGTATGACCTTGCATTTCTACGCGTCGGTCCTAGTGACTTTCTTAATCTCTTTTCACTCCTCATTCCATTGGAATTCACACTTTGTGATTGTTAGTGGTATTGTCACTCTTCGTGCTTCTTTGGCCTTAGGCCGCCACGGTTTGTTGCTAAGCTTGCTTAACCGGCTAGTGCCATGTTGTTGTTGGAAAGAAAGGTTTACTACGTTTTACATTCTCCATATCCCTAGCCATCCCATTAGATCATTAGCTGCCCAATGCAATAACCAAAACACTCAGTCCTACAGAGTGCAGAGCGTAAACGCTTGGCAGTAAGTCACTTATGTGATGGGAAAGAATTTATGCCTGTTATTTCGTACTTATACTAGGTGTCATTATCTGCTACTTCCTCATATCGTCGCTTGTTGCGCCCCGTATTCTTACTCATTATACAACATCGTTTTTACTGTTTCTGTTACTGTGATAGTTTCTCTCTTTACTCATTGCCATTGTCATTGGCACCATTTCCTTATGGTGTGTACAATGAGGGTTTCCCCTGTTCGTGTATGACGGTTGTCGAAGCATACCGCAATGTGATTATTTCCCAATGTGGAGATGTTATTCAACTTACGTTTTATGTGAAGGTTAGCTTACCTCACATTTTATCATCATTTATGATATAATTTACCAAGTATCTTGGTTGCTAACGGATAAGTAATTTATCGGGTTACAACAAACTCTCTTGAGCGCTGGTCATTCATGGTGTGCAATGTGCATTCCCGTTGATTGTTTTGACAATTATTGTCTTCCAGTGCTGAGCATTGGTTATAGGCTCAGCTGTGTAGTTTTCTACTTGTATGTACATTGCCGGACATCCCATGAAACTTCAGGGGTTTTTCGTCCCGTCCTATCATTGGTAAATGAAGTTCTGGTTGAGAGGTTGTTGCCACTCATAGGTCTCATGACAAGGTTTACCGTTGGGTATTTATGTAATGGTTCACCACATGCTTGGGTGCATGAGGAGTATACTTACTCTTTAAGTCGTATGGTTTTTGGAAATCTCATTTCCTTATTCCATCGCCCCTTGGCAATATCTATTGCGTGGTTTTATTGTTTATAATAGATGGAAACCTTTCTAGGGATTCACATCTTCACCACCTTGGTGGTCTTCGGTTAACGAGGGGTACTTTCCCTTGGTTCTTTAGTGTCCAAGTGTGGACTAGGCTTGTTGGCATTATCATGATTCTTATGCCTCTGTGTACAATTGCTACAGAGGCATGAGGGGTATTTTAACTCCGTCAGCTGTATACTAGACTGGTGCTCTAGTGACAGTGACACTGAGGTGGCCATTACTACAAGCCACTCAGGGTGTTGGGTTGGATTATGGTCCAGTTGTTGATTTCTGTCGTATGAGGCAATCTCTTGTAGGTCTTGTTAACAATTGGTGCCGGTTTTGCAACCGTTTAAGTTTATGTAACGTATTTGGTTTACAACTTCTGAGTCGTAGTTGCTGCAGGCTATGCTTTTTGCAAGCCTGTTTATACATGTTTCCGCTCCTTGTATACCGTCATAGGTTGGAGATATTATTGGGCTCATGGTAAGTCGTGGCATCACGCTTCGTTCATAGGAGACCCTTTAGGCAATCAGGTGTTAATAGGTGCCTCTCAGTATTTTGGGCATTTCCTGTTAAGTGAAATCCCTTCGGTGTCCCTAACCGAGTGTTCGTTTTAGCTCCCGTGCTCATGTCGTTACGGTCCGTTCGACTGTTATTAACGCAGACACCCTTCAAGGATCGCTCCTGGGTGTTGGTGGCTGTGCCGTTACATCCGGCTAATGTTTAAACGTGTGTCGTCCTCTATACCGTCTTAAGGTATTGTAGCTGAGTCGTCCCCTTTTGGGTTGTAACGTCTCCCATTCTTGGTTAGACTGTTTACACTTGCTCCTAGTGTTTAGACTAGGTTTAAGATCCTGTCCAACGAAGGATTATGCTTTATGGCGATCTTTGTGACTGCTCTTGGACCTTCCTTTTTGTTGAGCATCGGGTGTTCACTTAGGCTTTTGCCTTACTGTGTTCAGGCTTGGTATCTCTTCCAGCTGTCATATATTTGTGATGTCTCTGGGACATATCCAATGTCTATACTTGCTAGTCTGTGCTCTTTGCACTTCCAGTTCTTATTCCTCATCTTCAGAGGATTCTCTGAGTTCCTTTATACTGATCGTCTGAGGTGTCTAGCTGTTTTGGGTTTGAACTTACTGATGGTCCGTAGAACGGAGTTGACTACTTCCCGTGCGTCGTACCTACATGTATACATACGTGGGGTACCATGTTGATACGTTAACCACTTACCTAACTATATGTCAGGCCCGCAAGCTCCTTCGGAGTGCAGTCGTCCCACATCCCTTAATTGGGTACACTCGTAGTGTTCGTCACACGCCTAAGTGAAGTATTCTATTGCCAACTCCTCTTGTATCATTCCATGATACTCACGTAATTCTGTTGGTGTTGGTTTAAAATCCGAGTTTTTAAAGAAAGGTTGTGGTTTTGAAAGAAATTTTTGGTTTCAAAATATGTTTCGGTGTCAAAGAAGTCTCTCATGGCATAGCCATTTTTGAGGTCTTGACCAAGTCCGCTTCCCGCTGTCTGGTATGTTCTTAATACAATGGTCAGGCCGTCAAGCCTTTCCAAGGTTTATTCTCTAGCTTCCAGGATTTGTGATCCTATAGTTTGTTTCGTCTGCTGTCACGGTACATCACTATGTACCTGTGGTATGTTAAAGTGTCCTCCTGAATGCTCCCTTTATTACTGCACTTGCCGTGGCAAGTGCGTGGTACTGGTGATTTTTGGGTAATCTTATACCGGTCTTGGTGTTTTCCGCTTGTAATTGATAGTCTTGTCGACCCTTCCTTGATCTTATTGATCTGTGTTTTGGAGGTACTCAACTTCTAGGTAGCTTCTCAACGATCTTGACATGGCTGTTGTAGATCTGGGCACTTCTCCAATCCTTGGAGATTCCCTTTACTTGTTTAGTGTCGTTCCTTGTGGCTCGTTCCCACTCATCTGTGGTGGTTACTGAGCCTTCCTTGTTTAGGCACTACCCTCGTAGTCCTATTCAATTATTCTCTTGGTTGTCCGTGTAGTCGTCTGAGCCATATTGGCCAGGTGTCGCAGCCTTTTGGCGTTGTAATTTGGGTTAATCGCTTCTGACTATGTTCTTAGCCAGCTAGCATACCGTTGGTGGTGCTTGCTTGGCTATTACTGTTGCCCCGCAGACTTGCGTCTCGGGTCCATTACTGCTCCTTTTCCGTTTCGTTGTACGTCTAGCGCTTCTTTTCCTGTTGCTGGTTATTTAGCTAGTTTCTGCGACTGCTAAGCATGTCGCCCCATGCTGTTGTAAGTTTGTAGCCTCCTTGTGTTGGAGTTCTCATTCTACCGCTATTAAGTGCGGTATTGTGGTTTAACCGGGATCCGTTTCCGGCTTCATCCTTGAATTTACTATACGTCGGTTTCTTATTTACTGTGTGATTGCTTCACACTGCCAGATCGGGTTTTCCGAGTATGAGAAGGCTTTTCTTCTCTCTGGCGTCCTTTCCCAAGTTATACGTGGGGGTTTGCGGCGGGCGGGACTGATTGTAGGTTATCCGGTACTCACCGGTAGTTCCTATCTTGCATATCTCTAACGCTAACACTCAGCCCTTAGCCCTAAGCTTCTACTTCCTAACTCGGTATTCCTAACTCGGTATTTCCAGTCATCAGAGCGATACTTCGCTCTGATACCACTTTTGTAACCACCCCTACTTTAATACAGTCATTAACGTCCAATCTCCTTACTCATCAGATACTCGCAGCGGATATTACTTACATACAATGGGTGATACATGCCGTTAGTCCCCACGTGACTAACAAGGCTACTGTTTCTACATACAGCATCGGTCTGATGGACCGGATATCCGAGTACTACACACTTACCATACCTACTCCAATTACCGAATCAAATACTGCAACATCCCATTCATTACAATACTCCAAGTTCAATACCATACAATCTACATACCGAGTTTACTAGGTTCCAAGTACAATTACAACACTTCCTTCAATTTCGTACATACTCCTCATGGGTTTATACACTACCCATCCTCACAAACTACTTACTTACTAAATAAGGGGTGTGCTAGTTAATACCCTCTACATTCTGCTACTACTATCCAATGTAGTCACCGGTCTCGTGCCTTGACCACATTCGCTTCGGGTACCTGCACACTAAAAAAATGTCCCCCGAAGGGGTCAGCTTTCGCGAGCATGATAACCGCATACCCCGCGTACTAGTGAGGGTACGCCGACCACTTGGTCGAATACATGCGGTTCATTTTATTCATACATACATGCATACATGCTTTCATACAGATACTACGAGACTCTACGCAAGAATACATTCATACACTTCAATGCGTACACTTCAGTTCATACATAGTAATCCACATAGCCCAACGTACATACTTACCTTTCTGAATTCCGAGATCCCAATACAATGTACAATACATACGCAATTCATACACGATCCAATAACTTGTTAGCCCATATTGGTCCACCCGGGTTATCGGGTGGAGATTACTCTTTTACTCATTTACTCCATGCATACACATACTTACTCATTCTCATACTCATACTTACTTACTTACTCTTACTCAAGTTAAGTCGTCGGGACCTCCGGCCCTGGGGACTACTCCGTCCCACCTCCGGGATTTAATTGGTTCACTAATCCAGGATGCTACCCACTTAAGGGATTTGGGCCGTGGACCAGCTTACGAACCAGGAATCGGATCCAACCTCTTGTACATCCACACTTAAGTTAGGAGTTAGGTAGTTAGGAATTAGCACAAGTCAACATCCAAGCCACAAATACCATAATTGCATGCTCAATGTACATCCACACGAAATACAATACTATACACAAGTACACTACAAGATACAGATGCACTTTATCTTCATCCACGTTTTTCATGAATTACACAAACTAGTGTTCAAGACAATAAATATCAAGAACACATAAATCAAGCACAAGTAAGTGCAATATAGTCCGATTCATGCATTTATCTTATTTAGGTGATCAAATAAGCACACAAATCGGGTAACCAGATTAGGATACAGGGCATGAAGAAATCATACCTTTCACCGTTGTACTTGTATCCCAACGTTCCTCCGGTGTTCACAAATCAAGTCATATACATACATACAATCGAATAATTAATCTATCTATCATTACTTTAATTCGATTATCCTTACGCTCCCTAACTCATACTTACTAAGTCTTCACATTCCTATACCTACATTTTATTTACTTACTTTTGATTACTTACATTGGTTTACTTGCTTACATATACATGTACATATGCATAGGTGGGTATACATATATATATACATATATATCACTAGTTACATTCTTTTAGTTTAAGTTTAGTTTTTTTTTTGTAAGTCATGGGTCGACCGACCACCGACCGACCCAACCCTGGGTCGGTCCATTCCAGTAAGTTTCGTTCTCTGAAATTTCTCTCGACCGACCCAGAACTATTCCGACGACCGACCCATACACCTCTGGGTCGGTCCATTGCCGAAAGTTTCGGGTCTGTTGTCCAAGCTCCGACCGACCCACCGACCGACCCACCCCTGGGTCGGTCGAAGGCGAAACTTCGACAACAGAAAATTCGAGTCCGACCGACCCACGTCCGACCCACGGCTCCTGGGTCGGTCCCTTCCCGAAAGTTTTATACTCGTTTCTTAAGCTCCGACCGACCCACGGTCCGACCCAGACCTGGGTCGGTCGGTAGCAGAACTCTGCTACAGACTTTGTTTTTCTTTTCCTTTCTTACCCATTCCTTCCCCAATCTTTCTACATGTAATCCACATGTTTTAATCCATTTAGGCTTCTAAAATACCTCAATTCATACCACACCTTTGCTAAATTCCTCAATTAACTTACACAATTTCCTCACTTCCTTTCCACACTTACAACTGTTTTTCATCCTCCAATGCTACAGATTTTTGTTCCTACTTCTAACACTCATCTACTCCTACTACCTATACCATTATTAGCATCCCAAAGGCCTCATCTTACCATACCAATTCATTTCTAACAATTGCACCATCTATACCCAAGCCCCACTCTTGTCACCAATTCTTACACACTAATTCTTCCTAACTTCACCAATGTATTTCTATATACTTTGTTACAGATTTTGCACTTCTCATCCCTCATGTCACAACTATCATTCCATAGCTACTAACATCTCTACTAATCCAAATACATATCTGGGTTTTCCCATTCACCAAGTCCTCAATACATATACATATCCTATCAAGATTTTTGCCATAGTTCCTCTACATTTCTTACTTATCCTTACACACATTTTCTCACCAAGTTCATACCTATTCTAGCCACACCTTACAAGGTTCTACCAGCAATCAATACAATATACGTTCACCAATACTTCTTCAAATATCAATACTAAACTCATACCCAATCATTTGGCTCCAAGGCCTACAATTCACTTACTAATTTCACAAATACTCAAACTTACTCTCAAATCCCAAAACTTCATAAACTTCAATACTAATACATTAGTTTGGTTTCTTTCATTCGTTTACTCATTCCATTACTCTAATGCATCAAATTAACATTAGTAAGAGCTCTTACCTTGAGCTTGTATCTCCTTCAATTCTTTCTCAATTCTCTCCTCTTTCTTCATTTGCCCAAATCGGCCATGTGGGGAATGGAGTTGCCAACTCCATTCCCATCACTCAATGAACACAAAACAACTATATTAATATTCTAACCCTTAGTTTAATGCTAGTTCATTGAGATGTTTTAAACAAATTTCTAGGTTTACCTCTTGAAGCTTTTATGAGGGGTTTTAGCCCTTGATTCAAGAAGGTGTTCTCACCACCATTGGAGGGTTGATATCTTGCTCAAAAGAGAGAGGAAAAAACAAGGCATTACAACAAGCCAAAATCGGCTACCAAGAAAAATGGAGAAAACCTTGAATCTTTTGTGGAGATTTATACTTGTTGGAAAGAGGAGACTCCAAGCTCCATAATGGTGTGCTTTTCTCTTTGAATGGGGTTACCCACGAAATGAACTTCCTCATTTTTGGATTTTGAAAAGAGAGAAGTGTAGAGGAGAATGAGGGGAGTTCAATATGTAATTTATTTTCGATTTGGAGCTTACATGAGGATGGAGTATGGATGGAAGTTGAGAAGCCATTGAAGCTTCTCTTGGAGCTTCAAAATCGCCAGCCCCCTTTGGAGAAGGAGAGAGAGATCGTGAGGGAGGGAGGAGGATAGGAGAGAAATGAGTGAAATGTGAGGTGAGAGAGTAAGTGTTTACTTTTACCTCTTTTTACTTTTTGCTTTTGTCTCTTAATTAACTAGCTAGTATGTGAGTGTGTGTGAGGGCCTTTAACTTTTAAAACCGGTCCCCTTAAAGTATACTACTGGAGCGTTTTTCGTCTTTTACAGAAAACGCTCGTTATTTTACCGGTTTAGGTACTGTTCACTAACCGGGCCCGTTTTCCGTTCCTCGTTTAATTATTTTTATTAGTTATTAAGCTTCCATAAGTGCTTAATAATTATTATTTAATGATTTATAATTTTTACGGGTCTGTTTGACCACTTAAAGTCACGTTTTCGGGTTCTCTCGAAAAACGTGCTCTAAAGTTCTATTAGCGTTTTTTACTTTTTTTATTTGGATCCGTTTTCTTCGGGAGTTGTTCCCAATATTATTTAGACTTAATTAAGCCTTTAGAATCCTTACAATACGCTAACCGAGGTCTCATACCTCCTATGGTTATTTAACGCTTATTTAGCGTTTTTCACTTTTAAAGTGTTTCTTTATTTCTTTTGGATTTATTTTCCTTACCAATATACTACTTAGGCGTCATTGGCCTTTAATTACGTATTAGATTAATCTTAATCCCTATATTTAGTTCGGGGTATTTCATCATCAATGAAAGAAACAACTCTAGCTGCTGCTACATGCTACCCGTTACTTCATATTGTGGCCGCACAAGATAGAAAAAGAAAACTAATTGATCCCTTTTTCATCTTTTCCTTTTCTGTGTTTGTGAGAAGAGAGATTTTTCTTTTTGAATCTATGATATAGAGAAAGGAGGCGCGACATAGAAGGAATTTTTTTCTAGTCTAGATGAAGAAGAGAGGTATTCGAATATAGAGGATGGCAGATAAAATGGAACATCAAATGCG